>JAWRVZ010000002.1:5037500-5620000 GCA_037043235.1 Rhodeus uyekii | reverse complement strand
ATTGGTATCTTTGGTCTGATTTTCAGGTCAGATGCTGGAAGGTTTTACTAAGAACAGTTCTGAGGGGATTCTTTTTAAAGCAGTTCTGTTAAGATATAGCCTTTAGAGGTTAGCTCTGCTCAGACAGTGTGGGACTGTTCAGGCATTGCTCAATGTTTTGTTCTCACAGACATCACACACTCACACCTCCTTCAGTTTCTCACAATTCTGGGCCTTCTTATCCTGTCATTTGCTCTTACATTCTTATGAATGTCATTTTTTGTTGTGTTCATGCATTCTGACATGCTTTCTGTGCAGTATTTACGGAACATGCATTGTCTTTCCTCAGGCCTGCAGCTGAGTTTCCGGACACGCGTCGAGGAGGGGCTTATGCTGTTTGCGGTTTCCCCTGGAGAACAGGAGGAATATGTGGCTCTGCAAATACACAACGGCCGTCCATACTTCCTATTTGACCCTCAGGTACATCATGGTCATGTGTTTGTTTAAGCTACAAAAAACCTTTAAACCTTCAAATGTGACAGATTCCAACGTCTAGATATATATCATATATACATACATATATATCAGAACCATATTGATTATCAGCTGATATTAGTGATTTGATTTCATATCAGGTGATATTGGATATTTACATTAGTTTTACATTTACAATACATTGGCTATTAATATTTAAAGACAACTTAACTCTGTTTTTAGTTTTTTTAATTCATTTAAGAAATTGTAATATTGACCATTTATTTATTAGTATTAACATTAAAATAATTATCTTATTGTATTTAGAATTTTAATATTTTCTTTAATACCCACTTTAGACAGAAATCTGTGCATTTTGATGGATCAAGTTCTTCTTGCTAAAAACTTCAGCTAAAAGAGGGTTTGAGACCAATTAACTTGTTACCCGCAGACATTGGGTGGGAATAGCAATAGCATGCTAATTACGCACACTGCAGCACTAGCATGTAGGGTTGAGTCTATTGCTCTGATGATGAAAGCAATCATGAAAGATGATTTCACATTAGTGTCCAGGAGACCACCGAGAAACTCACCCCACCAATAAGCGCCATTGCCGAATATTGCTGGTTTTGCATTCGTAAACACATTTTGTCGGGGTAGTTTGATAATTATAACTAAAAGTGGTGTCATGCCCAATTAATGTCCCCTGATAGCATGCCCATTAGTTCCCCCATTAACGAATTCAACAATTCTAATGGGATTAGCACCATGGGATGCTAATTGAGCGTGACACAGGGAACTGGTATGCTTCCCCACACACTCTTTCTAATGATGAAATTAATGAGCATTTTATGAAACACTGTCTCATGAAAGCGTATTTAGTTCCTGTAAAGGCTGTCACAAATGATGCTGTTTTTTTCCCAATGTCTCCTTATCGGAGTCTCTCAGAGATAAGCCAGTGATGAGTGGTTTCCAGGCATACAGTGAGGAAAGAAGGTCTCTCCAAGGCCCATGGGCATGATTAGTTGCATTAGTACCATGGACAGCGCCCATTTCATCTTAAACAAACTCAAGGGCTATTAAGCAAGAGTATGCTGCTCACTATGTTAATGACACTCACTACATCACCAAAACCTATAGCAGCTTCTATAGGAATCTTGTGGAACACATCTTTAATGAACTGTTTGAGCTGTTAGTGCATAAATTCTTTTTACCATACTCACTGTTTTATGTTCACCATTAGGTTTATAGTTAAAAGGAGCGTTTTCAGTTATCGACTAAATAATTTCCGTTTCTTAAATGCCTATATTCAACAAAGTTGGGAATATGAATCATTTTAAAGCAGTGGTTCTCAACCAGGTGGCCCACTTGGGGTCTCAGCAAACTACAAAGGGGGCCATAGAATGGCTTACAATTATTTAATCATGTGAAAACTTGGATATTAAAAAATATAATAATAATAATATAACAAAAATAATCATTTGAAAACACAAAGAATAAGATTTTTGGATTTTCTGGAATTACAAAATGAATCATAGCTAATGAATTAAAATTTAATTCAATAAATGTTAATGTTAACTGGAGACATCTTGAATGACATTGTCTTTTATTCTATTTTAAATGCTATTTAAATAAGAGTCTTTCGAATCGATACAAAAGCTTTGTGTGGAAAACAACATTATTTTTAAGTCTTTATTCATTTAAAAATCTTCCCTTACTCTCCTTGTCAAGTGTATGACATAGTTAGGGATTCATGAACAAATCACTTATCTCAGATATTTTTTAATGATTTACTCTTCCGATTCACAAAATTAAAAACTGTATAGTTTATGATTGATCCAGTTTTAGAGTTCAACTCATTGTCGTAATAAACCGGTCGCAGTTGTTAACAGCCTACTTGTTACAGGTGAGGCTCCCTCTCTGCTTCCTCCGGATCACCAGAGGGAGCCCTCACCAGAATATTGATTCTCATTCGGACTACAATTCCCACTGACACTCATACCTGAGACTGATTACATACACACCTGCATCTCATTACATACACTATATTAACACACCACACACACACCACCAGTGCGAAGTTTTGATTTGCTATGGTGATCATCTCTGAGCGTTTATTCCTGGATTGCTATTCTGTTTCTGACCTTGGACTGTTTATCACTACTTTGACCCTTTTGCTGCCTGCCCTGACCTTGCCTGTTTATCTGGATTTGTGTATGTTTGCCGCCTGCCTCGACCCAAGCCTGTCTTTGTTCACGATTCTGTTTTGCCACTTATCTGTACTCTACCCATTACCCATTGAAATAAAGCTGCAGATGGATCCTCAATCGGCTGATTCCTTGTTACACTACTGAAGATTTTCCATGAATAATGGCATCAGTTTCTCAGACAAAACTATTAAACAATATGACAGTTATGAATGAGATTCAATCAGCCACCGGAGGTTTCACTTGCCTAAGTATTAGAATTTAGTTTGGACTACATTTCCCTAGAGCCAACATACCTCGACTGTTTACTGCACACCAGTTCCTCATCACTCAGAATATTTAAACCCCTTGTGTGTGTCACTCCTTGCGAAGTCTTGTTTGCCCCGACTACATTTCTGAGCATTATGTTCCTGTGTTGTTCTGCCCGTGTTTGACTCTGCTGTGGATTACCTTCTACGACTCTTTGCTGCCTGCCTACCACTTGTGTTTGCCTGGACTACTTCTATTGCTGTTTGTTGCCTTAAATCCAGTATGAGTACGCTCACAGTGATTTTTAAGTTTAAGGCCCCATTCTTTGTAATTACAAGGAGGAAAAAGACCAGTGCATTCTTCAGAATTTTGTGCTCCAAGGAACAAAGAAAGGTTTTGGAAAGACACAATAATTTTTTGGATGAGTCATTTCTTTAAGCGTATCTCAGGAGTATTTTATTGTTTATCTCAAAAACAAACAAAAAAAATCCCTTGAAACAAGACCTAATTGATAATTCATGACTGTAATTAACAATTAATTTATGCAAGTAGATGATTTGTGGTGTAAATATCCTCTAGCAATGTTACTGCAATGTTTTCCTAAAATTGATGAATGCTGTGACTGATTGTTTGGGGTTCAGTCATTAGGACTCCCTAGCTGATGTTTACAGCGCATGACTGAAACTTGAACACATTACATCAGATGTTCAGGTCATGATTTTGTTGATAGGTCTGCCTTTTAATGGACAAGACTGATATGATTTTTTTTTTTGTCTTCAAGCATCTTAAATAAACACATTCAGTAAACACATTTTGTCCTGGAATAATTAAAGTTTGCTGTTAAACTGCTGGCAGATGATTTTATTCAGAAAGGCTTTTAGTTGTTGTGACAGAATTGATCTCTCATCGTAAAGAAGCCCCACTGAATACTTTCAAAGGGAGGAGGGGTAGGAATGCGGTGTTGTGTCTGTCCTGGCTTCTCCCTAAAGCTATTTCTTCTCTCTCTCGCTCTCTCTCTCTCTGCAGTAAGCATATCACAGGGCTGACTTTCCTCAGCATCCACACACATATTGATTTGATCATTAAATCTTCATCACAAAGAGGAGATGCGATACTTTGTGTCTCTGTGCTTTCACTGCAGAGCACTCAGTCAGGCCGTTAAGTGTATGAACCTGAATGATGTCATATTTTAGCAGGACAATAACCCCATCTTACGTTGATGGTGCCAGCCCATGAAATTTACTGCTTTTGGGGAATGTCCTATCTCCGGGCAGAATTCCTTAGCGCCTTGATTTTGGTGCCAAGAGGGATTCTGGCACTACTTTTCGACTTCTCCAACTTCTCCTCTCTGTAAACCCAGATATTGAAGACATAATGGTCAAAGTTGACTGGGTATATATCAGTGTGATTAGCAGTTGGTGAATATTTACCTATAAACTGTGCCTAACTGTTATGGCATTGCGCTTTTATTGAATGGGAATTTACTAGTTCTTTATGATTCATTCTAGGAAATGTCCTATTCTAATCTAATCTCTTTCTGTCTGTCTGTCATTCATTCTATCTGTCTATCTAGTGTTCAGATGTTCTAGGATTATAGCATTCTATGTGTTGTTCTACCTTGTTTCAAAGCTTCTTTTTTTTTTTACTTTTAAAGCATCCAAACAAGGCTTTTCCAAGACATGATTCAAAGTTTGTCCTGACAAACTGCTTTTCTAGTAAAAAAAATGATGGTTATATGAATTTCTTTACACTTCAAATAATGTTACTTTCCTTACATTCTTGTTTGCATTGAAAGTGTTTTCACTGCATCAGTTTATATGCATGCATTTTTACCTCCTAAGCTCTGCTGCAGCTCAGGGAGGGGAATATCTCCTCTTCCTAGAGCTGCTGATCAGTCATCATTTGTGCAGTGTGTGCGGTGTGTTCATGATGAGCGAGTGATTAACCCTCAGCGTTTGATGCTAGGCCTCAGCCGTGGCCCTCAGCCCTCGCAACGATGGAGGTAGACGCTATAATGACAACCAGTGGCACCATCTGATCGCTACCAGGAAGCAGGCCGTGGGAACAATCATTGTCGACAATCAATACAGCGGTAATGACGCACACACATATGAATTCATAGGCCAGCCCTGCACCCTCACTTCTGTCCTGTTCGGTTATTCAGTGCCTGTAAATCCCCCGACTTGAACAGATTTCAAGCAAAGGAATTATCAAGGTTAATCGTTGCCATTCATTGTGTGATTAGAATAATTAGGCCAAAGAAGCCTCTCCTTTCCTGAAATTACATTTCAATTAAGGCTGGAGGTGTGAAGTGGAGTCTCCCTCTTCTTGTCTCAAAGCAGTCTCAGTGGATTCTTCCCACTACAGGGAGGGTTGCTTTATCTCAGTCTTTTTTTTAGAGTAACATGACTTTATATGGTCTGAAGTACCAACTGAATCCTTTGAAATATAACAATAAAGTTGTTAAAATAATGCTGTGCCCTGCTCTGATTATTAAGCTGGCCAGGAACAGTCTCAGGAGAAGAACAAAGGAAACAGAAGAACATAATTGTGTTGATTTAGCATTGGCACATGCTTAGGGGTATCGGCTAATATATATTTTTTCAAAAGGATCGGCATCAGCTACAAGTGGCAGCACCATCATCGGTCATAATACGGGTGTCTTCATAGGACGGATTCCAGAGAATTTCACCCTTCTTAGACAAGACACTGGTAATTTATCTCTGAATGTCCTGATAACTGACAGTAGCCATCTGTGTCTATGAAAAGTTTCAAATGCTTGTTATTTGTATACAGGTCAAGCCAAGCTGGTGCAACATGGGTTTGCTGGTTGTTTGAGGGATGTGATGGTGCAGAAATCCAGTGGAACTACTGAAATATGGGAGCCTCTGGACTGGGAATCAGCCCTAGAAAAATATGAGACCTATGAAAGCTGGGAGGGCTGTCCTGGTGTCTCGGAAGATGGTGCCTACTTCCTAGGACATGGTACAATCTGATTTAACCTTGTTTCACATGTTATCATCATATGAAAAGTTAATGTTGAATTTTCCTAAAAAAAATCTATTTGTTTTTTATATTCAGGGTTTTTGAAGGTCAAACCGGAAATATTCACTGGTGGAGATTATTTCGAAATATCATTTGAGTTCAAAACTGATCAGCTAAATGCACTACTATTGTTTGCCTATGATGTAGATGGGAAGGATTATATTTTGGTAAGATTGCTTTTATATTGAAACATTATCTCTTTAATGCTTAACTTTTGCTTAATTACAACCAATTAATAAATATTACTAATTTATTTAGCACAATTAGTCATGCCCCTTGACCGGTGCTAAAAACTGTTGTTCAAGTACTTCCTCAATGTTGAAGGTGTCTGCTAGTATTCTGTTGATTAATTTATTGAATTATCATGTAAAATTGATAATTACACAAATAAGTGGAAATTAATATATACATTGTTTCAAAACATCATTGTAATAGTTGTGTGTCATTCAGGCAGAGTTGCAGGGTGGAGTTCTCTTCTGGCTGTTGCGTTGGGGTGAACAGATAGCAGAGTTGAGCGTATGGGTTGGCCTATCGTACTGTGACGGGGGCTGGAATACGTTGAGTGTTCTGAAGAGAGGCCTGTTAGCGAGTGCTGGACTAAATGACGTATATGAACAGGAAAGAAAGGGCATGGGCGGCCCTCTGACCATCAGCTCTCCGCTCTATGTAGGGGGAGTCCCACCTGGAGTGGTGCACCCAGCACTGAACAAACACAGCCTTCTGCATGGTGAGACACATGTTTATTTGTATGTGTGTGTACAGTGGTGTGAAAAAGAGTTTGCCCCCTTCCTGATTTCTTATTTTTGTCACACTTGAATGTTTCAGATCAACAAACAAATTTAAATATTAGTTAAAGATAGCACAAGTAAACACAAAATGCAGTTTTTAAATGAAGGTTGTAATTATTAAGTGATATATACATATATATATATATATATATATATATATATATATATACATACAAAGAACCTTTCTATTGACGTTTGCTTTTGTCTTTTCTTTAAAATTTTGTGAAAATGCGACACAGCATTGTGAATAGCATTTAAATGGGCATTTAAATATATATATATATATATATATACTGTATATAGGAAATCCCTTTGATAATACATTTCTCTGATAATATAGTTCTCTATAACCTATAGTTTGATTCATGGTTTCAAAATAACATGAATTGTTATTATACTCAATCTATCTGTAGTTTATTAACAGTTTTTGTTGCTTCAGATGGATCAGACCAGTTCAGAATGTGACTGAAACATTTTTCTCTCTTTGTCTCTCCTTCTGTCTTTGTCTCTTTTTCATCCTCTTCTGTGCTGCTCTGCAGGTTTTGGCGGCTGCATAAGGGATGTTAGATTCGCACGCGGGCCTGTCGTAAGCTTGGCGGCCGTGTCCAGCAGTGCTGTCAGAGTCAATCTGGATGGATGCCTGTCAGCTGACACCAGCGTTAACTGCAGGGGAAACGACTCCATTCTTTTATACATGGGCAGAGACAGGAGCGTAGACGACCTGACACTGCAGCCCTTCACGGGTAAAAGCAGCATCCAACCCCTTTTTGCAAGCACAATCGCCACCAGCGCAGTAGCCAAGCCTCATTGACCCGCAGCTATTTTGGCCTCATGTTGCCTGCCTTGCCTCTTTGTCAGGCGATTGTTTGGCCTGATTTGTCCTTTCTGCTTGACGTTTGTTATTGTAAAGACCAAACAGAACAAAATAATAATATGTCCAGTCTAGCAATGGACGCAGACACGACACCAGAGGCACAGAGAGGTCAAATATAAAACAGCTACTGCTGTCCACTTCATCAGCAGTACTGCAAAACTGTTGAGAACGGCACCTTAGCTAATGCACACGGACAAATATAGCCTAGGTACCTTTCTTTTGAGTGATGGAGATGGATCGAGGAGCAGTTTTTGTTTGCGCAATGGAGTTGTAGGCTTTCTCAACGAGAAATATTCACTGAAATAACTCAAATTCTCAATACATGAATCTGTTTTTTTTTATTTTATTGAATTGTCTCGAGAAAGCACATTTCTTTTTAAATGTTTGTGTGTGTGTACAGAGTATTTGTACAGAGTGATGGCATTGGGAGAAGGAGGTTGGACAGCTGGGCCGTGGGAGCGGGGACGCAGCAGAGAGACAGGTAGGACATGTGCCAGTAGGTAGTCAAATATCAGTAGTTGGGCTACTGATGTTATCTCACTCGCAGTATCCTGCAGTCTGATGTATGCAATGAAGATAAATGAGATAATGAGATAAAATATGCATTCACTACTACCAATGCTACTTTTTAGCCTTTATTTAACCAGGAGAGAACCTCACTGAGATTAAAAATCTCTTTTAAAGGAGTACCCTGGCAAACATAAGTCACCCAGATATTCAAATACACATATAACAAACAACAATACTACACAAAAAATATAATTAAAAGTAAAAATGGATCAAATATCAAATTGAAGAAATATTTACTGAGCACCAAATCAGCATATCAGAATTATTTCTGAAGAATCACGTGAAAATACTGCTGAAAATTCAGCTTCGCCATCACAGGAATACATTTTAAAAATATATTTCAATTACAATAGAAAATCATTTTAAATTGTAATAAAAATATTTCACAATATTTTCACAATATTACCGTAATGACCCCAAAACCTTTGAACTAGTTTGTTATTATTATTTATACTTTACTATCATTTATACTGAGCATACACACTCTTACTCCTTCACCTAAAACAAAAAGGCCGGCAAGTTAGTCTGAACTACAGGCTCTATAATGATATTTGTTTGTGTCATAATTTTCAGGCCAACCCATTTTATTTCTTATCTACACAATATATGTAGCAGTCAAGGAGATGAGATCTGCTTGGTGATAGCTTATCGTGAAGCTCTCTGTTAGAGCATGAATCACACACACTGCCTTATTACAGATGAAGATGTGTGGAGGAGAGAAAGTGAGAGAAGTTTGATGGTGTCCATATTGAAACGAAGAGGTTAAGAATTTTAAAATGATGCTTAAAGGTAGGGTTGGCAATTTTCTGATAGGCGAGCTAGCTTTGAAAGCATAAGATCCCACCTTCCCTTCATAACATCTCCAAAGCCATGCCTCCTTCAAAACACATGAAGGGACAGACCAAAGCATCATGCAAAAGAGCAAATGAGAGAAAGCGTTAAGCTACCTCATGTACATTACAATAATAATAATTAACAAAAAACACCTTAAAGAGCACTGACCTGCTGCAGATTCATTTTGCCATTGATTGTGTTTCTATTGAATTATATATATTCGAGTCATAAACCGGTCCGAGTATAACTTAGTATATTTCCTTTTTATTTTATTTATTTTTTCACAAATTACAGTAGATATGGTGTGAACGCAGCATTAGCTTGTTGTTTTGGTTCTGGAGGAACTGTAAAAGGTGGCTGTTGTTTCGGTTGCGGTGGTGGGTGACTGAGATCTATCTAAATCTGCATGGCATAAAACACACTGATGAAGTGTGATGTCTGTGCGAGCAGAGTGCATGGAGGTATGGAAATACATATGTTGACAGGCAGGTAGGACATCGAATCTTTGCATTCGGACTGAATTCATTGATTAAATTATTTTTATTGTCCTACTCCTTCCATAGAGTACTATATAAGCATGTGAATACATTTAGACCACTTAACTCAGTAATTGTATAAATAATAAATATAAAATTTCTGATTGAAACACGATATGAAGGAAAAAATATAGAGCAGGACTTGATTTTATCCATCAGGAATTTTATCAATCAGGAAAAGTGCTGCAAAATCAGTGGCCTAAAATAGCTGTTGTTATTATCCTAGTCAATTCATTTTGAATAAATTAATTTCATTCTGACTATTGAAGTTCTCAATAGCACAAGGAATGTGCATTAAGAAAGTAAATGGGGTCAATTTTGATTCCACTCACCCTATTTACTTTTGCCTTTCATTCATTCTATCAGATTTCTTTTCCTCTCTGTGTATACTCACACAATTGCTTTCTGCTGTTCAACAGCAGTGTTATTTGATTAAAAACACCTTTGTAATTTGTAATACCAGCCCTTTTGGTACTGATGATGAATCACAAAGACTTCCTACTTAAATTTGTATACACCGCATTATAGGTCAGACCAGCCTTCCAGTGGTGGATATATCACATACACGTCTGCTGTCTGGCTTGTTTTGACTGTATAAACGAGTGTTAAAGAGATTCTGTAGTCCGTGACACATCATAAATGATGCTTGTTGCATTTCTGCATATGTTTGACTGTTTTATTTATGCCCCCTAAAATGTGAATCTTGGAGAGAAAGCAAGCCGTCGCTTGATGGGCGTGAAATATGGCCCGGAATGAACGCTGGATGTACAGTCATATTAAATCAGTGCTGAAAAAGTTACAACTCTAATAAATTGTATTTATGCTAATGGTTAGATATGATTTACTGTGTCTATTAAAAGTGTGGAATGTGTGTGCTGCTTTTCTTTGGCCTGACACACACTTTCTCTCTTTCCCAATTGGATTCTCACACTCTCGTTCCTCACCTCCCCCTTACTTTGCCTCTCTCTCTCTCTTTCTCTTGCTTTTCTTCTCCACGTGTCTCTCTCACCTATTATTTCCTGTACAGTTCCACAAAGTGTGCTGCCTCCCTCCAGAGTTGGGAGTGTAAATGGTTCCAGCGTGGAGGTGAGCTGGGAGGAGCCGACGGAGGTCAGAGGTGTAATTGAGAAGTACGTACTGAAAGCGTACAGCCGGGACCGTCCCTCCTCGTCCCCCATCAGCGCCACCTTCCCCCACTCTCTGCACCTGACAGGTAAGGGCCACGCCGTCCGCCTGGAGCTTGGCAGCTCTGACACCTTTTAACCCTCATGTTCTGTTTGGGCTCTCAGAGACCTCGGTCCCATTTTATTAGCTTGAAAAAGGGAATAAATAAGACATTGATTTTGAATTGGCTATTATTTTAGCTGACCATGACCTGTGTGAAACTTCCAAAACACCTTTAATAGTTCACCCATAAATGAAAATTGTCATAATTTTGTTTTGAAACCCATCTGACCATGGATTCCCTTGTGAAAAAGAAGTACTTTTGCATGCTTTTAAGAAGAGTAATTATTATAGAAATAAAATGCTTTAAACTAGTTTTATTTGCAAACTAAATGTAATGTTCATCAGCGCTCAATTGCATGTTATTTACAATTAAATAAAAATATTATAGAATTTAAATTTATATTAAGTGTCACATATATATCACAAAAGTACATCTTTATGCTGTATGAAATTTCTCTATTTTCTTTGCAACATAGTTAAAGAGTACTGACAAGCATTTTGTGTTTAACTAAAAATGTAATTAATTAATTAAATGAAACTTTATTAATGAAATGTGATTTACACATTTGTAATGATGTTGTAATTTAGTACCTTTAAAATGTATTAAATGTAACATCAAAACGCATTTAATCAAGTACTTTATATATGCTAGTTAACACATAAAGCTTGACAATATATTACATAAACATTTTAAATGTAGTGAATGTAAAGACTGCTTTTTCACAAGGAGTGAAAGAATGTCCCGGTTGGTTTTTTTTTCTTCCATACAACTCATACAAGTTTGGAAGTGCATGAGGGTGAGTAAAGAACCGAAATGTTGTTTTGTTGTTGTTGAGCTATGCCTTTAAGTGCAAAATGCAATAATGCTCCAGACGATCTGTAGTCATGACAGTGTTCCCTGTGTGACATTGCAAGTTTATAGACTGAAAATCTGCTTGGTTACTTGAAATTACTTCAAAGAACAAATGAGGATCTTGATACAACAATTACGTTCTCAGATGACCAATCACTGTGGTTAGATTCTGTCTCCGGGCAAAGCGAAACAAGAAGACCCTTTTTTTTTGCCTTGTTCTTGGCACGCTTCAACCTGCGCAAGTCTAAGCCGCACTAATTTATGATAGCCGTGACACGAAAAGCAGAATTACACAGGCAGATAAAAACTCAGAAAGCAAATGAGTGGGTAACGAGAGGAGAGCAGGTCAGGCTCTTAATTGAATTAAATGACGTCTGGCAAAAAAAAAAAAAGAAGTTAAACTTACCTGACCAATTATGGCTCAGCTGGGGTGTTTACCTTCTAACTCTTCCAAAATCTGTCTGCTACATGGATACAGTGGACGCTAGCCAAAGATTCACTCATACACTCCATTAAATGGATCCTGCCTTTTTTGGATGACAAAGTTTAAAAAATAAATCTGCTTTTAAAGGTCTAAAGCTGCACTTGCTGGGGGTCGTACAACAGAACTGCTGTTTACTATATTTATTGTTTTAAAGTTTAGTTACTAAAGGTCAATCTAATTTAGGTGGTTGATGCAATGATGTTTCATGGTGCAAAATTAATTGTGATTGATACAAATGATGTTTTTTCTCATATTTTCTTTTACTTGAAGTAGTTTTTGTTCATGTTTTTGGAGGATGGGATTTAACCAGGTGGCAGGTGAATTTGTGGCAGAATATAATTTGATTGGATGTCTCTGATCCTATCAAAACCAAACAGCGAAGCACAAGCTGAGAACAAACCTTTTTGAACTTAGACCACGTCTTTAACATCTTCACAAACAACCACTAATGAGTGAAAGTGAGAGTCATATTAATCACAGCAGCCTCGATAGTGACTTTCATAGCATGCAAGAAACCCCTTTAAATAGCATCAGCCACTTTATCCATTAAATAACGTCATTAGTGTCCCATATCCTGAATAGCAAAGGCAGCACTACTTTCCATCTGTATGATTAATAGAAGATATTACTGTTTGATAATAAAGACCTTTTTAAATCCAGACCTATTATCAGAAGTGATGGTTATATTATGCTGTGTTTGAAAAGCCATTGCATTAAGTCTTTAGAAAGCAGAGTTGGGGAGGCCCACTTTTTGAAATATGGAAGAGAAAAGAATGACATTTGCCTCTTGCTCTCTGAAACGTTCTCTTCCTCTCTTCTTTCGCAGGCACTTTAAGTGGCTTGGCTCCTTTTAGCAGCTACAGTATTACCCTAACGGCGTGCACTCAGGCCGGGTGCAGCGAGAGCCCGCTCGCCACCGGCTTCAGCACTCCACAAGAGGGTAAAGTCATTTAGAAGGTCCTGACTCCCACATTTCTTTGATGAATAATAAAAGTGACGAGAGGGGCTCAAATAGTGCCGAGCCATTTGCTTGAAAACTCCAAACTAATTTGATGACAAAGTGCAATGCCAGGCTGTAATTGCTCCATCTTATTTATTTTTTTATTTCCCCGTCTCGTCCTTATTCCCGTTTTTTTGGAGAGAGTGGTTTTTGGGAGAGGGGTAAGTGTGGGATTGAACTCTCTCCCCTTTAATGACATGCATCTTTAATAGCTGTAATGCAGATTAATGGGCTTTTTAATTGCTGTTACATTGTTCATGTGAGAGCCTTGTCTTAATGTAAGGCATCTGAAAGATTAATGAAAGCTTCTTCATTTCACTCAACCAGAGAAGTAAATCTAAAGACAGTTTCAGCTAAAAATAATTGATTGTGGAGCCAAAAAGTATGAAATCGAGAATCAAGCGGCCCATTTCCACCGTTCTCGTTCAATCCGGTGAGGCCCGCTCCTGTGGTGAAAGCGCACCGCGGCAAACATCATTTCTCTCTCTCTCTCTCTCTCTCTCTCTCTCTCTTTCAACTCTTCCAAGCTCATTCTTTATTGCCTTCACATCTGTCTGACCGCACTGGCAAGACAAAGAACCTTCTTCCTCAGTCAGGGAGGAAAAAAAATGTCATGTCTATTGACCGAGAGCCTTTTTCCTACATGAAACAGCAAGTATAAAGACAGATTAATTGTCAGCAGCAATTATTTTCTCTGTCTGATTGCAGAAATAGAGCTGGTCCCAAATAAAATGAGCTCAGGCAGATATTTTCAGATTTCTCTCTTTTGGCAAAGTTGGAGTTCAGAGCTTGAAAAATGTAGATAGCTTTTTAATCTAAGTGTGGCTAAATAGCCTTGTTTAAAGGATAGTATGACATTAATGGTCATTGTGAAGTGAAAAAAAAACTGATGTGCACTTGATTACTAGTCCAAATTACAGTATTGATTCTCCATGAAGGAAATGTTTAACATTGTGTTAATGCCACATACAGAAGCAGCTTCATTCTCAACTTACTCTTTCTCAGAACATGTTTGACCTAAATTGAGCCTTTGTTTGTCACAAATGTATTTCAATTCATTGACATCCTACAAATAGTGCAGAACCTAAAATAGTTATCTTGCATGTTTTCTTTAACCGTAAACGGTGTAAAATATGAAAATCGTATTTAATATTTAGCATGTTTATTTAGTAATGTATACTAATATATTATATAATATAATTATATATACTAAAATATTTAGTAAGGAATATTTGACGGTCCATTGAATTATTATAAAAATATTTTTCTAATAATTTAATCTCCCAGAGTTAATTATTCCGCTTATACTGCGGTTACCAGGCGTCAAGTCATTGTTCATATGTTTTTCAAAACATTTTTGTGAGGTCTTTAACATTTAAAGTGTTCTTGTGTAGACTTATTTCTTACACATCCCTTGCCTTCATTGCTAATTCCAAAATGTTGTTTAAGAGCTAGTAACTGAGACCTGAATCATTAATATGCAGACTACTGAGGTTATTAGAGAAAGGGAGAAATTGGTTAAGCATATGTGAATTTTCTAGTTCTTTGTGTTTCACAACAGTGTTTGTTAGCAGTGTCTCTATTAATAGCAAAACTTTAAGTTTAACTGCTTCAAGAACAGCAACATTGCTTCCTCGCTACTGAGGAATGCCATATAGCTTTGCACTAATTCTTCACACAGAAACTATTTTATTGAGTTGCTAGGCAGTGCTGACAGCAAATTGCTGTGCGCTTGTGTGTTTCTGTGTGTGAGAGAGTGTGTATATGTGTGTGTGCATGCAGAGAGAGAGAGTTAGAGAAAAAGAGTGTGCTTTCCATAAAAATGTATTTAACTGGAAAAACATGGAAATAGTTTGTCAGATTTCCTATTGTTTGTTATATTTATTTGCTTTGTCAATGTCTTTGTGTGTTTTGATTCTCTTGCTGTCGTAGGCTGAAAGTACCTTTTGAAATAACTGAAATAATATGTGATTTGGAACTTTATTGCGGTCAAAACCTGCCTGGAACTACTTTAGCCATTTTTCATGGAAAACAAATTGCACACCTTAGGACATTTGTCAACTAATTACAATCAAACATTTATCAGCACTGTAGTATATTCTATAACATTAAGAAATAATAATAGTTTATTATAAAAAAATATATAAATACATTCATTATTAAAATATTGTCATATATTGTGATTGTTTTCATTGTGATTTTTTTTTTTTTTAAATAGCTCCTCTAGAGGTTTCTCCACCTGCTGCAATCTCCTACCCCAACTCTCTGTCTGTCCACTGGGACCCTCCATTCAGACCCAACGGCATCATCACCCAGTACATCCTCTACAAAGACAATATTGTTGTGTACCAAGGCAACAGAACCAGCTTCAATATCACAGGTAAGTAAGACTTAGCTGCCTTAAATTCATTGCTTGAATGGAAAGTGTCCAGTCAGTGTCATATACATATTGACTGGATTTGTGGCATTTACTCATTCAAGGAATGTTTTGATTGTATTACAAGTTACACAGTATTAATAACATTTGGGCCATAATATTGATTATGCTGAACTTTTTCAGGCACTCTTGATTATCTACTGTGTCCATGTTACACATTAAATGCAATAATGATAGAACAGAATAATACAGAAAGAAAACAAAAATAAGTGAATGATTAGCATTTTTTTTAATAGAGCCACTGTCCTAGGGATATTTCTTTGAACCATTTTAAGCTGTCATTGTGAGGATGAAAAGTGAAGCCTGATATACGGATCCCTGAACATGACATGAAATATGTATTTGTTCCTACGACTTACTAATACATTAGTATGGTTTGCTAATTTGTTCCCTTGGTTTAGGTAAATTTTGCACAAAATATAATAATTTGTTTCCTTATTTTTATTAAATCGTGTGCACTGTATAATTATTGTTTTACTAAATAAGGAACAAATTAGTATAGCGTGGCCGTGATTGACCAAGTCATGAGAAGAAATTATTTTATTTTGCGCATACGATTTCGTTAAACAAGGGAACAAATTATTATATTGTGCACATGATTTAATTAAAACAAGTAACTTATTTACTAAAATTAGAGAATAAATTGCAAAAAATTGCATCGATTTTGTAAAACAAGGGAACTAAATAATAATGCCAAAATATACAAATGATTTCCTGTCTTGTTATGTGCTGGGCTCGGTACTAATGAGACCTGCTTATAATCTCTTTAATGCTGAATTGCACATAGCGATTTTTGTTTTTTATTCATCCTTTCTTTCATACTTGCATTTTAAGGGTAATTTTGGTTAATGGTGTTTCTACCCCTTTAATTTAGTGTACAGTGTTATTCAAGGTATATTGAACCAAAAACATTTACAGTCGTAAAGTAATTCCAGTAGTTGTACATCACCATTCACACTCTTTCTGACCTTTAGATAACAGGTTGTTTGCTTCAGTATAAAAAGATACAGTTCAATAACTAAAATTTGCTGACTTTAATAAAAGAAAACTCAGACCACATGGGCCAGATATGAACTAATCACATCCTGCAGTGAATAGGTGGAACAGATGCTCAGCTCTAAAGAGCGTCACTTGTATTGCTGTATTTCATCTTGCCAGTGGAGACAGGGCCAACAGCTAGCCATTGTTTGTTTTTTGTTTTCTTTTTTCTATTCCCTGTGTGCTCTTTTTGTGAGTAGTGGAAGCCCCTGCTTTTGGCGGTAATGCACGAACATTGTGAGATGTTTTATTAAAAGGCTCCAATGCTCCAGCCGCCGTTTGACCTGGGGTGAGAAGCATGCCTAAATGATATGGAGCCCCCAAAAGGCCAATTTACACTCAGGACAGGTATATTCTCTCTGAGATGAATCATTCAGAATGTCAGGCCCCTCCTCCCCGCACACACACACATAGACAGATATGGACTTCAGCTACTGGACTGAAAAGAGCACAGAACAAACCTTGTGACTAAGCTTACATATTTTTTTGGATTCTTTGATGAATAGGAAGTTAAAAAAAAGAAGCATTTATTTAAAATTTTATAATTATAATTATCTTTACTGTCACTTTTTTGTTTCTTTGTCTTAAATCTTTCATCCTGTTAAATAAAATTAAAGAAGGTTATATTACAATTTAATAAGATGATTTTAATATATGTTTAAAATATATATTGTGTATACATACTAATATTATGTAGTTTATATACAATAAGGATTTTTGACACCATCACGCAAGAGTTAAAAATAAGGTGTAGGTGCTTGACAAGAGCTTTTCTAGACCATATTTCTAAAGGTCTGTTATATATTCAAGCATTTATACATCTTAATTAGAAAGAGTGAATGAAACCAAATATTTCTTGGCTTCAAAATAATAATCAGCTTGTTTTCAAGTAAAAATCAACTGCATTTTTATAATGCTATACCAACAAATCAGTGAGAGCATTGTCTTATTCCACATCCAGATGGAAAATTATAGCTTGTCTGACGGTAATCAATGGGGTGTCATTGTATCCGAATATTGTTTTAGTGTTGCACCTAACTGGTGTTGAGCTCTCTTTTCGCTCAACCTTGCCTCGTGTCTGCTGGTCCCATGCAAGCCCACAAAAACAAAGGTCACGCTGAAGTCAATTTCCTCAGTCCATGCTCAAAGAGAAATACCTAAGCACAAATCATGTTGAGTTTGTGTAAAGAGCCGTAAAACCTTCAGAGGCACCGCACTGGGGTCTCCGTTTACATCTCTTTCCTTTTGATCAGCCTCAGCTTCTCTCCTGAATGGCTAAAGATATGCCTGAGTACATATGTATTACAACCCCAAGCCAAAGCAGAAAATGTACTAAAGGCTTTGAGGGCATTCCTCATAATACACATTGTGGGACAAGATGTTATTTTCAGTCTGCTCAGCAGGGTATCCCATATTTATTGTGGGTCGTTGTAAAGGCAGAGGTCTGATGTGATAAGAAGCTATGGAGCACTGCATTGCTGCGGCTGCCGTCCCCTCCCCTTCACCCCACCACGCACAAAACTGGGGATTCCAATTTCTTTCAGGATATCTTAGCTCAGCTTCCAAGCTGCCCCCGCTGTGATTTTGGAATATCTCACCTTTTTATTCCTCCTTCCTTGACAGTAAACTGCTGTCAGGCGCTTCAAGGAGAGATCCTCCTTCCCGTCAAGAGCAGCCTTTGAAACGCACTACTCTCTGCCCGTGTTTGCGACTCTGGTTTCCCAGTACAAATGATTAACAAATGATTCCAGCGATGTGGAAGCATGGGCTGCTGTGTGTGAGGGAGGGAGAGCCAGGAGCTTGCTGATCATCACAATAACATGAAGAAGCCAAACATGTAAAAATACTGCAGTGTGACAGATTAGATCACAGCTTTCAGGTCATATTAGAATTACCTGAAATGGTTGATCTGTGTAGGTTAGAGTCAAAATTCACAGCGCTGGAATACAGATGCCAACTAAAGATAATGCAACCACACTTACAATTTTACAGGGATTTTAAGGATATCTACTGTATCACAGAGTTGTATTGAGCTTTATTGAAGCATTCAGACTGAGGAGCACATGCTTCCTCTGAGATTCTTGATGCCATATCCAAAAAAAAGCATAATTATTTGAGGTAAAAACAAGGAAAGAAATTAACAATAGTTGCAAAATCACCCAATCGTGTGTTTGAATTTGTTTCACATTTCACAATCATTTGCTTCAAACTGCAAATTTGTCAGTTTATTTTACTCAACCTTTTTGTATGTTTTTTTAATGACTTTGTTTCTCTGTAAAGCACAAAAGAAGTTATCACAATATCAAAACTGATTACCTTCTGTACAAAAAAAGCATGGCAATCAATGATTCAATTAATCATTTTTTGCTTATTTTATTTAAATTCATGTGATGTCTTATGAAAACTCGACTTCTATACTAGAACTTCTTATAAACGTTTAAATAACTTAAGAAAAAGTTAAGTTTAAAAAGCCTTGATGCACAAAGAGCTGAACTCTACCTTCACATTAAAACAAAATTATGACAGATTAATACTTTTTTGTGGAATAAGCATTGTATTATGGTGTTGTATTGCATTCTTAGCCGGTCCAATTTTATTTAATTTTTTTTAAATGTATTTATCCATTTCTTGCATCTTTTTTGCTGTGTTTCATAGCATTTTCTGAAGTGATAATTGTTTTTTTTTCTCTCTCTGTCCAGGTGTTGGTGTGTTCACTCCTCATAAGTTGCTGTTGAGTGCCTGTACTGAGGAAGGATGCACCAACAGTTCTCAGGTTACCCTATTCACAGGTCAGTTGCCCCCGACACATGTAGAGCCACCCATCCTGACCGTACTCGATGCCCGCAGTATTCACATACAGTGAGTATTAAAAAATGATCTTTTGAATGAAACTCTATTATTTTAGGACAATATTTTTTATATTATGATAATAAATGTTATGATACATGGATTGTTTTCCAAGCCCATTAATCTTAAAAAAAAAAAACTCACTAGGTCTCATCACACATGCACACTAACGAGGCATGGACAGGAGTGAAGGTGGTCGTTCTCACCTTTTAGATGACAATGTTTTATCACAGAGAAACGCTAATGAGGTGACGAACATTTGCTCTCTGTCAGAGGACGAAACACATCTCCGGTCTCGTTATCCCTCACCATTATACTAAAACGAAGCTCCACGTGTCAAACCGTAACCCTCTGAAGATGCAATATAACCCTGTTTTAAAAAAAAAAGTGGGCACCACAAAAATCTCACACTAGAGCGATTTATCTGACCAACCCGTATGTCAAATTTGAGAAGCTGTCCCTATCCACTGCATGGGTGCATTAATCAACTGAGTGTTTTCCATATAATCATAAAGTACGCCCCTTCCGCCAGTCATGCCATTGGCTGTTTGTCCTTATTGTCTTTGTGTGTCCTCTGGCTTTAGTTGAGCGACCAGGGGAATGGAGCAATGGAGCAGGCCTTGATTTAGGAGCTAATGCTCAACTCCTGCACCCACACTAGACCATCTCATTGAACTGCATGAAAACGCACAGTCCGACCTTCTTCCGGCCTGTTTAGCATGCAGAAATTTCTCCAGCATTTGACCCCCGTCGCTTGACTTGGAGAGAGAGAAGGGGGAGAAAAAAAGAGTCTACACAAGTTTCTTCCCAGCAGCTTGCACCCCAGGCCTATAGTAATCTATGTGAAAGCCTTTAGAGGTTCATCTTCAGCTGCCCCGTCACCATCACTTAAGAACTATCCAGAGAGGGCACCATGCCACACAACAATGTGAGGGGACGAGGAGAGAATAGGAGAGAACTATAAGGGAGTTAAGGGGCAATGGGGAAACTGAACTTATGTACACTTTATTTTAGGACAAGAGAGATGACAGAAGCGCTCCGGCGCATTTTCCATCAGAAAGAAAATGTCATCACTTTACTGAATGATCACAGGTGGGGAGAGAGCGAGAAGGAGAAGGCCACGAGGAGAATATATATTTGAGCTGTCACCTACAGTACACCGTGGTAAAACCCACCACCAGTTCACTCCCATCAGAAAGCGCGATTAAATTACTCAATCCACCCGACCTCCACCGGGCTGACCGAGGAGGCCTGTAATACCTGGCGAGAGTGCTTTCCGTTTGCATTCACATTCATCTCAATGGCATTTGCTCAGTTGGTTCCCTGGAAGCATGTGATTTGAAATCTGCCATCGTTGCTTAACAATGCTCAGGATATTTTGTGCAATCTACTGAGCAGTAAAAATGGGTAACATTTTATTTTGGTGGTCCCTTTTGAACATTCTGTTGACTATAAGTAACTTGGAACTACATGTAAGCAGTATTAGTAGACTGTCTGCTTAATATCTGCTAACTCTTCACTGTGATGGTCCTCCAACAGACATTCTACTGACTGTAAGTAACTTTGCAACTACATGTCAACTTATTCTAACCCTAACCCCACCAGTCTACCTATACTCTAAAGAGAGCAGGTGTAATGTACAGAATCTGTTAAAGGGATCATCAAAATAAAGTAAAACCTAATAAACCTAATTAATCTGGAGTCACAGATCAATTTTCAAATTTTCACTAGCAATTAACTTGTGGTGTCATGGTTTTATAAAGAATATGGGCCTTTAAAAGAAATGATTAAAGGAAATTAATACTTATATTCATCAAGAACACACTGATTTGATCCAAAGTAATGGTATAAAATGTACAAATCATGAAAAAGAAGATATATATATAGCAATAATAGTAAGAAATGTTTCTTGAGCACCAAATCAATGTATTAGAATGATTTCTGAGGGATCATGTGACACTTGTTGCTGAATTTAAAACATTTTATGATATATTAAAATAGGAACAAAACAAATCATGGTTTTACTGTATTTTTATCAAATAAATGCAGGCTTGGTGAGCATAACAGACTTAAAAAAATAAGTGGTTTTCAATGTAGAAAGATGTTTGCATGGAGTAGTTACAGCATCTACCAGCAGGCACTGATGGGGAGCTGAGCTAACTAGCAAAACCTTGACCCCCTTGGCCACAACATTCCCTCGCTCTTATCTTCTGCAGTGTAGCAGCCTACCTCAACAGCCTTGATTCGATTATGCTCATTTCAGGCATTGAAGAAGGAAAAAAATACAAGCCCTTGCTTTTTATTCTCCTGCTACCTCTGTATTAATGGCAGTGGAGCGCTTGTGATCTCTGTAAGCCATTTATTAAAAAGATGTATATGACCCAATTTGTCTCATCACCGATTTTCATAACTTCATTATGTATCTGCTCTATCCTGATGGCAGCGCCTTAGAGGGAAACTCACCTTATTTATTGTCTTCATCCGCCAAGAGGGGGAAATGGTTATTGCTTTATTTCCATTGGATATTTCAATTTGAATAGGACTGGAAGCTGCAATGATGATAGAGGGAGAATGAGAGAGAGGAGAATGAGAGAGAGAGAGAGGTTGGCTGGGTTTGGGGGAGGGGGGAGAAAGGCAGCATTGTAATTTGACATTACAGATGATATCTCTCTCCCTCTTTCCTTTTTTCTCTCAGGGTCTAATTGTGGATACAGTGCCTTTGAAAGGTATTGCCTTGTTAGCAGAATCGTAATAGGAGAGGGTGAAGGATCATATGTGTTCAATACTCTTTTGTTGTGTTGCGATTTGCCTGTGAGAAAGGTTGCGAGACCCCGGACTGCAGGATATGCACAAACCGAATATCAGCAGAAATATGCTACGTGAAAATATACAGCACCTTGAATAAATGAGAATAAGAGGGTGGAAAAACGGTCTCAATACTATTCCTCATTACCTTTACAGTGAAAAAAACGCAACCATTTTTTTTGTTATAGTACAGGATCTTTTTAACTAATTGTATTGCCTTAATAACTGAAATCCAAAACAAGGTTAAATAATATAAATAAATAATAGGCAATACAAGTGTTGGCTAAATATTATAATTATTATTATGTTTGTAATATTTATTTATAATAAATATGATATTTTTTAAAAATAGATATATTTACACAGACAGCAATTTATCTTCTTTGCTTTATTATATGTTATTTTGGATTATGTCGACAATTAGCTCAAAAAGTTCTAATGGCTCAAAATCCAACCGCTTATCAATTATACACTGAAAATGTCTTAATGGCCATTGTCGTTTGCCATTTAAAATGCAATTTAATTTATACCTAAACGAAATAAATCACAATAATGAATAAGGTCACCTGCGGGTGTGTTTGTTCCATGTAGACCACGAGGCCCTTATGAGCTTTGTACTAAATTAAGGAAACAAAGAGGGTCGGAGAAACTTCAGGTCAAACTCATTGCACTTAGACGCTTGATGATTCCTCTCGTCACACAGGAGGTTACTGTCCTATTTCCCTCTTAAAACAACATAGATGATTTAAGATTATGTCTCAGTCTTGACACCATTACCTTTAACAGGGACATATTCTCCTCTAGTCACTGAACTCTTCATTCTATCACTTCTGATAGAAAGTCATTTTACAAAAAGGCTGCAACTTGTGTTACTAACAATGAACAGTTAATGTCTACTTTTGCTGTTATATAATAAGATGTGACCGTTTACAGTGCGTCACCCATATTGCCATACTTTTTTTCTCTCCCTTTAACTAACTATGAATGATTCCATTAAAAGTATGTCATCATCAACTGTTCTAGAAATTAACTCTCACGGAAAAGTTAGTCTCTTTTTAATCACTTTCTAAAATCAAGGATTTAGTAGAAATAAATAAAGAACTGTAGAATAGTTTTATAACCTTGAGTACAGGGCTAGTAATCAGTAAATCTGTCAACATTGTTGATAGAATGTTTAAAAAACAGAAATTGCATATACAACTTCTACATTAAAAGTCAAAAACTATAAAATAACCAAAATGTAGTTAATGAAAAACAAAATACACACAAAGGTGAAGAAATTAAATCCTCTTCCTCTTTGAGTTTTTCATTTCGCTTCTCAGTCGTCCTGTGCGATTCTGTCTTTCAGATCCCTCAGTAGATAGCAGTGTCCTCTGTTCTAAATTTAGCAATGAGAAAGTCAAGCTACAGAGTGAAACGCTCACCCACCAGGCTTTCCTATTTCTGTCCGCACATCCTTGGACAGAGTTATCATGATCAGGCTTTTTAGACTCTGTCTGGGTTCTAGGTGGTCCACTGGTTTACCTGCGACTGCTGCTGCTGGGCACACATTCAGCTCTCACTGGGGAAGAACAGGGGTCATGTGACAGGATATCAGACTATGTTTTGTCTCTGGTATTCTTTAGGTGGGCTGCTCCAATGGAGGTGAACGGCCTGCTGGAGTTCTACACATTGTACCAGTCTGCCTTAGGAGAGGAGCTGGACATCATCTATAACAGCTCTGAGCTTTTTGAGGATTATACAGTGCGGAACCTCATCCCTGGATCCACCTACCTGTTTCAGATAGCAGTGCGTTCCTGCTCACCTGTTTCACCACACGCATACACGCACACACCTAAAATAAAATAAAAATGTTGATGTCATTGTGACTTTCAGTTCTTTTTTGCCCTTTGTAAATGTATTACAATGGAGACTAATATGACATTTTTTAAAAGTCATATTGAATATTGTGCAAAAAGAATGTTGTAACAACCTTCTCTACTTATACTAATTTGAATTATACCGTATCATACTACATATTGTACCTGTCAAAGATTTTCATTTTAATTTCATGTTATTTTTATCCATTTTATGAATCATTTAAATGTTTACAGAGTATAGAAATCATTTTTAAGTAATTATTGTATTATTTAAGAACCAGTTAACAAATCCAAGAAAAATCCATTCAGATTTTCTCTGCTAATTTTTTTTTTTCTTTTTTGTAATTCTAAATTTGAACTAAACTAAACTAAAACGTGTTAGTGTCACCATACACAATTTAAACTCTTACTGCTTGTTGCTTATAATATTTACACTGATTTGGATCAGAGAACAGATACCAATCAGAGTTTTACATTTTGAATTTTGTTACCTTTTTTCATTTAAATACATTTAATCATTTAAATTATTAGACCGTATTAAAATACATTTTGATTATGTATTTATGTAATATTTACTAATTAAGCCTAGGTGGAATCTGCTGATTTTTTTTTAATTTTTTTTATTTTTTTATTCTGAATTTAAGGGAATATAATTTATATAATATATAAAAATATGCTAAATGGAGCTGAGAGTACTACAATCTTCTACATCCTTATATTGCACTCTTAAAGAGAAGAGGATGTGTTAAACTTTTTTTGTGTAGTTGTTTCTTTAAAAAAAATTTTTTAAGCATGTTTGTTTTATGCATGACTGTTGATGCCACTTAAAATTAGCCTTTTGACCCACAGGCGTGCACAGGAGGTGGATGCACCCTCAGTGACCCCAGCATGGCCCACACTGAGGAGAGTTCACCGGAGGAAGTACCTGCCCCCAACATACTGTCACTCTCCCCACATTCCCTCAATGTGTCCTGGACCCCCCCTCGCAAGCCCAACGGTGAGTGGGGTTAAAACTAGTGCCTGGCAAAGGTGAATTCATATTCCAAATGGCCGTTTAGTTAAGGGTGCTTCATGTTTAATGATGGGTTAGCACATAGAGAAGGGGACAGGAAAGAGGAGCACTTTGTGTGGTGGTGCGGGAGCATGTGAGAGAGCGAGACAGAGGAAAGGAGGGTGCTGTGTTTTAAGTGGATGAAAAGTGCTCCCTTTTGACTGATGCTGTGAACTGCAGCTTTCGCAGCGACTGTCAGAGGTGCAGCAGCAGGTTCATTTACTCAGCCTGAGCGCTGGATAGGGGACAACACTTCGGGTCTTGGGGTTGAGAGCAGATGCAGATTGGGAAAAGTGCTAATGGAATGCAGTTCTTTATGCATTTTAGGGAATGTTGTTCTGTTAAGGATCTGACTGAATCCTGTTGCTTTATGTAAAGAATTAATTTACATGGTACAGAAAATATTGAAGGATTTACTTTTTTTTTTTTATTCAGTCCACATGTAGAATCCATTTAGTAAACATTTTTTATTATTTTGATTTTGAAAGGGGATATTGTTTATTATTAGTGTATTATTTAACTTTTATTTATTACAATATGATTTTTTTAAATGACGGGTGGGTTAATTTAGCTAAAATTAATGTTTAATCAGACTTTAATATGTTCTGATATGTTCCGATATGATAATAGTTTTCATCAGTCATGTTTTTTGAAAACAATTCCACTTCTTAATCTTGCGCAGATATAAACTGTAATAATAAGCAATAAGCAGTCCAAATAAATAAATGTATTTGTTATTACAGAGTTCAATAAGACAATTGATTGTACACTATAAATTATATTGTAGTTAAACTATTCATTTTTGAACATGGTACATTTTGAGGAGTATATTGTAAAAGGTCTTGTCTAAATGTTAATAAGCGTTAAATACCACAAAAGTAAAAAAGAAATACAATAAAAACAGTTTAATGACATTATTTGACATTAATTAATTTGTGATGAATTAAATACACAATCTGAAAAGTATTGATGAAATCTTCTTTTACAATGATTATAGAAAAATACATTGCTTATCAGATTTTATTATTTAATGTATTATCCATCTTAAGACCTATTTAGTCTGTCAAAATGTTGCAGATTTGATTTATTTAATAATTGTCCATTCTTATGGTTAGTTAAAGCCCAGTGTATATGTTTATATCCTTGTCTTTGTGCATTGGGCCAAGCTGAGTTGTCCTCCTTTTAACTGACCGGTCCATCTTGAGGGGTGTGTCCTGTGGGCAGCAATAAAGAGCAGGAGCAGTATACGGCTGTGTTTACATGTTTTACAGCACTCTTTCCCTAATGGTTGGCTTTAACAGAGGGCTTTAAACAAAATGGCCAGTTTACATCAGGGCATGTGAGGAAATCAGTGGAGCAAACAGTGTTTGGGTATAAAAACGTGCCTTGGAATAAAGCTTCGTGATGGGGGGGAAATTTTAACCTTCATAGCAGGAGTATAATGAATGCCGCAAGTCTTCTTGATTTTCAGACATTAAATAAATAGAAAATATACATATTTTAGTATTTTTATTTTGACTAATGTTTAGATCATTTCCATAAAAACAATATGTGTTTGATTTATTGACTGTAGTTGTTATTCTTTTTGCGCTGTTAGGGCATCCATTGCATTTTTTAGATTATATGAGAGGTTTACAAGTCGGGCACAACCTGTATTCCCATGTATGCTATCGCACATATGCTAACTTGTATTAATTTCCTCCGCAAAGGTGTGATTAGCAGCTATGGTCTTTGGATGGATGGCACGCTGGTGCAGAATTCGTCCCTGATGGGCTTCGAGGTCAGTAATCTGTCCCCATGGAGCCTCCACAGCTTCCGCGTGCAGGCCTGCACGGCTCAGGGCTGCGCTCTGGGGCCCCTGGTGAGAGTCCACCACGTTTACATTATGTTAATGCCTCCTCTGCGTGTCAGATGGCAGCTCAACATCATAAAGGTGATCGATTCACTCTGTTCAATAAAGCACCTTCTGCTCACGCTTGACATTTGGTATAAATGCCACTCTGGGCTGGTTACTGCTTTGATGGGCTATATTTGGGCATTTTTCCAATATGTGTGCAATATTTAGTCAAATGGCCAGTTCTGCAGACACAGCAAAAGTTGGAACATGCTGCGAGAGGTTGAGTGGCTGTGGTGTCAGGCTAAGATGTATCCGATCATTAGATCATAGTGGACAGATGGCAGGCTGTACATTTTTATTTATATATTTTTAATTCCTGTTTTTCAAATTAAAATAATACCTCATCACGCTGTCCTAACATATGGATTTGGAGCTTAATACAACATTTTTGTTCAGGCAATGTGAATTCTGAATTCTTTTTAAATTTAAATTTTCCTATTGTAATGTCAATAGATAAGCAAAATTATTTCAGACAAAAAGTATTACTTTTTGGTTGAATGTTTGACTTGCTCTGATGAATTGAAAGTAAATAGAGTCGGTTCACATTTCATGCTGACTTTAAAACTAAATGCTTAGCCCTATTTTTATGTAGTCACTTTCTCTCGTTCTGTTGTCAGGTGGAAAGCAGGACTTTAGAGATGCCCCCCGTTGGTCATGTGACATTGTATGTTATCAGCGAGACGCCACATTCAGTGCGAGCCAAGTGGGAGGCCCCAGCTAACCCCAACGGCAACCTGACCTACACAGTCGTCTTCACCGGGCCAGGTAAATCAAACTTAACTGCTCCCCCTCACACCTTCATACCCTCCTTCAGTTCCTCAGAGTAAATGCAACACTGCCTCCCTGCGTGCTGTCTCTGCTCCTTATATTGACTTCTACTGTTTTCCTTTTGTTTGCTTACAAACAAAAATGTTGAAAGTTCAGTGAACCTTAGCACGGCCTGCCTACACAGTAATGGGCTTAAATGAATTGTTGTCGGCCTCCATTTTGCTCAGCCTGACTGCTGGGTGCTATCTCAGGCCGGAAGAAGCTTTGGGAGGACACCCGTGCTCATCATGCACTCTTCTCCTCCCGTTTTTCATGAGATGAGAGTGGACAGGTTTGTTAAAAAGCGTAATGGCACGTTCAAAAGGAATCTCCCACTGCTCACCAACCTGATCTCCGCTGGAGCTTCCCTTATGCTGGTTAGAGGATAAACGCTTGTTGTAATGAGAGGGTGAGGTGCAAACACACGTTCTCTATGTGAATCTGTCAATCTCGTGAAGCAGTTAGGTTCACATTGTACTGAACATACTAAACATGCGTTCTTAGCTGTATTTGGGCCATTGCGATAAGTTTGAATCCAGCTTGCAACATTTCTAAATCTCTTAGTTAAAGTGTCAGAAGGCCATATGATAGACATTACTGCTTAAAGGTTTGGGGTTAGTAAGACATTTTTATTGTTTTATTCAGCAAGAATGCATTAAATTGGGCAAAAGTGACCGTAAAGACATTATAATGGTAAAAAAAAATCTATTTCAAATAATAATAAATTTATTCATCAAAGAATCCTGAAATCAATTATCATGCTTTCCACAAAAATTTTTTTTCAACATTGATGATAGTACGAAATGCCAAATTAGTACCAAGAGTACCAAGAAGCATATTAGAATGATTTCTAAAGGATCATGTGACACTCATGACTGGAGTAATGGCTGTTGAAAATTCAGATTTGTCATGACATGACTATATTACATTTTCGGATATAAAAATAAACTTTTTTGATCAAGTAAATACAGCCTTGGGAAACATAAGAGACTTATTTTCAACAATATTATAATATTGCTCTAAACTTTTTATTGGTAGTTTATATTTAAAAGCGCAACCAAACCATTTTCCATTTATTTTCCATTTATTGCTCCATAGGGCTAATTTGATCTATATTCAAGATTCAATTTTCATTCATATACTGTCAGTATGTGAATGAATTGGGTGTAATTTTGAACCCTGTGTCCCCCATTCTTTCTTTCACATATCCTTCTGGTAGGCATCCAAAAACTCTGTGTATTCCTGGTCAAAGTCCAGCCAGTCTCAGATGAAAAGATTGACCTGCACCTCTATGTGTCAGCACTTCTTTTTGTCTGCCAGGCCAATAGAATAGATTGTCTCTCTCCATTAATCAAGAGTTCATCTGTACAGCTTACAGATTCTACACATTTAATCCTGCCAACAGGCCTGCGTGTGCATATTACAGTATGTGTTTCACACTATAGTCTACCTAAATTAATACATTGACATTTTTTATACCATATAATTGTCCACAATCAGCAAATAATAACCCTTAATGTGCTTGTTTGTAAAAAAAAAAAAAACAATACAAAAAAACACAGAAAACAGAGGTTGATTCACAGACCGCCATATTACTCTGTCAGCGTCTAATTAAGCTGAGCTCACCTGATCGTTAATATTTGTAGGAGATCGCTTGCAAAGCAATTAGACAGCTAGATGGACGCAGGCCTTAATGCATATATACTTCTGCTGCTCATATGGATAAATAAGAATCAAATTTATCAGAGATTTGCCATTCAGCTGTTCTGTGTGCAACTGACTTGTATACTGCTGAATTTGTAACTATTAGCTGAATATATCAGCATTTTACTGTGGATACTATCAATTGGCAGACAATCTGAGGTAATGTGCCAGTTTTTTTATTATTACAAGTAGTAGTCGTATTATATTTTCTATTAATTTTTTATTTTTTATATTTTAGTAATTCTGTTTCATTGTGATTCATTAAGACACATATTCTGATATAGTTTTTGATGTTTTTCTGTATTTTTTTTGTTGAGAAATCTATAGTTCCAACATTAAAGCAAGACACTTCATATGGTGGCTATCTTGGTAATTTTGCTGGGCTGCAGTTTTGTAGGTAGAAAATTGGCATACATGCTAAAAATTGTTATTTGCCTTATCCATTTTAATAACATATTTCAAATCGTCAGGTTAATCAGATATTTGCACAATGGTTACATGAAAATTGCTTCTTAAAGTCTAGGTAATAAAGCTTAAACCTCCGATTTTCAGGCATTTTAGAGCAAACAAACTCAATCAAAAAGGTGATTGGCTGTTTATACAGCCAATCACATTGACATGTTTATACAAAGCTGCCATTTTCATCCAAATAATTTCTGTAAAATGACAACCCTTCTCCTCCTCATACAATCTCTAGACAAACGTTTATTTTTGGGAGAACTATCTATTACACTTAAATAATGTATCAGATTCCCACTTTGATGGACACAGGCCTTTTTTACTTTGCACTGTCTACCAGTTATGGCTCGCATCAGGTTCAAGACATTGATGCTTGCATATAGAACAGCCACGGGCTCTGCATCCTTCTAACTTCGGCTGCTTTTACAGCTGAGTCTACATCTCCTTCAGAAGCCTGAGGTCGGTAAGTAAGCGACAACTCGTGGTACATTCTCTGAGAGACACAAAATCAAAGTCACTTTCCAGAACTTTTTTGTTCTTGGTTCCTTGCTGGTAGAATTTTCCCAACCCTATCCAGAATGCAGAATCCCTGAAAATATTCAAGAAACACCTGAAAGCTCTCTTCTGTCATCACTCAACTACATCCTACGTAAAAAGAAAAGAAAACTTCTCTCCCTATGCTTTTACTATTCCTTATTATCTCCCTCTTCTAACATGAACTATTCTAAACTGTATGAAATGTTGAATTACTTCTTGTTCTTGTATTTATTGCATCTTTGATGAATCGCTTGTTGTATTCCTAATTTGTGAGTCACTTTTGATAAAAGCGTCTGCTAAATGAATAAATGTAAATGCACTTCTGTAACTATTGCCATTCAGCCATGTTTTTCTTTCGTTGTGTCATTGACTAGTGTACTGCTGAATCTGAAGCTTAATATACCAGTTTGCTATGGATCCTCAGCTTGCAGGCCAATCTGAGGTAGTGTGCAGCCCAGCCAACGCCGAGCAGACTTAAAAGTAGCTATCTGACAAGCAGGACGAGCAGCTTACGGACTCAAGATTGTAATCTCCTAGTACAAGCAGATGGAAGTGACCTCTCACAAAGGCAGCCACGTCCCCCCTCTCATAGAGCAAGAGCTTTGAAGTATTCTTCTGAGCAGAGAGAGCAAGATTATGATGTGCAGGGGGATTGATTTGAGAGAGTGAGATCACCGCCAGTGGACTCTTCCAACCAAACTCATGTTTTCCCTTTGCTGTGCCACGCAATTTGTGTTGTTTCTGTTTTTACAATGCTACCTCTGATGGAGATGATAGCTTACGCTGAGTGTGAAGTAGTATTTTTATGCTTTTGCTTGGCTTCTTTGATTATATCATTGGCTCCAGAGGGTTCAGCACTGTTTATTTTTGTATTATTGTGGAGTGTATAGATCCAGAGGGAGGGTTTGTTCACACCAAGCTAGCAGGGTCAGATCCACAGGCGTCTCTCTCTGTCTTTTGTGCCAGGAGAGAAGGAGTTTAAGCGATTTCTCCCAGTGGATTGCTGGAGAATTTATCGGCGGGTGGCTGGCTATCACAGATTAAGGGAAATGTCGATCAGTAATGACCCCTCTACATGTTAGTATTGCAGTAAAGCCAAGCTTTTATGTCAAAAAAATTGGAGTGGGGGCTATTACACATGACAGGGGTGATCAAGGGACTGTGGGCCGAGGCTAGCATTATTAAATATTGACTACTCCTGTGATTTATGTAGAGCTTCAGGGAAAAAGTGACTTTTTAAACGTTATATATTCTTTAGTCTCCAAACCCTTCCATTTATCTCTTCGTGGAAATAAAGTGTGTGTTGGCTGCATATTTCTTACTCCCTGCTGGAAAAGGAGGTAAAAAAAACTCTTGCTCTTAAAAAATGAGACTGATGCTGTTGCGGCAGTTTGTTTCATAAACCGCCAAAAGCGGAATAGGTAAATTGGAAGCAATTGGAAGATTTGACAAATAAAAAAGGCTGAGCTAGTTGTAGAAGACAGAGAATGATTCTTTGAGGGCATAGAGCTCAGAAACATTCATTTAGCTTGTTTATTCTTAGTTTTTTTTTTTTTTTTTTTACAAGTTATGGATGTTTTTACTTCTTTCGTTTGCACAGTAATTTAAAACGTCAGCTAAAGACTGAAGCAATGGAAGAGAGATACATTTGTGGCTTCCAGTCATTGGGGTACTTCATGCCTATTGATTTCTTTATGATGCTGCATTTAGAGGCCTTTAGATGTGGAAAGGGTGGAGGTTATGGACTCACACACACGCCTCACTTCTTCCTCTTAACGTGAAGGTAGAAGTCTATCTGGTCCAGAGGAGAGGTGAGAACTTGGGGGAATTAATTCCCTTTTAATTTGCAAGCAGGGCCGTATATCCTGCGGTCGATTGCATTACAGTAAGTGGTGGTGGCTGGGGACTTGGAGGCTTGGCACTTGACCTCTTGGTTAATGTGCACACATGCATTGGTGTGACTGAACACATTACAGCCAATGGGTGGTAGTGTTGAAGAGATGTGTTCAAATTTCTGTAATGGTAAAATCCTGTAGGTTGACATTTTTTGATGTAATGGAAGTAGCAACAGATTTTCATCCGAATTGTAACGTACATCCGAAGGAACAAGATCATTGAAAAGAATTGATTTCTCTTCTTAAGTAGTAATAATAAGCTAAAGATTTTTACAGAAAAGTTGCACACTTCACCTTTGAGGTGTGTGTGCGTGTGTGCGCACGTGCGTGTATATGTGTGTGAGTGACTCACAGTCTTATTCCGGTTGTGAATTTGAAAGGGCAAACACATTTTACTTGGGGAAATTTTTGAATCCTTTCATTCCGTTTTATTTTGATAATGCTTATTACGGCTAAGTATGTGGGCATCTCGGTTATTTTTAATGGATTTTCTTTGTTTCCTGTTTTTAATACGGCTCTTTATAAGGCTTTTACCAGATTGACAATATGCTCACTCGCAAAAAAAATTTCTGCCATTATTTATAAAATTGTATTTCTATTTTTGCCGCTGTTTTTTTCCCTCTGTGGATCAGGCTTCCTGTGTGTTGAATCAATGTCTGAGCTGGCAGAGCAATCAATCCCTATTTCTGGATTAAGACCCAGACAGCCAAAGCCTGGGCTTCCTTGTGTCAGCAGGGCACTGCAGTTCACACACACACACACACACACACAAAGTGCAGTGTCCTGCATCCTCTGAGTCTAAAAAGGGTCAGTGTGCTTAAAAGTTTTTTAGTTTTTTTTCAAAGAAAATAACGTTCTTCTAATTTACAAGATACGTTTTATCTGTGAACCAAAACACCTATGTTTCATGCTGACAACTTGAAAATTGGATCTGTGTTGAGGATCTATTTGGCAAAGCGATCATCATCCAAGTTCCTGAAGATGTTCACTGGTCAGCGTGGCTCTGATCTTTTGATGGGGCTTTGTGGATGTTAAATTGTGTCCTTGTGTGTTTTAGGTCAGAACTTTAGCAGTTTTGAAACACCAGAGACAGAGACAAGAGAGCTGCTCAGCACTGGTAAAGAAGGCCAGTGGGTCTCCATAGGAGGACTGCTGCCATATTCTAACTACACTGTGCTGGTGAAGGCCTGCAACAGCCAGGGCTGTGTGGAGAGCTCACCCACCAGTGTCTCTCTCCCACCAGGAGGTAAGTACGTTAATTATAAGTTTGCATTTGTAAGTTTGTAAGTTTGTTAATGACATATTTCCTTGATTTATGTTTGGGAATTTTGCTTATACACAGAGAACTATTATTGCAGAAACCACTGGTTCAAACACAAAATTCGTGTGGTTATTAATACATGTTGGAGATGTTTCTTTTTTTAAATTAATTAATTAGATTATTTCTTTTTTTATTTTGTTTGCATTTTTCAGACATTTAATTTTGTTTAAATTATCTTTTACAAATTTAATTTACAGATTTAATTATATTTAATGATTTAATTTGATTTATTTGGGGTGGAAGAGAGGCTTGCCTATTTGAATATTGATAGTAGAAACTGAAGAAACTTGAAAGAAAACTGAAGAAACTTTGGAAGAAAAAGCGTGTTGCATGCCAGACTCGAACCTGTGTCACTTGTATGAGCATCACAGTTCAAAAGTATCTATAGCATACTGTCAGGTATTTGGGTGAAGGGATGGTCGAGGACTCGATGCAGAAGATATGGGCTTTATATTTCAAAAAATAAAATAAAACAAACAAAACTATGCAAGGGGGAATACAGAAGACTTGACTTGACTTGACCACATAAAGGTTAGAACTGCAACAAACATTTGACAATGATCTGGCATAGGGCAGCAAACACAAGTAGAATAAATAGGGAGTAGGTGGGGCAAATCAACCAATAATCAGATAACAAGATGTGTGGGATTAGACAATACACAGGAGATTGCTTGTCACATGGCACATGGCTTGTCACGTGTATTTCCTTGTTTCATGTGCTCAAACAAAACAAGACATAAACAGCCAATGAGAACACCCATAGGCCACGTGTTCACGAAACAAGAAAAAAAATACAGGCATGAGAAAAAACAACAGCACAAGCAGACAAGAGAGCGAGAAGCTCGAACAAGTAAACGCTTCTCCCGTGCGTTCGAAACAGAAGACAAACACACGGAGCATGAATGTCTGAATCCCGATACAAAACCGAAACCAAACTAGTTCAAAGTGTCAGGATCTGAACACCACATCCACCACACAAGACAGGTCACATAGACACTCAAAGCCGTGCACTCGCACAAAGTCAAGACAATACAGTAGCGTCAGGGCTCTTTCATAAAACCAAGAGTAAACTAGATCAAAGTGATAGAACCCTGACACATACAGTATGTGCCGTATATGAGTTGCACCTTGTCTCCTTTTTTTCTTTGTAGGTGAAAAAATGAAATTATTAGATAATGAAATATGAAATAGGAGCTGGTTGGAAGTTATGGAATATGAATGATCCTCAGAAATCTCATAAACTCCTCTGGCTGAAACGTCAACAGAAAGCTGACAAGAATCTGATTAGTGCAGTTAGTTGTAAATCAATATGCATAATAACTCGCTGTGACTTTGTACACAAACCAAACTGATGCAATTACCTGATATTGAAATGTTCCTTCCAAAACATATCTTCATCAGTACAATGTTTTTCACATATGCAATTTTGAAGCCAAATAGCATAGAAACGCTATGTTTCCATAATATTGCCATGCTCTTCTTAAACAGTCTGTAAACTTCAGCACTGGTTCGTATTTGACACAGAGTTACAGGCTCTCTGCACTAATGTTTAATCACATGCCTCCACACAGGGATAGAGCGAGCTGTATGATCAAGCTGAATCTACTGGGCCCCGTAACTTGGCTTTGAATGAGGCCAGCAGGGAGACATTGGACATCTGCTGGCTGACAGAGAACAAAGCCCGCTGCTTGTGATCTAAAGACATGTCATTTCCTGTCTATGGCAATGGCAGATAAGAGCGTATACACACAAGAGTAGCCACTATAAGTTTATTGCCACACTAAGGAGCCACACTTTCCCACTGTTAAATTGTTGTTGATTTTAATTATGACTCTTATGGCTTCAGAATGTTCTTTTTTATGACCTTCTCAGGCAAATGAAAGGTAACAACTCATTGGTTAAATAGGCCTTGGTCCGTCCTTCCTTTTACTTAATGGTGTGGGAACTTATTAAGCTGATTTAAACAGAGAATGGCTGTTGGGAGGCATGTGACACACACTGGGTTATATGTGTTTAAGGGAAGAGTAAATTACAATGGAGGAGATAAAAAGACAATTTAGTGATTTCTGCCTTCCCAACCCCCATTGTGTTCAGTGGGAAGGAATGGATGGAAAAGAGGGGTCAATGGACACACGTTTTATCAGATGAGAGTGGATGTTCAACGTTATAATTCATGCCTGATATTACCCTTTTTTGTTTCTATCCCTCTTACTCCTTTACACTCTTACCCTGTGTCATAAATAGGGCCAAAAAGGAACTAATGGCAGTGTACTTAACTAATAGTTTTCATACTACTGACTTTTGTTTTAATTTATCCCTATAAAATAAATGTTGAAAAATAAATAAATGCATAGAACTCCAAATTAAACTCCAAAATGCATAAACGAGATCGGACAATGGACAATGAACACACAGGAATATATATACAGACAATAATAAGTTGAACACAGCTGAACAGAAAGACTACGGTAATCATTTTAGTTACCATGATGACAGACGAGTAGCTGGAACTGAACAAATGAAAACAGGAACCAATGAATTCTAACTAATACTAACAAAGCCGCAGCGACAATCTTCTGTGATGGAAGTCTGAATCTGAGGGCCGAGGACGAGGTGGTGTGACAGTGGAGTCTGAGGGAAGGTGGAGCTTGCAGGAGACGAAGAGATGGAGGACAGAAGAGCAGCGAACAGCCCGCTCATGACGTCACATTGGCGTGGCAAGACTGAAGACTGGAAAATTGAACAAAATTCAGTAAAGAATAGAGTGTTACCAAGGTGTTTTTTTTTAGGTGGTAGTGGGGGAGAGAGGCTAGCAAATTAGAAGAAAATGGGACTGGTTCTGGCGAGATCAAGGGGTAGGGGGAATTTATGTCTTCACACATATCCAAAAGGTCTAGCTGCTACTCACTCTCAGCGGTGGGAGGGTGGGCGAGGCAGAGGTCTGAGGCGTTGTCGAACGGGGTGGTGATGGGCTTGACTGTAATCTGGACTGGGAGTAAGTGCTTTCTAGACACTTGATGAGTGCATCCTTCCAGAGAAGTCCTCGGGTGTCTAGTAGGTAGTAGTAGTTGGCCCCAATCCAATACAGCTGAGGGTCTCATCGTCGTAGGGGGAGAGGACAGTGAAATGACAGAACTCCACAGTATAATCCATGAAGTCAAGACCCCTCTCAGCCAAAGCAGCAAAGTGCACTGTAAAATATAAAGTAATATTTCCTTCTGCATTGCCTTCTGTAAAATATATTCAGGTAATATTATATTATTGTCACAGTTCTAGGGGACACGAAGAAGATGATGAAGGGTCAAGGGTACTTTAATATAACTCAGATAATTTAACACAGGATAAACTCCACAATATATTAACGAGACCAAACAATGGACACTGAAACACAGGAACATATATACAGACGATAATAAGCTGAACACAGATTAACAGAATGACTAATCATTTTAGTTACATGATGACAGACAGACGAGTAGCTGGAACTGAGCAAGGGAAAACAGGAACAAATGGATACTAACTGAAAGTCCATAAAATTCAAACTAAGATGACTGACAATGTGTGACAATTATTTTATGCTAAAAACATTTTTTTTAAGCTTCCTGAGTTTAAATTAAAGCTCTTTCCACTCCACCACTCTCATACCAGTTTTAGCTGAGGTACTGTCAGCAAATCACTTGTATCTCAGTTAGCTCATATATAAAAAGTAATGTGACCCTTATTTTTTGGCCAGAGATTTGTAAATTTCTTAGCCAAAACCGGCATTTACGTATGGCAGAGAATAGCAGTTGCCATACCCTGTTAATGGCATTCAGACAAAACAGGGGAAATAAACAGCTTATGATTTTGCTCGTTAGTTCTATTGCATGAAATTTTTGGCAGAAATTTCAGCTTTGAAAAGCAAATTTAAACAGCCTAATGCCATATCCAAACCAGACGTTATGCATTAAGAATTCCAGTGGCAAGCTGTCTGTCCATACCAGACGCAACAAAATCAATCAAAAATCACAGCCAATCAGAAGAGCGTTTGGGCAGGATAAGTACATTATTAAATTCCTAAATTTTAACATGATTAAAAATACATACTGAGTGACTGAAACAATCTTTTTTTAATCATTAAATACACTTGATTCACCTTGAGTTGACACTTGAACGTTGTTGTTTCATTTAATTTGTGAATTAGCCTATCCATTTTTGCTTTCAGTATGTCCATAAGGTCACGGAAAATTATATTCATACATAAAATTCTTTATTATATTAAATAAAGCAGGTAATCTGCACCTGAGATTATCATTGTCATATTTTGTATTTTATGTTAGCCACAACACCGCAGAATATAAACTGTTTGTAAAATAGAATTGTCGCAAATTGCCATTGCAGCTGGTTAGTGCTAGACTGCAAAGTAATTTACATTTTTCGCATTACATTTGGTTAGAACACGTTGTGGAGGCTTATAGGGCAGTTTTAGAATTTGTATTGATTTTGTATTGTTGTTAAGTCTGTGCATATCTGTGCATTACGATTGCAGTCTTTTAGTATGGCAGATTTTTGTCCACATTTTTTTTAGATATAATATAATTACTTGGGAATGCCGTTGTATGGCCAGAAGGAATCATGCCATAGCCAAGGTTTTCGTGAAAGGGCGCCACTGGCCAGGACCCATATATCTACGCTTAAACGTTCTATGACAATTATTATTCTATCTGCACCTGAAAGGAGGATCATTTTCCTGTAGGGAAAAGAAAATGAAGTTGCTCAGACACGTTTCATGAACAAACATCAGCATTTAAAATCCTACAGCTCTGCCATTGTCTCATCTCTCACGGAGGTGAACGGAGCTCTCATTCCCAGAGGAGTGCTTATGGATTGAGGATTGATTCGGTGGAATGGGACATGGCCTTGCATGTTCTCAGATGATGAAGCTGACCTGTAAACGCCACTCCATGTTAATACCCAGCCTTTAAATACAGACCAATCATTCTCACATGGCCCCGTTAAAAAACGGCAGCACACCCAAGTTAAAGTTCTGCGAAATTGTTCAAGTTCAACACAAAGACATAAGTATAAATTTTAAATACCACACGTTTCCTTCCACTTCTTTCAGTAGTTCTTTTGGTTTGTCTGAGCTGAACTGAAGCCTTGTCTCAAACTGTCCTTGTTATATCAAAGAACAGACGGAGTAGAAGGCTTAGGATACAGACGAAACATAAAAGTGCATAGTTTAAAATGATTAGTGACACTTTTGATATACCTGAGGAAGGAGGGAGGTGAAACAAAGGAAGCTTCATGACGACTGTTTGATGAAATAAGGCTGTGAGGAATTAACTCTTTTGTCAATGGGTGTCTTACTCTCGATAGACTCTCCTTCTCACCGTCTCTCTCTTTTCTCTCTATACAAACTTTAGGGAAGAAATCAAATGTTTTGCACATTTTGTTTAATCCTCACTTTGCAGAACATACAGGTTAACGCTTATATTTTTTGGTACAGTAGTCGAGGGCAGGCGCAAGCATATTACGTAAACATGGTAGCTCATGGTAGCTGGAAGCACATTTTTAACCATAACATAAAATGCAATACAACAGACTGTATACTTTTTAAATTCAATCACAGCCTTTGATTTGATGATCACAATTTTATTTTGTAAACTATCATTTTGAGGTATGGCGAATTATTCATTATTAGAAGTCTGTTGAGCACATGAATGTACCAGCAAATCAGAAGTTTGAGTTAGTCAGATTCCCCAGTCTGTTCAAGACACCAGAGTCTTCTTTCAGGGCGAGCTCAGAGTTCTGAACGATCATGAATTCTCACACTGTAACCAACAAACGCAATGTAAATAAGAGATTCATTGTGCTTCTTAGATTATAATAAGGGTTTTTGAGTGTAGGACTGGAACTGAGACCTATTTCAGTAAAAGCTGTGTTTTTCATTCTACTAAACCTACATACTGTTTCAAGAGTGACAAATGTGAATGAATTTGGGAGTGATAGTGCTAAATTTTCATTCCGTTGATATGATATGATACGTGATAACCATAGCAATAGACGGTGTATTTATTAATTTTATTACTGACTTTTGAATAACAAATATCTATAACAAAAATCTTTTTAATGCAATGATTACTTAATTGAAAAATATTTGAAGGCTACATGTTAATTTAGCTATTGTTTCTGTATATTTCTTATTAGCGTTGGCACTTATTTAATTTATTTCTTAGTTTCAAATTAGTGTATTTTAAACAATCTTGCTAATTGTAATCACAATTGATACCAAGAAGCATGAATTTTATTGTTAGTATTATATTAATATGTTGATATTTTCCTTGTGAGTGACCCTCTCTATCTATACCTTGTAAAAATATTTTGAATATGTAATATAAAAATGTTTTGAATAATAGTGAATGCAAAGCAGACTTTGGTCTTTGGTGAGAGCCCACCACTTGAATTTATGACCGGGGCCCAACATTTGGTGCTTCGCCCCTGCTTACATACACCATGTTATGAGAAAGAACTTAACAAAAATGACTTTTGTTTCCTTTTATCGAATATTTGTGTGCAGTTGGTGGTCTCTTGATAAATTCACAGTCACCATCAGTGCTCCTTTAGTCTATGTGTGTGTGTGTTGGTGTTCAGGTCCAAACTATGTAAAGTAGTATTGGCATCTCTGAGCTGCGGCAATCTGTAGGGACATGGTCCAGACCTGTCCATATGCTCATCATCATCATTATGTTTATGACTGGTTGGCCGGGCTTTGCACTGTTTATTCCTGCCCAAAAGCCATAGCAGTAAAGGCAGATGGAGGAAAAGAGTGAAATGGCTTTTATCCCTGAGTCTGTCCAGCAAAGCCCTATCCACTCTTCTCAGAACAACAGCATCCCTCTGCCGAGCTTTTTCTTGCCTAATACAAGCACATGGACATTATGAAAATTGCAGCTTGGCAGTAAAACTAATTTTGGACCACTGATTTGAGTGATGAGACTGACCCCCACTGAGCACGAGCCACGTCCCCACTCCCGTATGGCTGCCTATGTAGGGTTCGAGTTCAGACATGCACATCATCTCTTCCTTCTCTGTTCAATCAGGCTGTCACCCTGTCCTCCTAAATGACGCATGGGTACATCAAGCTTTTGAAAGTCCCACAACAGCTTGGCATATCCATACTCTTTATTGACATAATTGACAGTTCCATCGCTCATCAATCAAAGTATTAACATCTCTTCTTTTTTTGCATTAATGTCAATGAGTTGATCTCATTTAGTTTGTTCTCGGTTCACCTGAGACCACGAAACCAGGAATTCAGTCTCACCCTCATAACCCTCTGTTTTTTTTTGTTGATTTTTTTTTTTAGAGATTTGGCCATCGCGGGCATATTCAATTCTAATTCGTATTCTATCAAGGCGATTCTATTTCAGTGGGGCCAAAATTACTTAAGTAATCAACAGTTATTGAGTTCTTGTGGCTGGACAAGAGGAGGGATGATTGAGAATGAGACTTCACTTAGGGAAAGGACTTCACTTGAAGCATTGGAGTGCTGTATTATTGAGGCTGATTCTGACTAGATTGCTCCTCAGAATAGATGATTTTTGCCTGGAGTCCTCCCTAAGCACTGAGACAAGACCCAGAATCAAATTGTTTTCTTTTGTGATGGCTGAGATGTTTTCATGTGCTTCCAGGCAATTTTGTAATATAGCCTCAATGACTTGGGCATAATATAAGAAATTTGCAAATCATGAGATCTATGTTCTCATGCACTTTGGTTAAATTTTTATTTATTTATTATAAATTATTCATTACACTTTTTTATCTTATGTTTATTAATTATACTGTATTATATCAAGGGTTTTGTCACATATAGAAAATATTGTGAAACTCAGTGTAATATAAGGATATGTAAGTGCCCTGACCAGTGAGATTGTGTTGAAGACGGATTGTTCTCGCAGTAAATAGAAGCTGCAGCATTATCCATGGGGTTGATGGTACGTTGGGCTAGAAGCGAGGCTCAGAAGGGGCCAGGAAGTCCTTGTAAATCAGAGGCGCAGAGAGCTGACCGCACCATTAGACAAGTGCCATTCACATTCTCCGCCCGTCACTTGACTCGCTCTCTTTAAAAATAGAGGAATTCTCTATCCACACTCTCTGTCTCTCTCTCTCTCCAATCTGTGATATGCACAGATTAAAGACAGACTTTTGACTCCTCACTAGCAGAATTTTAAATCTTTACAACAAAAACAAAAAAGAAATACACTGTATATACTTGGATTATCTGAAAAGAATATATTTAAATTTCAGATTAGAAAAAAATATTAAGCACATTCTTTATATAAAATATTCTTTCAGCAACCTGGGGTTGGTAAGATTTTTAAAACATTTTCATCTGCATTTATTTGATCAAAATACAGTTATTGAAACTCATGTTGTTCCAAAACCATAGAAGTGGTAAAAAATGTTTGCTTGTTTGTGTAAACAAAGCATTCAGTTTGCTTCATAAAACTGAGGTTAAACCACTTTTTGGATGTCTTTACAACCTTTCTGGGACTTGAAAGTGGTAGTTGCATAGACTGTCAATGGAGGGACAGAAAGAGCTCAGATTTTATTTAAAAGTAAACTTGTTCTGAAGATGATCGAATGTGTTTAGAACGACATGAGGGTCAGTAATTAATGACAGAATTTTCCATTTTCATTTAACCCTTTAAAATAGCTTTTTTTATTTTTATACACTGAAAGTTGTGTTTCTATCTCAGTAAAATCTATGCTTTTTATATTTTATGCTTTGCACAAGTTACTCCACAATAAATATAATGGTTGTCCAAATATCTGTAAAGAAACATCTGAAACATAGCTGAAATATAATGTCAGCAATTGATTGAAAACCATTATTTCCATTGTAAGCCCTTTCTTAGAACCCCTCAGGGTGTACATTATGTCCTCCATAAACACAATATTTCATTGTGAGTGTTTGTTGTCCAGAATGTGTTGTAGTATACAGTAAGCTCAGTCCTAAAACGCTCCCATCACCAGCAGTGTTTCCACCCATGTTCTTCAGCATATGTTGCACCGTGCAGGTCTTTTCTCTGCTCCACTTCACCTCTGCATCCTTTCCACATACAGCTCCAGATGGCCTTCTGCCCCCCAGGATGGCAGCTGCTACCCCCACCTCGCTGCAGGTGGCCTGGGCTGCTCCAGCACGCCACAACGCTCCCGGACCCCTGCGTTATCGGCTCCAGATGAGAACTTCAGCTTCCCCTCAAGTTCACCAGTAAGCTCAGCTCAACAAAACAATCAAGACCTTTTACTGTGTCCACATTTACTTTCCTACACTACATACCAATGTACAGTAGGTCACGACTACCACAGAATACATGCAATCATCAGTGATCAATAGTACATTTTGTGCTGAAAATACAAAATGATCTAATACAGTTAATCTGGAGACATGCAGCATACATCTGATCTAAAGTATTTGATCTAAAGAGAAGAAAGCAGCAGTTATTTTGCTGTAAAGCAGATGTACAGGAATATACAATAATAGGCCTTCCGGAGCTGTCCTAATGGAAAAGGAAGAGAGAAACAAATGTTTTATCTAATATGTATGCATTACATGCTCCCTGACAACAAATTGCAATTTAATCAGAAATAGGGGAATTCTCATTCTGTTGTAATAAATAAATGACTAGGCGCATGTATTATATATCACCCTCATTTCCTGGGATTCTTTTGAAATGTATTTCATTGTTCATGTGATTTATTTATTATACTCCATGGTAAATTTGATCGTGGAGCTCTGTGGAAGTTGACGTTTCTTAAAAACCAGAAAGGATTTGTTCCATTTAAACTTGTAATCCATTTAATGCAGCATGATAATTTCTTTTATTTTTTCCGTTTCAATTCAATAAAAATATCAGCTTGTATTTTCACCAGAATAATGGCATATTCCAACCATAGAAGTTGATGAGTACATTCCATCCTGAGATCACTTTTGATTTGATTTACTAACTACTCAACTGACCGGCTATTTGAATAAATTTAAAGCACCTATTAAGTCAGAATTGGAATTGCAGTCTTTGTCAAGAAAGCAGGCTAAATATTGCTTATTTCTTATACTTTTTATGTAGCAACATAGGTTGTTCTGGGAAGGAGGCGGGAACCGGCGAACATTTAACATTTTTAATCACAAAATAAAAAAACAAAGCTAAAGTACAATCTGCAGCCTAACACGGGCAACTTCCACTCAAAACACAAAGTAATATGTAGGCCTGGTCCTTTTTCATCCTTCACTGTTATCGCTCCTCCTTTTATGCTTCCGCTCCTCCTCCTCTCTGCCTCATCCTACTTGCCACAGTTTGTTTGTTTTTTTATAGAATGGTAATGAAGTATGAAAACTTTTCTTCTTAAAAAAAAAAAGTTATCAGTTTTATTCAACAAGGACCCATTGCATTGGTCAACAGTGACATTAAAGACATTTTAATGTTACTTTTTTTTGGAATTTGAATTCATCAAAGAGTGCTGAAAAAATAAATGTATCATGGTTTTTTGAACACCAAATCAGCGTATTAGAATAATTTCTGAAAGATCATGTGGCACTGAAAACAGTTTTAAGAAAACAGTATTTCTGCATTTTTTTCATCAAATATATGCAGCATTGTAAGATACTTCAAAAATAAAAACTAATTTAAGGTTCAAACCTTTGAATAGTAGTGTTAATCTCTCAATCGCAACCTTATTTCTCATAATTATTACTTTTTCTTTTTTTTAAATGTAAGTGGAAACTTAATAAGTGTGTAAAAGATATGATTCAGAAATCCATTGTAACGTGTTTACGCAAGTACATTTATTTCTGTCTTCAGGTTAATGGATGATGAAACCACCATCTTTAGTCACGTGGTGAAGGAACTGGAACCCTTCACTGAGTATCATTTCAGACTGCTGGTGTCCAACAGCCACGGAATAACCAGCAGCCCATGGGTCTCTCTTTTTACTGCGCAAGACAGTGAGTTCCACAACTGGCACACACACAATGCTCACAAACACAACAGAAAATCACTAAGCACACAAAGACTGTGTTGTGTTTAACCACGTGTCAGGCGGTTGTTCTGTGAGGCTTGTCCCACAGAGAAGAGCAGGTGTTTAGAGGGAAAGAGAGAGAGAGAGAGTGAGAGGGCCAGTGGGCAGGGATCACTGTTTAAAGGTACGCCTCTTCCACATGACCTTGCCGGTGTCATTTTGGACTGATTACTGTAATAGAATCATATTAAGGATCATAACAGACACTCTCTGCTAAGTTATAAATTAATTATACTTCAGCCTATTAGCACATACATTATAATTACTGAGCCCATATTTGCATACACTCAGATTGCACTGTATTATGGACCATCACCTCTTCATTATCATGCTTAGAGACACCCCTCCCCCCCTCCCCACAATGCCCTGCAGCACTTCACAACTTCTGCTTTTGGGAAGAGTTTTCCCGTCCGTCTGATGGCAGAACTACGTGAGCTGAGTAACACTGACAGCCTCATTGAGACTTTCTGTTCAGTATCTTGTCTTGAATTCTGCTTTAGTCCACTTGTGTTGCATCATGTGTGTGTACTTGATCTTGCAGCTTGCAGCATTCTTTATGGATGCTTAACATGTCTTTCATAGGTTGCATCCTTCTCTAAGAGGAAGTCATAAATAGTCATGCCATATATTGTTGGCCACTCAAGAATAAATAGAGTTGAATTTTTATTTTTTTGATTGGTCATTGGTTTGATTGCTTGGTTTAAAAAAAATTGAAGATTTTTTAAAGCATGAAGACTAACTGAGTAGTTATTACTTTATTTTGTCGAGCATTGTAGCTGGCACTTTTTATGTATATACTCCACCATATGCCAAAACTGCGATGACCCAGCATTCACTTCTAAAAGTCACCTTAATCCCAAAAAGTGACTTTTCAAATACTGATCAGCATGCTATATAAATCAAAACCATCCTCCTCCTCCTCACTTTCCATCTGCATGTATCTGGCAGCAGAAATGATCCCTTCACTCGAGCTCTGTTTACACATTTCTTTCTTTTGAGGCAGGGGTGATGACTTTGAGAACAGGTGGGCATTACCAAGAAGGAGAGAAATGATTGTTATTGTTAAAGAGAAAAGCCCTTTATTTCTTTTCCCGAAATGAGCCGTGAAGAGCCTCGATGCGACTTATTCGGCTCTCTGTGGCAGGATTATAGGGAAAGCATGAGTTTTAGTGGCTCCTGGCCCTGCTAATAAACACTCTCACACATATCATCAACCGCCCCATCAACGTGAAATAGTACCCGGCAAAGCTGCACTAAATTAAAAGTAGGAAAGAATTGAGGAGATCCTTCAAAATAATGTGTCCGGCCGCATGATAAAGGAAGAGGAAAGGATGGGCAAGGTGAAATAGGAGGAGAGAAACGTATGTCATATTTTCTTTAGCTCTTTTTCTTCTTTGATAGGTTCCCAGTCGGCCCGCTCATCTTCATCTCTAATTTAGAAATTCCCTCTAGAGAGATTTCTCCACCTCTGTGTGAAATGTTCATGGCAGCACACGCTATAGGCTGTGTGCGTGAGCTGCCCTATATAAGATGCTATGTAAGCAATCACAAACAGTGTCTTATAAATACATAAATAAATATCTGAACTGTCATCGATCGCCATCTTATTTGACAACATTGACATTTAACATTGATGTTCTGTTATTGTATGGTGTGATATTTCATACCAAATTAAGCCACCTTGGTATTATTCTAAACCAGTATACCGTTCTGTATTTTTGGACTGCTAAAGGAGAATTTTTAAAACATGTCCTGCTCGCACTTGTCCATATAATGGCAGTGAATAGCAACAGCCATTGAGTTTTAAAAAAGATGCAAAAATATCACAGAATGGTACGATGCGACACGTGTCATATATTTTAAGTTATCTCAGGGTATATGACAGGGTTTGGTAAAAATCAAACCAAAATTTGTATTATTTCATGAAAATAATTTGTTCGTGAGAGTCTAATTTCTTTGACTCTCAAGACTAAGAAAAATGCAACATAAAATACAATCTTTTTATTTTCTTCTCTGAGAGGAAAATACAGTATATTTGTTATTTCACAACAATAAATTATCGCGTTCACATCTGTCAACTATCCTTCTGACTGTCATCTGAGAACCAAAGATCCAGTCCAAAGATATTCAACTCAGTGAAGAAAATACACAGATACTTTTTGGGGATTTCTAGACATTGTATTTCATGCTGCATTTTTGTTCATCTTGATTTTTCACAATTTGTTTGCCTTTTAGTTAGTCTGAGAGAACTGCAGCACTAATAGAGTGTACAAAAGAATTTAAAGTGTAAATTTTTGTTTGTATTTTACCGAACCCTATCATATACACCAAGAACACGGAGGAAATACGTGTAGCATGGGACCATTCTGTAATACTTTTGTGTGTTTTTTTCCACTTTATGCTGGTCTCTTTCTTTCTTCTCTCTCTCTCTCTCTCTCTCTCTCTCTCTCTCTCTCTCTCTCTATATATATATATATATATATATATATATATATATATATATATATATATAATTTTGTAGTCTGAAAGAATGACATACTGCAGTAGAACAACACCAGAGTAAGTAAATGATCACTTAATTTTCATTTTAGGCTTATTTATCCATTTGAGGATAATGCCAAATTTTATCCAGAATAATATGAGTTCAAAAAAACGCATTTTTGGTTTGGTGAGTACATGAGCCTTACTGATGGAGTTGTGGGAACACTCGGGCTTCTCTGTTTAGCTCTTTTTGCGCTGCAGTATGTCAGAACACTACTAGAAATCTCCTTAGTGAAGATGTATGAGCATTTTAAGTATTCAAAAGGCCCTCATTTCTCTCCTTTTTATCATTCCATTAAGATTTTATAACCATCTTTTTAATGTAATTCCATCCATGATTTTTTCCCCCCTTAGACTTGACAGGCGGTTCTGTGAACATAAACTTTGCCATGTAGAAGAGCTCTTTTCTGTCTTTTCAGCCCTTGCTAAAGCACATGGGTTTGTGTGCTTGGAGTGACATATTCATAAAAGGGTTTAGAGGGTCAATTGTAGGACACATATTTTTTGTAGTAAATCTGATTTCTTAAAGGAAATTCAAGTCAACTTCAACTCAATTCAATTCAACTTTTAATTTGTTCTCTCCCAAGATTTTAAGACTGTTGTTTTTTTCTGATCAACACCATTCCGTTGTGGGTAGAGCAGCTGTGCGGTTCACCTTGAAACGAGTAACTTACTGTACAATAGTGTACACTTCATCAAGTTCAAAACTAAAAAGAAATCTTTCAGAAAGAATTCTCATGATTTTTTTTGTCATTTTCCTTTCAATCTTCTTTACGCCAAACATCTTCTTGAAAGTACCAACATCCGTCCTAGTTGACATCAGCCACACTAACCTTCAAAGCGATCATACTGTCAGAAGGACCTCTGCAATGCTAAAAATAATCCTCTCTTTCCTTCACGTTCCCCGGGTCCCCCCTCCTTGCCTTGTCACTTGATTGTGTTATTATTATGCTAACCAAATCCTTATAAATGTGATTTAAGGCTTGGCGGCCCGCGCTCTTGTTTTCCCTTCTGCTGTAGCGATTTATAGTGGCCCAGGAAAGGCCTCTCTAAGTATTCCAAATGTCCTGAGATTACAGCTGTTGCCGATGCCTGATTGAGGCCGACTGCTGTTATTGCACTGTGTTCTTGCTTGTACCCTGAGAGCAGTAAAGCATCAATAAAATCAAAAGCACCTGCATCTTAAATGAAATTTCAATTGAAAAACTTAACAGCCCTTCAAATTGCGGAATTTAACGCAGACCAGTAAAGCTTAAATAACACTTTGCCTCTGCAGACCGAAAGACCGCGCGGCTGAGCCGAGGAAGGTAGGCTGTAAGGCCGGGGGATGAAGTAAGGAGGGGTGGTTCACGTTCAAGGTGACTTGATTGTCTCATGTGGTAAAATTATTTACAATTAAGGAATTTCTCCTGAGAGCCACATTGGATTTGCCGGCGAGCACCTATGCGGGCGTTTTGCGATTGCAGCGGCTGTGAGCTTTTTCAGTATTCATGGACGTTCCTGAACCTTTGTGGTAATTGAATCAGTTAGAGTGCTGAGAGGAGCAAGCATAAAAACCTGTTAACCCAAAGGTCAGATCTGTGCATTGTTTATTTATCAGGAGGGAGAGGGAGCAAAATCGGCAGGGCCCCTTCACAGACACAGTAAAAAATTACCCCCAAAAATAACAGCTACTAGATGAATGGAGAAATCTGGGCCGGAATCATAATCAGTGGCCGGCTGTGTGAAGTGAAAGTGGAGGAAGCTTGAGTTAGAGTTAGGAATGACTAATGGGAATTAAACCTCTTTATTTCTTGACGTCATTTCGTGATCTGGGTTATTATGATAAAGCTGTTATGTTTGGAACAAAAAGGTCAGTTTATTTAGATAATGCAGTGCATTTACTTGTACTGCATATTGAGCACACTTGGGTTTATAAATCAATCATAAGACTGTATTGTGCCAGCTGATAGCACTGTTTATTTACACCTGCTAGATGTGTCTGATTTGCTATAGGAAAAAACTAAATTTGAATGCAGCAAACAGGTTCGTTCTGAGTGTTTGGTTGAAGCTTATTAGGCTTTTAAAAATGCTGAAAGTATGCACATCTGGATTTATACTGTTTTTGTCTACCATTTGATTCATTTGATAATGCTGCCATGATCATGATCAATGCTGAAAGATCATACACACCATCACTCACAAGTTTGGGTTCGAGTTTTTAATGTTTTTGAAAGAAGTCTCTTATGCTGACTGAGACTGAGAATCAGTAATATTGAAATATTAGTACAATTTACCATTAATATATATTAAAATGCACTTTAAATTGTCTCGTGTCTTTACAAATTCATTCTAATATACTGATTTGGTGCTCAAGGAGAATTTCTTATTTTTATCAATGTTGGAAATAGTATTTTTGTAGTGTTGTTTTGTTTTTATCAGGATTCCTTGATGAATAGAAAGTTATTTTATAGCAATATAAATGTTTTTACATCCTTGCTGAATAAAAGTATGAATTTCTTTCCAAAAAACAACAACTTTTAAACAGCAGTGTACACAAATTACACTAATTTACATCGCAGAGCTGTTTTAGTGCATTTGCACCTGGTTATGTGAATTGTAGGTAGTTAAATAACATGCAGAAGCGGTACAACTCTGAAGTGAATTTGCTCCATCTGTCTGCATGTCCCTTTATTTTTCATTAGTAGATATTTTTAAGTCATTACCTTGATGCTTGTTGTGGTGGCCGCTGAGCTTTGGGGAGAGAAAGAGTACATGTAGCCAGTTATGTCTCTTCTATACATAGTGAGTCAGTTGGGAGGTGATGGTGATGGGAGGTGGAAAGTGGGCCATCTGTGGGGAGACATCAGCAGCCCAGCACGGCAGAGAGAGAGCCAGTCACCTTGATCCACACGCCCTTGCCGGTACGCCATTACCGTGCTACCGTGGGATGTAAATGGAGGAGGAAAACATTACCTTCAAATGAGCTTTCATAGGGTCCAAATATCAATCAGACAGCCCAGGCTCCAGAGCAGACAGGATACGCTTAAAAAGCAACAAAACAACTTCACTTCAATTACCACATCTCATATATTCCTCCTGTAACTGCTTTCCTTTTACCAAATGTTCAAGCTCTTTTACTTTTCTTTCTTCAGATTTTTTTTTCTTTCTCCAATTTCTTATCAGTTCTGTCAGAAAAATGGTATAAGAAATTACTGTAATGTAAATCTGCATCCATATATCGGGCCTCACAGAATGAGCACAAATAGTGCAATAAAGCAATGTGACATTTTGGATCAGCATTATTCTGAAACCCAATAGCAATGCTCCACATAGAAAATAAAGACAAATCATAAAAATAGTATTTTCTCGATTTGCATTTCCTGAAGGAAATGCCAGTGCTTGCAAAGCAGCAAAAGAAGGTCTTCAGGTAATCTTAGGATTTATAAGCTTCAGTTGTGCTGCACATGCTGCATTTGCCATTGTCATGATGGTTAGTATGCATCAGCACAAAAGAAGAAAGTCTTTTTTGTGTGTGTATACAATCAAAAGTCAAAGTTGTTTAGACCCCAGTGTTCTTGAAAATATCTTTTGTGTTCTGCTGACAAAAGTAAGGTACAAAGGTAAAGAACGTGAGAGTGAGTAAATGATGACAGACGGGGGGGGGGGGAACTATCCCTTTAGGGTTTGGGGTTTAGAAAAACTTTGCAAGTACTCTATAAAGCATGTGCTGTGAAGATTTAAAATCAACTGGTATTCTGTTTAATAAAGTTCAACATTAAGTTCAAAACAATAGTATTTTAGCATGTTTCATACCTGTCAGAAATACTGTCACAAGCCATCAGACGTGAAAGAGGGATGGAGTGCATGAGGATGCTGGCATGTGTTTTGGTACATGTATGCATGTGAAATGTATAATTATGAAAATGACCCGAGCTATCTGAGCCTGAAGATCCATGAACAATTTCTTGATGTTAGCGCTGCCATGGCAGCTGTTGTTGTAGCCACTCAGAGGAAATGGTCGGGCAGGAAACTTAAGTGATTTCCTTCAATTCACTACAGACCCTTCAGAGGCTCGCCTCACACATGGCTGAGATCCCTTGGCCACATAACCCCAACGAATAAATCCATAAATATAATTTCATATTTGCTTGTGATATGCAGAGACTGACTCCATCCTCTTTTGCAAATGAGATGATTTGCAAACCCCCTGCTCTACATTTTAATCCAGAGTATCGTGTTGCTCCAATAAGACGGTGTCCTTGTGTTGTCAGTCTCAATGCTGCACCGTCAGAGAGCTTGTCTCTAGATTATGGAGATCAACCAGACTTATCAGTCCTTTGGTTCAAATCATTTAAAGGCTAAATTAATTGTATCTTTATTAGCGAACATAATAAAAAATCCTAATAATTATGCATTTATTATTTAAATATTATTACTTTTATTTGTACTATATAATCTATACATCCATATAAATGTTAAATAATTGAATTTAATTGTATTTATTAATTAAACTATATTTAAAATGTTTGAGTATGTTATAGTTATGTAATTATAATTTGTAAAAAAATAAAAATTAATAAAATAATAATAATAATGATAGCAATCTATAAATGATTAATCCATTAATTTCATTATAATTTCAATTCATTATATTTAATAATAATATAATTATATTATAAAATATGAATGAAAAATATATGTATTACTATATAAAACCTTTTATTTATGGATAAAAACAATATATATGTGTGGGTGTTTTTTTTTTATAAATAAAGGGTTTTATATTACTTCAATACATATATTTTGAATAATATTTTAAAAATAAGAAAAGTAATTATGTGTTTATTACTTTTAAACTACTTCCTGTGCATGTGTATTTTTATTTAAAAATGTTAATGCAAATCCAAAATGTATTACTTTTTCAAATGTCTTCTTTCTTCAGGGCCTGGATCAGTTGACCCACCTGTACTCTCTGACATCCAGCCTAGAAGTGCTTCTGTCTCCTGGTCTCCTCCATCCCAGCCCAACGGCATCATCACCCATTATAATATCTACCAAAACCACCAGCTAACCGCTAGTGTGCAGGGGAACAGCACCAGCCACAATCTTTCTCAGCTTGTACCCTATCAACAGTACACCATCCAGTTGGAGGCTTGCACAGCAGCCGGCTGTACTCAATCTGCTGAGTCCCACACCATACGCACCCCTCCAGCCCCCCCTGAGGATGTCCCAGCCCCACAGCTTTACTCCGACACACCCACCTCAGTGCTCTTGTCCTGGGCCCCACCACGTCATGTCAACGGTGAGCTGGACGGCTACACCGTGGAGAGGAGAGTCACTGGCACTCAGCAAATATCTACTGTGGCCACCTTGCAGGCCAACCAGACTCTCACATATCTGGACAGTTCAGCAACGCTCAGCCCCTGGAGCACTTATGAGTACCGCATTGTGGCACACACAAGGCTGGGTGGATCCAATGTCAGTGAATGGAAGACAGTGACAACTAGGCCTTCAAGGCCTGCAGGCCTGCAGCCGCCTCACGTGCTGGTTTTGGATCCAACATCAGTACAGGTATATGGAGAGTTTGTTTACGTTGTACTTAAGGGTTAGTTTACAAATATAATTGAAAATAATTTATTAAAAATGTTCATTTTTAATCCGTCAGTCAAAACTGATTCAGTGAATTGTTCAGGGGTGCATTTCCCGAAAGCATCGTCAACCAGCTATTGTTGCAAGTTCCATTGTTATCAGTATAGTTCAACAATTTAGCGTTTCCTGAAACCATAGTTCCAACAACCATTCGCAAATAGCATTGTGAAGTTGTCTGGTTGGACAGGACAGCTCTCGAGCATAATCAGGAAATTAACATTTCAACCTATTAAATTAACAATATATTTTACATGTTGCTTGAAGAAATGTGAAGAATGCTTTTAAAGTGCCACAGTCTAAACATGCTGAAGATAATGTGCATATTTTGTGTGTGTGAAGTGCATATCAATCCTGTCCCACCCTCCTGTCGGCAGGCTGTAGTGCCTTATGCCGCCTTTTCACCAATGAGCTGCAAATGAGGTCTTTACTTTGATTGTTAGTGAGAAGCTACTGTATTTCGTCCCATTAATGTCACACCTGCAGCATCCATCATCATTTCAATGACACACTCATGGTATGAGAACATTGACACTCATGGTTTCCAGGTCATTCCAGAGGTGATTATTAAAGAACAGCCAAGTAAGACTGTCAGAGTATTGTAGGAACATTCGTGCCCTTGGTCACCAAACGATTTAAAGATTGTTCTTGTTTATTTTCTGTCGGTAAAAAATGAAAAGCAACCAAGACCTTATTAACATGTTGGCAAAGTAGATTTAAATGTTTCAAAGCAAACCGAAACCCTCAGCATAGACATCTCTGTAATTCAACAGACATGATACTCAAGAGGGCTAGGTAGCTTGCTGTCTTTTGGCTGGTTTACAAGTTGGATTTAAGGGGCGTTAATGTAACCAAACAAGCTTTGCAGCTTAGATCCTGCTGTGTGTAAATACACCCTCTCTTTCTCTCTTTGTTATTTGTTGTGTGCTAGTGCCAAGAAACATGGACAGAAATGCTTACCACTTCAAACAAAGGCGGCATTTGCATAAACTTTCTTGAATTATTCATTTTCCCCTAACCCCGGGTTTATTGCATTGTAATGCCATTATTATTTCATTAATTTGTTAACTGCTGCATTTGTGTGTAACTGGAAGAGAACTCTTCTACATGTAAAAGCCCCAAAAAAACAAGTGTTTGCATTAGCATATGCTATACTAAATTCCTGTTGAGATGCTAGCAGTCTCCGTGGTACTCATGGCAAACTCTATGTTTGCGAGTGTTGATGATTTAATTTGGGGTCTTTTTACATTCGCTTTTTTTCTTCTTCTTTTTTCAAAAACAAAATTGAGACCACTTCAGAACTGATTCAGATATTAGTAAAACTCTTTTAACCATTAAAAAGAACAGATTTATTTGCTAATTTACAAAACAATGAACTGCCATGGCCATGGTGCCTACTATATAGGCAGCTACTAACTTCTAAGGCAGCATATTAACCATCATGGAATTGATTTAACGCTCTACATAGCAAACGCTCGGCATAAGAGACTCATCTTGCAGATGAGTTCAACAAGGTTAGGCTAACTGACACATACATACAAACACTACATAACACATTAAACACTAAACTACTTTTATCAATATTTTTTGCCCTATTTACACCTGGTATTAAGAACCATTTTGGTACATCGGATCACAAGTTAATGACGCTAAATATAGATATAAACAGGGTCTAAAAGGTTTTGAGCTTGTTGAAGACTAATTCGATCAGATACATTTCATAGTGTAGTCAAATGCGCTGAAACAGCCACAAAAGACCGCCTACTTTCCACCTACTGACTTATGCGCAGATATAATGGAAAGCGTGCTATAGCCAGACGGGATTTAAACTTTGCTGGCTGAAGACCCAAGTTTGATTTGAAGACGAAAAAAATGCTAAGCACAATGTTCTCTAAATTCCTCATTTCTAACGCACACTCACAGCATTCAGGCTTGCTGCTATCAGAGCCGAAACCATAGCCGATGCGTATGTTTTTTCCTTTGTCTCCTGTGTTCATATTTAAATTGCACAAGCTTATTTTGTCCATTAGACTGAAAGATTTTTTTTTTTTAAACATACATTTATCTGCCCATAGAAGCTAAATGGAAATGGAAATAGGTATGTGTCTCCCTCTTCTACCTGTGAGCCGATTGACCAAAATGTATCATAATTCCAGGTGTAAGGTATTTCTTGCTTTGGTTACATTTTGCTTACGTAATTTTTTTATATACATATATAATTATCTTTTTCCTACACTTTTTGTACTGGCTCTGTGTCGGGATCGAGCCTGTGCCAGCAGGTGGCTTGCTAGGTTTTGGACAAAAGAAATTGTTGCTTTGTCCAAAATCAAATACTTTGTGAAAAAAGAGTGTGCCGAAAGAGTAGTATGGATGTAAAAAAAACAGGAGGCGAAAAGTAGGATGGATAGGATGCAGGGGTGGGCAAACTATGACCTGCGGGCCATATGCGGCCCGTTGGGCTTTTTAATCCGACCCGCCGAACTTGTAGAAGTTATATTATTAATTTAAATTTTATTATAATTAAACATCCTTCATTTGACTTTTCCCTGTAATGTCAGTGTTTCCCCAACAGATGTCGCACTCCAAAGACATTGAGCTTTGTTTGAGTGTGATGTTACTCTCTACTTCCCTTTTTCGCTTTGCACTTTGAGCTCTTCAGTAAAAATGAGCGGACCAAAGAAAAGTAGACAATGAGTATTTTAGGGCTGTATATGTGACATGCCAAGAAACTCTAGCGGTTTTTAAAGAATACAACATCAGCCCTCATTTTGCCACAAAACATGCCAACTACGCTAGCAAACAGTCTCCAAAAAATTGAGGGCTACGGCTCTGGCGGCAAATTTACAGACTCAGCACAGAAGATGCTGACGTTATTTGGCTCAATCTATGCATGTGAACAGACATTCAGCGTCATAAACATCTTCAAAGCCCGTCACAGGGCCGAGTTAACTAGCCGACACCTATTTCTCAGGTTTTCTGGTATGCAAATTTCAGCGACTGATTTCATTGGTTTAACTTCACCTATCAGTATTAAGCACACCTGGCGGCGTCGCCATTGGTTGAGCTGTGTGCCTCTTCGCTGTGATTGGTGTTTGATTTCCTGTGTTTTCAGCTGATCTGCATCTCTCTAATGGGGATTGAACACCGCTATCGAAAGGGAACGTCTCCGGTTACTATCGTAACCTCTGTTGCCTGAGAGACTGAAACGATATGAAATTAACTGTCGTGTTCGCGCTTGTCTAGCTTGGCATGATTTAGAATTTTTTCAAATGGCCGCACATGCTATTTAAACTGTCTGTCAGCCAGAGCTGCATCGTGAGACAAGTGGCCAGTTGTCAACTGGCGTTATCCCATTAGGTTTCAGAAAGTATGTGAAGGGGAGGAGTTCGGGTCTGTCCCTGAGAATCGCCACTACAAAACTAACTCCAGACTTTGATGCACTTGCAAAAAAGGAGATCAACAACACTGTTCCCACTGAAACAGAATGGGAGTTTATCTACTGTGTTATTAAATTAATACATTTGGAAAACAATTTGTCAATGAACCCTGATGTTTTGGTGCATGTTAAAGGCCAAATCTTTTCATGTAATGGTTTTTACATTTCATTTATATTACCGGTAGTTCACACAAACACACTATCCTTCTATTCTGGCCCGGCCCCTTTGTCAAATTTTAGAAACCAATGTGGCCCGCGAGACAAAAAGTTTGATGGTGAAAAAATCACTGGAATATATTTTTTTAAATGTATTAAAACTGAATAATAATAACATTACAGTTATGTTACAGAGTATTATTATTTTTTATCCAATAAATGCAGTCTTGGTGAGCTTTCAACCCCAAACATTTAAACGGTACTGCATATGCTGCTTATCATTCTGTAGGATAGTTTGAGTTTGAAATTAGGTTGGATTAAAAGTGCTTTTTAAACCTTCCTTCACTTCTGCTTACATTTCAATATCCATTATTATAACTTTTAATAACTAATCCTAACAAAAACATTTTATCCAATCTAACATTTCATCTCATTTCTACCATTTCTCTCATTTCATTTCATCCCCAGACACGCACAATATGTTTAATGCGTCCGCTAAATGCCGATGCCTCCCTCGCTCCAGAGACAACATGTAGCACCAACAAGCACAGTTTCTGATGCAATTCCATTAGGATTTCATATTATGTTCTCCAGGGGCTGAGGCCTCTTTTAAATGTAATGAAAGGAATATTCTGTCTTGGGTCAATGTCAGCGTGCCTTCGCTTCATTACATGACGTCGGTTTCACAAACTCATCGATCTAAAAGCCTGAGATGATGTGTCGTGATATTGCCCTGGACTTCGTCTCTTCTCTGGAGCCTCAGACACACTTGTGAAACCATTTTAGTTTATAACTACATGACCACAAGAACACTGTTACAGTGTGATGTCAAATTCTTCAGATACTACCAGGTTAAAATGCATCCCATGTTTTACTGCAGGTTACATGGACCTCTCCACTCATACCCAATGGAGAAATTGAGCGGTATGAGATCCGCATGCCTGATCCACGCATTTCTCACACCAATACATCCATACTCAACCGTACCATCACCAGCCTTCTGCCCTACACCAACTACAGCATCACCATCCTAGCCTGCTCAGGAGGTGGAGGCCATTCCGGAGGATGCACTGAAAGCCTTCCAGCACTGGTTACTACATTACCCACAATCCCACAAGGCCTGCCGTCCCTGTCGGTAGTAGCCATCAGTGAATCTTTCCTGGCTGTTTCATGGCAGCACCCATCAAGGCCAAACGGCCCCAACATAAGGTAACCGATTCATGTTTACGTAGTGTTACAGCTGTGACAATTATAATTTACTACTAAATGTATTTATTTATTTAAAGTAAAATTATTTATTATAATAGTGATCTATAAAATTATTATCATTGTTGTTATTATATTGGAAGAATCTAAATATGGTTGTAAAATGTTTGTTAAAATGAATGTTTACGTTTTTCAATGTAAAATATTTATATTTAATAATAAGATTAAAAAAGTATCCAGTTCACCATTATTATTACGGTGTTATATTTGATGTAGATAGGTGTGGTTGTAAAATGCACATTAAGCATTTCATATGGTGAAGGAATTCCTAATATCTGTTGAGAATTATCCATAAATCTCCCAATTATATGAGAACTGCAAGTGTCTCCCTAGGTTGTGAAGAGTGAAGCACAACGTAAAAGTTCTTGTTCTTTCTCTTTGTATATTTTAGCCTGTTTTTGAGCTGATTAGGTGGTAAATAAAGGTCTGTTCATGGCGGATGATTAAAATTCATGACTACTTTTCCCGCTGCTGCTCTGTTTGTTTAACTAGGCTTATAAAGCGCACATTAAGCTGAGCTCTCCTGATTACAGGCAAAATTAGCATTACTGTTGAGGGACAGAAAGAAAGAGAGAGAGAGGGAAAAGACAAAAGCACAAACCCAGCGAAACAGCGGTGCGGGTGAAATGGCAGGAGGATTGTTGGAGTGGTGCGGGCTCTGATTATCTGGCTGTTTCCGCTGCCCTCAGATTTGAGCTGTTGAGACGGAAAACCCAGCAGCCCCTGGCCTCACGTCCCCCTGAAGATTTGAATCTGTGGTACAATGTTTACGCAGGAACCAAATTGTTTCATGAAGATAAAGGCCTTAGCAGGTGAGATTACTGAAATTAGCTTTAATGCAAACTTTGCTTGTGTGTACAAAACTGTTTTTGTGCACCGATGCCATCTTTTTAATGCTGTTCAAAGATACTTTGAGCAAATATTCCATAGAATTAAATTGTTTTCGGCTAATCTTTCTCTGGCACTCCTTGTGTGTATGCCGAAAGACTCCAACACAAAACCCCCAGTTGTTTCCCTTGTATCGCAGGTTCTGTCATTTAGATTCATGTCTGACTTCATTTAAATGCTTTCAGTTGTTGTAAATGATTAACTTTGTTCTTGAATTTATGTAAAATATTTCAACAACTTTTATGGTATCATAACTACCGTATCACAATTAGATGTTATAGAGTCTCACTCTTAAAAATACATATTCAGTATATAAACATTTAAATTACTGTTTGGGGTCAGTAAGAATTTTTAAATAAATCAGGAGACTTTTTTCAAAAACAAAAAAATATATAATATAAATTATGTATATTATAAAGGCAGGATTCCATAGTAGTGACTTCAGATGTCCTTGTAAGTAATGTTTTTAATGTCCTGCAGGTATACATGGTACGAATACAAACTTCTGGTTCACAATGAGGTTGGCTATGCTTCAGGGGAAGTTGCCACAGGGGTCACACTTGCTGGGCAACCCCTCACCCCCACCAACATATCCATCCAAGTTCTCAATCATACGGCGATCCTAGTCAACTGGTCCACCCCCAGTAAGAGTCTAGATTCTCTACATTATTAAACTTATCCTGGCCCTTGACCGAAAATACATTTCAGGAAAGAATCTGTGTTTAGAGAACTTGGCTTTCGGGATTGACCTTTAGTGTGTCCTGTCTTTTTCTATATTTCTTGTTCCCAGCTCTCCAAGATTTGCAGGGGAGGGTGGAGGACTACATCCTGACGGTTCTTTCCAGCCAGCACAGACAAACTCTTACACTCGACCCCACTGTGACCTCTGTGGTAATCTCTGACCTGCATCCCAGCACAGCATACAAGCTCTCCTTGACTGTATCCAACGGAGCTCACAACATAACCAGCCCTGAGGTCAGCTGCACTACTACAGACGGAGGTGGGTATATGCCACATGGATGTTTGGTATGCACATCTATTTAGACTATTATAGTATATTTTATAAATCTAATGTTTTGATTGATATTTAGCATGAACCAAAGCATTACATGGGTTAAGATTTCCGTTCCCATGGGTTCGATCCCAGGGAATGCAAGAACTGATTCAATGTATTCCTTGAATGCAATGTTAGTCGCTTGCATAAATGTAAATTTGAATAGTCGAAATATCCAACTTTTTGCCAAGCTTACACTACTATTCAAAAGTTTGGGGTTGGTAAGATTTATTTAATATCCCTTATGCTCGCTATGACTGTATTTATTTGATGGAAATTCAGTAAAACTGTAATATTTATTAATTATTACTACAATTTATTTTTTACTGTGATATTTCTTTAAATGTGATTTATTCCTGTGATTACAAAGCTGTATTTTCAGAAGCCATTACTCCAGTTTTACATTATCCTTCAGAAATCATTCTAATATGGTTATTTGGTGCTCAAGAAACATTTCCTTTTATTTTTAAAAATGGTTGTGCTACTTATTTTTGCGGAAACCATGATAGATTATTTTACAGGATTCTTTTAATGGAACGCTATAGAAAGAACAGCATGTTTTTTAAATAGACATTCTCTTTATAACATTATCAATGTCTTTATTGTTGCTTTTGATCAATTTAATGCATCTTTGTTGAAGAAAAGTGTTAATTATTTATTTTAAGAATTGTATTGTATATTTGTGGCAGGTGTTGTCTTTGCGTATAAGTTTATTTGTGGGATCTTGGTTTCTGTATGTAAAACTATGCAAGTTTGCAGAGCATATTAGATGATATTTAAAATTGACTTCAGCTGAAATGTGGACTTTAGACAGCAACTATTTCTATATGGTTAAATGGGTGGAATTTGGATTGAAGATATTGGCTAATTATGGTTTTTCTGTCAACACTTTAAATGTTCCTGTGAATTCTGTCAGCCTGCCTCTCTCATATCACTCCAACAGCCCCTGCTCATGGAGATAAAAAGCAGATGAGAAGAAGAACTGATTGATTGAATATTTTCCCTCTTTACTCTAAAGGAAAACCTCACAAGCTGCAGAAGAATTTGCCTTTTCCAAAATTTTGATATCTTGACCTCTGTGCTATGATCAATAGTCATTTAGCTGTCCTTCTCTCACACAGTTAATGTACTGATGCACTGATAGCACAGGAAACAGATGAAAGCTCAGCAAACCTCTCACATACGCACACACACACACACACACACACACACGCCGTGGTGTGAGTTAATTTGTGCCTTACACACCAGAATCTAAACAACTGTCTTTCCGTAACATACCTGGACTCCTCTCGCTCCCACCTATCAGTATAATTAAAAACATTAGAAGATCATTTGCTCCTAAATAAAGGTTACAGGTCATTTACCAAAGAACTTCCAGTGCTAGCTTCAATATTTTACAGCCTAAAGGGCAGCTTATTAAAAGCCATTGAACTTAAAGATCATATTATGCTGCATGATAGTGTATATGTTAAGAGCCTGCTAATTAAAAACCGAAATGAAGGCGAGGTTGTCCATGCAAAGTCTTGCATTAATAATGTAGAAGAAGAAATTGTACGGAAGATATCGGTCGAATCCAAGTATGTCTCATTGCTCTTTTGGTTAGAGATGGCGAGTAACAAGGAAGCACTAAGCATTTTTTTGTAACTCGACAGTAGTTTAGCTGTTTCTCAACAGTCTAACCTTTTCAGTAATAAGCTGCTTTTTCCACCAAATAGTTGAGTCAAAAACTAGTAACCACAGTAATTGAGTCAATAACCAAATTTCCATAAGAAATCTACCCTCTGTCTCACATGGTCTGTTGGGAAGTTGATAAGCACAGATAGTTCCTGCTAATGAACAGATTTTACAAACGTTTCACTGATTTAAGTCCCTGCATAATCTTCATTTAATAAATTTTTTAGTTGTATTGAGAAATATTTCATTTTGAGTAGCGATGTTCATTCTATTTATTTTACTTTCTTTTTGTACATTTTTAATTCATTGTGTAAATTCATCTGTACAGACTTCACCTTTTATGTAGATCTTTAATTGGTTGATAATTACTGTTCTGCTCTTAAAATGTTTGTTTTTTTAGAGATTATTTAATATATTTCATTAGCTTTGATGTTGGTTACTCTGTAAGTAGCTTGTAATGCACCAAACTTCTTTTTTTAAAGGATGTTTTTGTTTTAAGTTGTGTGTAGTTTTAAAAAAAAGGTTTTTATTTTTTTCATTTTTTTGTGTGTGTTTTAGTTTTTAAAAGAAGCCTCTCTAGTTGATTGACTGACTGATTGATTGGTTAAAATATTTGCTTATGATTGATAAGTCCTGGCTTAATAATAATTAAAATGAGCACATTAAAAGTTAGTTTTAGTCAATTTACTTAGAACAGTGGTAGAGGCAGTTCACACTGAACATGTTTCTGCATTTCACTGTGCCTCTTTTCCAAAGTAAACATGCACTAGATGGACCTTTGACCATTGCGCTCAAGACTTGTGTCTTTTGCAGTCTTCTTGTGCATGGCACAATTTTCTAAAAACTCACATTATATGTTACATTAAAATATATTTTGTGTGAATGACCCCTTAAAATGTTATTTGAGCATAATTTTGAGTGACATGCCATCCATTAATGGCTGAAGGTGTTCAGTTGGCTGACTTCAGAAAAATCTGCTGTAAAATTAGAAGTGCTTTACCTTAAATAGAAGATATCTCATAAGGGTCTCTTCACTTGCTGACCTTTGTGTTTGCAAGATATCTCCTGAATTGAGGCTTTTTGAGGCTTTGAGTAAGAAGAACAGCAGTCATATTCTTTGGAGAGAATGTTAGTGTCAGGACCCCTGCTCTGTATTGAATTTATTCCCCATCCCATCATGTCAACCAATGGCTTGTTCAAAGCCGCTGCTGAGATATTTGATCTCTCAGCTGTCATTAGCACTACACTCATGTCTTTCAGCTCTCTTTCACAAACTAACTTCACTCGCCTCAGAAAAAAAGCTTTATCAATCATTCCCTTTTTACATTCTTTCAGAAGAGCCTTACAAAGTTGTCACAATAGCTGTTTACTAGAGTCACATCAAGCTGAAAAATAGGCTCTCTGGTCTTCTTTTGTAAGTTAGTGTGATTTGTCATGGGAAAGGAAGAGCTTGCAAAAAAAAAAAACAAGGGGAAAAAAGAAAAAGAAGGCGAAAATGGTGCGAGCTGTAGAAAGAATCCCCCAGACTGGCCCAGTTAACCCCCTCTGCCCCCAGTGCAGCACTTCAATCCCCACGCGCTTCTCCAAGACTGATTCAATTTGCCCACAAACCATCTGCAGGAACCCCCAAAAGCAAAAGGGAAAGTGAAAGAGTGACACTCAGCATTTTCTCATTCTACCAGACCTCCTTGAGGTATTGCTGTCAGTGTTCCCTGATGTACATATAAAATTACATTATTTATACACATGAGTGCGCTCAGGAACACACATCAAATGGACGCATGTACTGCTGCACTCTTGTTGGTTATTGTTTGAACCAGATTTAGGAACACATATGTGTGATATATGCAGCATATAATATAATATATATATATATATAAATTGTAGTGCTCCACTACGGGAAAAGAGTAGAACAGACATGAAATGCAGTTTGGGGGTGACGAGTGGGGAGCATTTTTTATTACATGGGAAGGGTGGGTGGAAATGACCTAACCAGCTAGACAACATCCTGGTGAGTGCATCATCGGCTTAGCGTTTTGGCCATGAAGAGCCAGGAATCATCTGGTGACTCTACCATTTTTGTCCTTTTCCCTTACCCCTCCACTGCAGAGAAAACTGGGTGAAGAAATGTCCTAGAAGATCGTATCTGAGCTCCTCGACAGCCCATTTTATGGCTAGGGTGTCTTTCTCAATGGCAACATGCCGTGAATCGGCAGTACGTTTCCGGCTGATGAGCATTACAGGATGTTCTTCCAATTCATCCAATATGATATATCATGCCTCTGTAAGCCCCAAATTTCATTTTTGAGAGTTAGCCATTAGTTCAGCCTTATGTAGCACAGTCAGCACCTCCCTCAGTCGAAGTAACTGTTCCTCCCAGCTCTCAGACTGGACTGCATCATCCAGTAGGCGGCTGCATAGGACTGATGTGGTCGGAGCACTCAGCCCATCAACCTTTGGAAGGTACCTCATGCAGGTCAAAACGTAAGACCTGGTTAATGCCAGTGTCCTGACGCAGTACTGAAAGTGGTATTCTCTTTTGCCAAAGTGGAGAGGGGTACTTGGCAGTAACCGTTTGTTAATTCCAGCATGGCGATGCACCAGCCTGTACTGAGACATTCAATGAGCTCATCCACTCGAGGCATATTGACCAAATTATAGTACACACTATACTGAAATGGAATTGGATCAGAGCCGAGATCCCGCGCGCTCTATGTTATGTGAGTGGGCGCGGTTTCAAGCTTTGCTTGTACCGCGTGTTCTCCTGTCTTTGTGCAGTGTTGTAAGCAAACGGATTGTGTTTACTTCGGCCGCGTGCTTTCATGTTGTGTTTTGGTGTTGTACGCGCAGTTTGGTTGTCACCAGCTGCGCGTCGTCTTTGTTTAATGTGAACACGCGGCGATGTGCGATTGGCTGCGTGTTCGTGTTGTCTCATTGTGTTCTCAGCTCCGTTCTGATTTGTCCCAGCTGTTTCCCATTCAATTACCCTTCCACCTGTGTGTACTTAATCCCTCAAGTTTGCTGTCTTGTGCTGTTTTGTCATCGCTTCATGGCTATGTCCCTGTATTCCTGTCCAGTGTCTAGTCTAGTTTTCAGTCCAGTCGAGTCCTGTTTTTCCCCCACGGGGTTGTTTTTGTTAAATTTTTCTTGTTTTTGTTATAATAAAGTCCCCACGTCGCTGCATCCGTAAGTCCTCGTTCCATCCCTTCATCCAACCTGACAGAAATCTTAAGTTTATTTATTTTTTTAGTTAAATAAGTTCAACTTGTATTTTTAGGTTATGGGTCCAAAATGCTGATTAGTAAAGATTACTTGATTGTTTAAGTAAAGACAGCATTAGGGTTTACAGTGTAGAGCACCAAAAGTGATCAAATAAATGTATTTTTTTGTTGTGCATAAGACACAACCCTAAACTTTTGAACGTTAGTATAATTTATGTATCACGTTTATACTACTTATACTCTCTAGGGGATTTACAAATGGAATTCCTCATAATGTAGTTCTGAACACTTTAATCTGGGATAGGAGAAAGTATTTTAACTTAAAAAAGCATTACACAGCTCAGCTTTAAGAAAATGCCTCAGTCTTTTTGTATCTCTTTTTCTCGGACTCTCTCATGCTCTTTTTCTATGGCAGAAACAAAAGTGCAGCCCAAAGCCATTTCAGAGACTATTAAGGGTAGAATATGCTGTGTGTTGATCCTAGCGCTGGCATGATTTTGGCCTGAAAAAAATAAAAAAGAATGAAAAATGTCTTTTCCTTCAGGTCTTTTTCTGTAGATATTGTTGCTGCCATTGTATTACTCTTTCGGCGACTACCGCAGACTTTATGAGGACCTCAAGCTTTCCCAAAGTGTCTTCTTGGGTCTGGGCAGAGGTTAAAGAGACAAATCTTGAGCTCTTCAAAAGCGCTGGGGTTATGTCAGTATGACTGTGTTTTCATGTGGGCGACAGTACGCTGAGCTCTTCTGGGTGATTTACTATATGTTGCAGAACCCGAGGGTGTCTTTCCTCCAGAGGTGGTGACCTTAAATAGCACAGCAGTAAGGGTGTTATGGGCTGCTCCTCTTGTTCCAAATGGAGCAGTCACACAGTACTCCGTCTATCTGGATGGCCACCTCTATGAGTCCACTAGCAATGGATCCGGATCACTGGAAGTGGGAGGTCTCTTGCCGTTCACTGTACATAGTATTCAGGTGTGGCCTTTTGTATCTAAACACACATTTATATTGTTTTGTTTTTACTCTTTACTATATAGTGGGATCTGAAACCATATTGAAAAAAAAAAACGGGTCAATTTTTTCTATAAATACAGTAGAACCCCGACTTACCCCGAAATAATCCGTTCAGAGGTTGGTTTCGTAAGTCTATCTTTTCGTAAGTCGGTCAGGCTTTTACATGTAAATTGCCTAAGCTGTTCCAAGCCCTACGAAAACACCACATTTAATTTTATAATAAAGCTAAAATACACTCACCATACTGTCTTCACATCCATGGATAGTGATTGGAAAAAAGTTTATGTTAACTGGGCACAAAATAATGACGATGCAGCACGATGAAAACAAAACTTGTGTGCGAAAGCGCGGACGAACTTTAGCGTTAGCATAGCACAGACGAAATGGGAGAGGGACGCCGCTACGCAGAGGCTGGTGGGAGCGATGCTGACCAATAGGAGAGCAGGATGCTGCAGCGAAAGCTAGCGTCCGAGCCGGGAGACAGCCAATGGGAGAGTGGGACGATTTGTGCTAGTTTACGGGTCAGTGGCGTGCAAATATCAAAACAAAACTCAGAAATCGTCGCCTCGGCCGAGATTTCGTTTTTCACATCTCGATCATTTTGTCGTTACTCGGGCGAAAAAAACCCCGAAATCTTTTATCGTACGTCGAACTTTTCGTACATAGAGCGTTTCGTAAGTCGAGGTTCTACTGTACAGAAAAGTGATGACATAAAATAAGGATTCTAAAGTTAAACATTTGTGTTCATTTTCAATTAAATTTTTGCAGTCTCAAAATCCTTTTCATGTTTTTTTTATTTAACATGTGCAGTGGGTCTACTATGCTCTGTGTTTAGGTGGAAGTGTGTACCGTGTACGCATGTGTGAAGAGTAACAGCACTCAGGTAACCACTGTAGAGGACACACCTGCCGAAATCAGCAAACCTCAGATTCAGGTGCTCAGTTCAAGGTGAGTTGGCCTTCTCACTCTTGAAATAGTTAACCTTGGGTCATTCTAAACCCTAGGTAAACACAATGGTTATCCGTCCCTTGGTTATCTTGCTTCACGTTTCACACTGCTCATAGTTTTCTAGGGTTAACAATTAATCCTGGGTATTAATAAGCTGAAATTTTACACTGTACATTCCTAAACCCTGTATTAGCATCCTTATTTGCATATTTGCGGTGTCAGTGTCACTGATTTGACTCAATAATTTTACATTTAGCATTGTGCATACATTGCTCACTTTAAAGTTTATTTCTGAATGGACTTTTGAGATTGTTGCCAATTGTTGTGTTTTCTACCACCACTTGACAATTGTCCCCTCAATTGCTGAAAAAACTGCTTATTTGCCTTTTCAACTATCATTTTATTGTATTGTATTTCCACTGGAAGATAAAGTAGAATGCATAGTTTTAACCTGTTACTGTTGTCTTGCATTGAATATTCTGAGATGACGTGCATCTTGTACAGCTTGAAATCGTTTGAATCCAGTGTAGACCTGGCATACTGTACACAATATGCCACAGTGTAATGGTGTAAATAATGTAAATTGTGTTTTTGAAGGGACAAGGGCTCTGTGTGCTATAGTAAGTCATAATTCACACACTTCCTGCCCTGTTGTCTCCCACCCTCATGTCATATCTCCAGTATGCTGTATTCCTCTCCCAACAGAATACTAACTACTGATCGATTGGCCCAACATGGCTGGCTGTGGCCTACACATGCCCCAAACAGTTCATTTATTTGCCACGCTAGATTTGCTCGAGTGGAATTTAATCAATAGCTAATTCATTAATTCTTTCTCTGGTGGTACATGGGGGCTGGACACAGGAATTGGTGGCTGGCTTAAGCCTTGATTGCAATATGACAAGTGCTGCAACCGATGGCTGCTGCTGTCCAATATGAATTCCAGTTATTTCTCTCCATGAGGGATTAACGGTGGACAGCAATGACACCCTTTGTAATATAATACTAATGCATTTGTTATACCAAAGCTGTTTCCCCATCCCCCACTTTCCCTCCACAAGGAAAGTAATCATGAATAATATTTTGTGTTGTAAAGGCACACAGTAATCGCCAAGTGATTCTCTGTCTGTACTTTAAAAAAGGAATCCTTGTCACATTTCATGAATTTCTAATCAGATACTAAAGTCTGTCAGCTTTAAGTCGTCAGGGGCCTTCACTATCAATTAGCTTCCTCATCAGGGAGGGGGCAGAGGAGAGGAGAGAGACCTTCGCAAACCATAATTATGTCATTCTCCACGTCTTACATATGTGACAAGAGATTTGCACAACACAAAAGAGATGGGCAAAAAAAGCAAAGGAAGCCGAATCACTGAGCGGTATGGATATTATCATGTGTGGAGAGAAGATGAAAAAGATGATGAAAACCAAAGCACATTTCCATAAGGTTATGGCTACAGTTAAGAAAGAAATAAGGCTTGTTTAATGGCTTTTTTGTTTTTCCTCTCTGTCTACTCTTCCTGATAGCTCTCTGCAATGTGCCTTAAGGCTGCAAGACGCACTGCCAGATATGACTTTTGTTTAGTTTAGTTTTGTATTTGTTTAGTTTTGTTTTCTTGATGTTTTTTTAATGTATTTATTTACTAAGGCTAGTAAAAGTTGAATTTTTATGTTGTAATGCATTACACCCAGCAATATATGATATATATAAACTAAATGTTGCTAAATGTTGCTGTTACTACTAAATATCACAAATTATTTCAATTGTGACATTGTTGTAGCACAATTTAATTATGTAGAGAAAATATCCAATAATATCTTAATGTTTTAAATATCTAATACAAATGTTATGACATTGTACAGGTCTCATTATTTTATCCAGTATCTCAATTTAAGCAGTAGTGAACAAAATGTATTTTCTGTGTAAAGCCAGCTTCTCCTGCATGATGAGTGGAGAGGAAAATCAATAAATAAGTACATCAGAAAAAGAAAAGATGACACACATCATAACTCATACTGCTCAGCACAATCTATTTGGCTTTAGTATATCAAACTGTAGAAAGTGCTATATAATCAGCCGATTATCACCGTTTTTCTATTACATTACCTACTTCTTCCCCTTGACAGTGATAGAACAAAAACAAAATAAGAGCTAAAACCAGACTTTGAAAATATAAACCAACTGGTGAGCAATATTTATGAAGGTGTAATATCTGTGCTGTGTCTGTATACTCTGTGTTAGATCGGTTAAACTAGAATGGATGTCACCTGGTCAGCCCAATGGCATTTTGGGAGGATATGATGTGTGGCGGAGGACTCTGCAGTGGTGTGAGGAGCTGCAGTCCCAGCAGGTGTTTCCTTCTCAGACTCAGTGTTCGTACCTGGAGTGCCCTGCAGAAAAAGACGTTTGCGGCAAGACCTGTTACAAGCCCGAGACACAGGTAACTACACAGAAACCACTTTTGAAATGTTACACTTGGACCATGTTTATTCCATGAAGAAAAAGCGATATATATCAGTTTGAGTGGCTTGTATTTATCTATGAAGTACAGTCCCTGTGATTGTTTTCAGTAAACAGATTAACTTGTCTTCTGCAATTGCTGCGATCCTGGTGTTATTGAAATACAGCCAACTTGGCAAGCAAGCACAGGCCATACGTCTCCACCAGCTTAAATCAGACAGTAATACACTAGAGACAAGCTCACAAAGAGAACACAACTCAGATAAGGACAAGAGCTCTCCAAGCTGTAAAGCAGCATATTAGAAAAATGAGTTTTACAGAAGCAACATGACACATTGTTGTGATGATGTGTTAATGGAGCTCGTCTTGAATTCAGCATTGTCCAACGTTTAAAATGTTATGAAAGGTGTTTTGTTTGATTCTTTATTAGTGCCACTAGGAAATATCGTCTGTAGTATGATTAGGGATGTCAATTTATTGTGTGGTTTTATCTAAAAAACTACTTGATAGGAAACAAAGGAAAACACGTAAGCTGGAATTGTGATTGTCAACCATTCTGACTCAAAGAACCCTTGTTGTCCAACACTATATTTACTCAGCAAGTATTGACATACACAATAAAGGTGATTGATTAATCAAAATGTCATGTAATGATCAAAATGTTTATAGTCTGCATACATTTTATATTCTTCCCATCTATGTTATAAATGAATGTTGTTAGTCTTATTGTGGAAGATTCATGCATGTTTATTTTGTCTTTTATTCAAAAATGTATTAATCTTTTGGTGAAATGACAGACTTCTTCAATTATTTAGGGCATTTAAAGTCCTATTAGTCTATTTTTTTTTTACAAATTACTGCAATCTCACATTCTTTTTTGATAATCCATATCATTTGACAGTCCTTTTACTTTACTCTGTCTGAAATTGTGTTTGTACTGTCTTCACACATAGTGGTTAATTCTCAAGAGTTTGATAAACCGGGTTCAAGTAGGTTCAAAAGTTCAGACCTCTCAAAGGCACAGCAGAGGAGGTATTTACTGTATGCCATTTTTCTACTGGAAGCTGGGCCAGAAGGTAAGGACAATGTCAGTGGTTCAGGGCAATACAGATTTTTCAGACGCCACAAGAGTATCATCTCAGCACTGTAGAGAATCTATCCTGTCCTGATTTCTCGCCAAAGTAGGCAGTGGAGTCCAGCTAAATATAGCCCACCGCTGTGGAGCAAAGAGGTGCGCTGGATTTCTTCCTGCCCTCATATGTGCTTCTGCAGGCCCTCAGGGCTGAGGCATTGCCACCTCTTTACCTCCTAATCGCCTTGAGGAGTCCAAAACCTGTGTGGATAATATATTTGAATTGCATATATTTTTGCATAATCTATTTTTGTTTTACTGTTGCAGGTGTGCTGTGCAGGGTCTGTTCACAACCTAAATCAGTCCCATCAGTGTTGTGAAGACCGCTATGTTCCAGCTTCCAAGAATTCTGGGAGTGTGTGTTGTGGAGGTCAGTTTGTCCAGCCTCTTTCTCTATACCAGTGCTGTGGAGGATATTACATACTAATCCCACCAGGTAAGTACTGCATTTAGCCATAACACAGTAAACGTGAATCTCAATATTGCTTATGTTTTGAGCATTAATTATTGTATAGCACATCGATTTTTGTATATATGTTTTTTAGGAGAGGTCTGTTGTCCGGACTCTGAGGAACATCGTGTATCTGTTGGGCTCGGGGACTCATGCTGTGGTGGGAGTCCTTTCGACTCTGGAGCCGGACAGATTTGCTGTGGGGGGCGTCTTTATGATGGCTTTAGCTCCCAGTGCTGTGGAGGACAGCTAGTCCCTATTGAGGTGGTGTGCTGTGGGGATGCCGACCAAGGGACGCCCCATAAACATGCATCAGGTGAGCGTTCAGAAACATGCTAGAAGAACAATGTTGAATAATCATAACTGTGTTGTATTGTACAGTACATTGCAGTTCAAATCTTTGGGGTCAATGAGATCCCTTAGGTTCTGAATTTATTTAATTAACAATACAGTAAGACAGTAATATTGTGAAATATTATTACAATTTAAAACTAATGTCTTCTATTTAATATTGGATTTATATAATTATAGCATTTACATTAATATTACTCCAGTAATGTCATAATAATTGAGAATATTAGTATTAGTGCTCCCCACTAATCAATTAATTGCTGAATTGAAACCTCAAAGGGACAGCATTTTTATATATATATATATATATATATATATATATATAATTTTTTTTTTTTTTTTTTTTTTATTATTATTACTTTACTGTAACTTTTGATCAGTTTAATGCTTCCTTGCTAAATACAAGTGTTAGTTTCTTTCTTTGAAAAAAACAACCCCAACAACTTGATGACCCAAAACTTTTGAACAGTATTGTATTTTAGAAAAAAAAATAGTTCTGGTCCTCATAATTGATTGGTCGGACCTGGTCCAAACGTGCTGATATTTAGTCACTCCGACTATCTGTGTTTGTGGTGTTCCAGACCAGAGTATGTGAGCAGTGCAGAGTGAATGCAATTTTTCATAACCCATGGAGGTGAACTGCTATTGATGACACAGTTTAATTAGCATTTTTGCATGTCCCCTATTGCAAGTGTAATAATACTCCTGACTCTCCTGATCTGTAAATGCATTTTACATTTATGCATTTGGCAGACGCATTTATCCAAAGTGACTTACATTGCATTCAAGGATTGCTCTACTGATTGAGCTACAGGACAGCTCAAAATGCTTGCTACTGTTTGAAATGCCTTCATTTTTAGCCTTAAATGCTCTTCTGATGTAAAACTGAAAATGTGGCACTAACTTTAAATGGGGCAAAGCACGTCTGGCCACTTCTTTGCAGCTAAGTTTAGCCCTCACTCCTCAGTGACTTTCTAATGACACTGTGGTGGAGTGTCAGAGGAGCTGAACCCTCTTGGGGTCACCCAGGCTCCCCTGCAGTGCCCAAACTAAAGTGGGCACCTGGGCACAGATGGGCTGGATGGGCACTGGCCCTTCTGTCAGCCATCTTTGTCAGGCTGGATGATGGAGCTGAGTCTTTCTAAACACCAACCAGAGCTGTGCCAAGCCCACAGCAGGCTCCCAGGATGCTACAGAACTAATGGCCACCATGAGGTCAGTGGAATCAATGTATTTATCATATAAACACACACTATAAGTCGTTCGGTAGCATCTGTAGCATCCTGGGATTAGGTCCAGTAATAATTTTCAAGCTTTGGTTAATCACCCTGTCCTTGACATACAGTTTTTCAAAGCTTTTATTTTTTAGGAAACTGAATCACTTCACTAATTTTACTATATACCTTGAGTTAATTCAGAAGCTAGCAGAAACATTTTCCTCTAGATTAAAACACTGCAGACCACAGCGCTTGCTCACATTTTCTCTTCCTTCCTTCATCTTACTGAAATAAGGCAGATGAAGAAGTCATCGCTCATTAAAGAGAGCATCCTGGGGAGAGCATATGTTATGATGGATAGTACCGTTAGGATAACTAAAGGCCATTTGCCTAGTAGCCACACCGCTGGTGCATGATGCTGGGGTCTCACGCCGCGAGCTCCACGCTGGCTCCCGACACTGTCAGCCTGCTCTATTATTGAATGAGCTACTTAACCTTGATAAAGACACCCCAACTCCCTCAAGGTTCTGTCTCCTTTACCAGCGGTGAGTGTCTCTGCAAATATAAGCTAATGAACAGATAACACGGCATATGTCATGAGCTGATATCCTCTTCTGTTGGCTGAGGAGGATGCAATGTGAGTCAGAACTGTAATGTGCTGTAGACAAACGTATTTGGTAAAAGCTTTATAGGTGTTTAATTAGCTTTATTATGGATATTGGGGAGTAGCTGCATAATTAGCTTATTTTTGATGTTGGTAAAATGTAAGACCAGGTGTTACAGGGTTTCCATTTAGTCAGTCACGTTCGATGTTATGTTGATACTGGCATATCAGGGTCTTACTTGGAAGCCCCAATCACCTCTGACCTCTGTGTAGTAAGAAATTAGGTCAAAGAATATTGGTGAGTGAGTTTGCATGCCGAGCCACTCATCTTGGACATACAGGGATATGAGCTGGCCGACAACTCACTCATTCAAATTTTTGCTTCGGAGCTGAGTGGTTGCACACAGTGATCACTCTTCCAATTGCCACACAAAAGAGCAATGTTCCTGATCAAAAGAACATTTTTCCTGATCTAAAAGAGCTTGCTTATTTACATTTATTCATTTAGCAGACGCTTTTATCCAAAGCGACTTACAATTTGAGGAGTACATAAACGATTTGTCCAAAGGGTACAAAAATACATAAGAGTGCTTACAATACAAAGTTTTGAACATTCTATGCATGAGTAGTACAAGAATGGGGAATAGAGAAAGAAAAGATAAATTTCTGTTTTTTTTCTTCTTTTTTTTCTTCTTTTTTTTTATAAATGTGTGCGTTTGTCATGTTAAGTACTCATGGAAGAGGTGCGTTTTCAGTAGTCTTTTAAACTTTGACAAGGAATCTGCATTCCGGATGAGGGCAGGGAGGTCGTTCCACCAGCCGGGGTGGTGAATGAAAATGTTCTTGTGATTGAGGAGATCTTATGAGAGGAGATCTTGCTGGTGGAAGGCACACTGGTGTTTCGCCATTCAAAAAATGTGCACAGTTAAGCAGCAATTCACCCTTTCGGCAATTTGGTACAAAAAATCTAATTTCCTAAAAGAGCAAGCACGAGTGGCGAGCGTCTGTTTAAAGATGTCTTTCCGTTCATGTGTTTCTGAATGCGGCTATTTCCTGTCTTCATCTGACAGCCACAATCACTGTCTCACTTTTCTGAGCCACAAGCATGCTGAGAAGGTGTTTGTGGATGGTTCATGCTACACTACGACTATCTCATGACTATGTTAGAATTGCGGTCGCAACGCTCCAGTCTGAGTTCCATCTGCTGTTACCCTGCACTCTGCCACCGTTCTAGATGGAGCCGCAGGTCTGGTTAACACTTTGGGAGACCTGAGTGTAACAGTGGGAACACTGCATTGAGTTTTCTCAGAGCATTCTTCGGCAGTCAGACGTGGCAGAGGCGTCTGACGGCAGGCCCAATACTCGATTTGCATGCCTGGTCACTCAGCTTTTGTACTGGGCTGGATGCTGTAATTCCCTCTTGATAATCCTATATGTGTATTTTTCCACGGTATGGTTTTCCTGTTGATAAACCCATGTCTCTCCCTGGCCAGATTCTGTTCTTCCGTCTCTGTGTCTGTAGTAATTCCATTCCTATCTAGGCAGGACCTACCGCAGAGATCTTTCCATATGTAGAACTTACCCATGGGGCAGTCCATATGTGTGTTTCCTGGACTAGGTAAACTTTCCCAGTGTTAACAACACTGGTCATGGCTAGAAAAAAATGGGAACAGTGGGAATCTGTAGATCCTGGAGGAGTGGCTCGGCATGCAAATCTCACTCGACAATATTCGCTGACCCGTTATCTACTACTTTAGAGTAAAAAACTACAGTCAGCAGTCATATCACCCTGTAGTCCAAGACTGGTTGCCCACTGAGGATAAGCAGGGTTGAGCCTGGTCAATACCTTGATGGGAGACCTCCTGGGAAAACTAGGTTGCTTTGGAAGTGGTGTTAGTGAGGCCAGCAGGGGGTGCTCACCCTGTGGTCTGTGTGGGTCCTAATGCCCCAGTATAATGCCCCCTTCGGACGAGACGTTAAACCGAGGTCCTGACTCTCTGTGGTCATTAAAAATCCCAGGATGTCCTTTGTAAAGAGTAGGGGTTTAACCCCGGCATCCTGGCCAAATTTGCCCATTGGCCTTGGTCCATCATGACCTCCTAATCATCCCCATATATATACATATTGGTCTATGTCTCCTCTCCACCAGTTAGCTGGTGTGTGGTGAGCATTCTGGCGCAATATGGTTGCCGTCGCATCATCCATGTGGATGCTGCACACTGGTGGTGGTTGAGGAGATTCCCCCCTTCCTTGTAAAACGCTTTGAGTGTCATGAAAAGCGCTATATAAATGTAGCTGATTATTATTATTACTACTACTTTACTACTGAGAGGAGATTGGGCCTCCCAAGTGAGACCCCAATATGTCAATATTGATGTAATGCCTCCGCTCCCTCCATCAGGTAATGGTTACATTAGTAACGAGATGATTTTACCACAGTTAAGGGGTGTTGTTATATTCAGCTTGACGCATAGTGCCTTAACCAGTGAAATCACTGTATCTCATGGCCTCGCTTGTCTGATTTTTCTCCAAGCAATGGCAACATAAGGTATGCTTATTTTTTTAAAGTAATTGTGTAAATTATTATTATCATAATTGTTATTATTACTATAGAAAGTTCTTTCAAAAATGTTATGTACACTACTGTTCAAATGTTTGTGTGTCAACAAAAGGCAGAGACCGGAAAAGTCGGGAAATAAAAGATCTGGATCTTTTGGATTTATTGGCAAACAGTTTTCTTTTCAGTCAATATAAACTCAAACACCCTTCTTAGGCTATACAGGATACAAAAACAAAGGAAAGAGAATAACCGCTTTTTAAAGATGAGAATGAGAACAAAGAATTAAACCAAAACAGGCCAATAAATGCACAGGCAATAACTACACTAGGGACCAAATAAGATAATTAGCAGGACACAGGTGTAACACATGAGGGCAAATCAACAACCATGGTAACTGATGAACTAACACAGTAAATGGAATTGGGAATAGTACAAATCAAACTGAATGAAAATGGGGTCCAGGACATTTGGAAATTAATATTTTTTTTAGCAAGGATGCATTCAAGTGTATCAAAAGTGATAGTAAAATAATTTATAGTATTAAAAAATAATTCGTTAAAATAATGTTCTTTTGTTCTTTTCTATTATCAAAGTTTTTGACAAAATTGTATTATTATTTCCACAAAAATATTGAGCAGCACAACTGTTTTCAACATTTTTTGAGCATCAGATCAGATCATATTAGTATGATTTCTTAAGAATTATGTAACACTGAAGACAAGAGTAATGATGCTGAAAATTCAGCTTTGCCATCACAGGAACAAATTACATTAGAAAATATATTTAAACAGATTTAAATATAGCAATTTGTTTTAAATTGCTTTAATATTTCACAGCAATATTTTTTATCAAAAAAATAAATAAATAAAAAACCACACCTTTGAATGAGAATGCAGGTTTTTATGTGTATTTCGAAACTATGTTATGCAGAAATGCAGTGGCATTGTGTTTAAGCAGCACATGCTCCTCCAGATTGTGGAAATAGAATCACAGGCGATTTTCTGAGGATGTCCCACTGAGATCCAGCTGATGGCCGATGGAAATGTGATTACCAGGTCCCCAAACTGCGATCTGTCACACATTACACTCTACGCTGTCAGGACTCACAGCACTCCGGCGCAGTGGAGATGGAATTGTTAGAGACAGCCATCAGCTGTTTGAAAAGCTGACTGTGAGCCAATCCCTGAACCAGTCTAAAAAACTGCCATTAGTCACATTACAAAAGAAAATTAACATTGTCACATTTTGGGCATAGTGCATAAATCATTAAATTAAAAATCGATTGATCAATAAGTCAAATAATAAATCAATTTAGAATAGCATTATGTGCCATACAAAGTCTCTGGTAGTTTGGTTTTTGATGAACGATTACAGAGTTTTGTTTGACAAATATTATTTTAGACCACATTTCATAGCATCAAGTTATATTACATTATTTTTTTATATTTTGTATTAATATAATTATCATAAGATATTTAAACTTAAAACTTAAAATATTATTCTGCTCATTTAGTGAAATTTTTTTGCCATTTTGATTCTGTATTTTTAATGACAGCTAAAACAAAGAAATGTTTTTTATTCTATTTTCACAAAGATTTTATTGCTGCTTACTTTATATATTTTAAAACCTTTAAATACATGAAAGAAAATCAGTGAAAAATGTTTGAGTGATGAATTGAGGAACCGAATCATTGAATCAGAATTTAGAATCTTTTTTTTCTTTTTCCAAACAGAACGTTTGAACTGATTCTTGCAAATAATCAAATTTTTCAGGTTTTTCGCAAGTCTAATAACATAGTCTTAGAAAAATATAATGGCCTTATAAAAAGCACATAATTATCATCAGAATATTAACTATGTTGCTTAATTGTAACCTGATTTATATTCCAGATTTTACACTAGTTACAGAAACAATGACATCTGTTTGAAGGGGAACTGTGGAACATTTCATCATCCTTCATGACTAGTTACGAGAGCCTTTAAACTGTTGAAATCCAATCCAGTCTTTTGAATTTTTCGATTTGAGACATGGGAAACAATAGCCTTGGGTAATACAGGGTATTACCGTGAATGTCCCGCTGTCCTGTTTAAAATTTAGATTTGGATTACAGGGTTCTTTGCATCTGGAGGCTTGGTGTCATACAGAGAGATCTTTTAATATCTGCTTATATACAGAGCTCTGCTTAAAAGCACAGTGCCTGTATCACTGTCAAGGTTAAATCTGAATATTTTACACCATTTAAGTGTTAAAAGCTTTAGAGCTGTGTATGTGTGTGTGAGAGAGAGATCATAAGAGTGGGTGTGGAAATGGCTGTGACGATGTCAAAAAAGTGCAATAATTAAATGTTCTCAAGGACACAATGACCATTTGCAAGTGGAAATGATCCTGGTACTGAATGCGTCAATGTCTGCATTGTATTTGTTACTGCACGAGCGCTTCATCATGGCTCATATGTCCTTATATTGTTCTGCCAAAGCTGTCTTGCAAATGACAAGACATGAATGCCAGAGAGGGAATCATTCTGAACACACACGCCTTTTTTGCTGAGACGGATTGGAGATCATACAGATTAAGACCGTTTTCTTTCAATAGTTATGATGATAGCTTTTCTTACCTTACTCACTGCTAATAATCTCAGTTAATATCCTTGAGCAATTAAAGCATTTTGCATGGCTCAACTACTAATCACAAAGTACAAATTCCTAATGCCTTGCACATGTTTAGTATAGGAATACTGGTGTCAGACCACTGATGGTGATGCTTTTGATGTTTTATTCTGTAGTTGTTTTAATAATAGTGTGGTATAGTATCGTGGTATAGTAGTTTTATACATTAAAATTAGGTCATGTTTTAGTTAAGTTGCAATACATTCTTTAACAATTTGTTAATCTTGGTTAATGTGAATCTATACACAAAAAGCATTGGTTTGGAAAATGTAGACATAGTTCATATTTTAATGCACATATGCTTATGTGTAGAACCAGTCCTACTGGACCTGCTACAGGCGAGGTTCAAGCCAGGGTCTCCGTCGTGAGAAGTGGGTGCACTAACAATGCCGCCAAAGATAACAGTCTCTTGTGTCGTCACTACCGCGCCTCTTGAGGTCAGCGTAGTGAGGATTTCATGCACAGCTCTTACTAACCTATATCATTACATGTGCACTTTAACATAAATGTATAAATTAGCATTAACAACAATTAATTAATGCTGTAAAAAGTGTTAGCTCATGTTAACTAATACAGTGGTCCCCAATCCCCGGTCCGCGGATGAAATGGTACCGGGCCGCGGATCGAATTCGCGGACCGGTCCGTGAGCGGCTACAAGCAGCTGTGACGCTGCTGCTTTGGCGGTGAGGAGGTGTGTTTAATCTCGTGCGGACTCATCATCCATCTCGCTCAAACCGTAGGGAATGAGCAAGATGGAGATTTAAAGAAAGACTGTAGAAAGAGAGACTGTTATGATTCCCAGCTGGGGTGCCCTTGATAGCCACCAGAGGACACTCCAATCCAGACTATTGCTGTCATGGCAAGGACGAAGACGAAGACGAGAGATCCAACGAAACTTTTAATTAATACAAAGGAGATCATAACAGAAGTGTGAACACAAACATATGATCAACACAAACAACAATCGGCAACTGAGGAGTGAACAGGGAGGACTAAATATACAAGCAGACAAACGGCTGAGTAGACAAAGGCAAAATAAGAGCAGTGCTGTGACATTATGCCCCCTCCCGGACAGGCGCAACCCCGTGACATGAAGATGAGGTGAAGCAGGATAGACGGTTGTAGGAGGAGGTTCCGGAGGAGGAACCAGGAAGGGAGGAACCAGGGATGAAAGAGGAAGAGGAAGTCATGGTGACGACCGATGGGAACGGAGCAGAAGAAACCCAGGACGCAGCCGAAGAGCCAATGGACCCATGCGACACCGTTGGCTTAGAAGACCAAGGGACGACGAAGACGAGAGATCCAACGGAACTTTTAATGAATACAAAGAAGATCGTAATAGATGTGCGAACACAAACATATGATCAACACGAACAACAACCGACAACTGAGGAGTGAACAGGGAGAACTAAATATGCGAGCAGTGATTAACAAACGACAAACAGCTGAGTGAATTAGTGAATTAATCGGAAACAGATAGGTGACAGAAAGATCTACAACAAAAAGGAGCATGTGGCAACAAAGGCAAAATAAGAGTCCCGGATGAGCAGTTCTGTGACAATTGTCTCTCAATTTAGAACTACATTTCCAATTACCTGTTGCTAAGTTTACAGCTGTGTCTCATTTACTTGTTAAATCTGTCTATATATATATATATATATCTGGTTCACTCGGTTTCTTATTGCTAAGTCTTGTTAGTTGTTTGTCACTGCAATTCTAAGTGGTTTCCTGGTTTTTGTCTTGCTCATGGTTTTGACCCATTGCCTGTTTCTTGGATTAGCCTGTTTATCTGTGATTCCTGTCTGGTGTTTGTTTTGGACTGATTGGTTATGTATTGACCTCTTTGCCTGTTTTGGATATCGTCTTTGGATTACAATTTCATTAAATAACTGTATCCTCAGAGAAGCACGTAACAGAAGACTTAACCACTCATGGATCCAGCAGTTAGACTAATTTGTCTGCAACAAGGTAATCGATCACAAGAGGACCACACCAGATTTTACCCTTATTGACTTTTATTGTTATGGACTCAATTAACTTTATCAAATGCTCACTCATGATGGTCCTTGAGGCTCGCTGATTGAGTTTTTGAAAAATGCCCTGCTGTTGAGTGGTTTCTCCTTCAATGTGGTGAAAGTAGATGGCTTCCAGCCGTCTTGAACGTTACGCCAGAATCTTCAGTCGTCATCAGTGTTTCCGGTCATGTGTGCAGCTGGTATCCCTGCAGTAGTTCCAAGTCTGAGCGTTTCAGAGGTGGTCACACTGGCAGTTGCACTTCCTGTTATGCAAATTTGATGTGTTTTGGTCCGCACAATGCTCTTCATCCCACAAGCCCGCTCCAGAATGCTCTCCAGAGCTTAGCCACAAGTCCAGTCCAGTCCATGAGTCCAATCCAGAGTCCATCTCTGAATCGCCTGTCTGCCACGACACTGGACACTGGAGAGGTCGTCACCGAACTGCCTGTCAGTCCAGAGATTATCTCAGAGGCCACCCTGCAACATCCTTCCATTGCTGTTCCATGGTCTCCGGTTCCTCCGGATCTGCTATGGTGGTCTTCGGGCCTGCCTTTGGGGTCCTCAGTCCTGTCTACGCTGCTGTGGTGGTCTTCAGCTCCGCCGTGGGTGTGTGCAGTCCTGCTTGCATCTGCTCAGGCGGTGCCACCCTGGCCGCCTGCCCTATCTTCATCTCCAGTCCTTCCTCCACTCCATGGAGGGGGTCTATGTCATGATCACCAACTGGAGGAGCCTTGATAGCCAACAGAGGGCACTCCAATCTAGACTATTTCCACTCAGTTTAGGACTACATTTCCCATTTCCAAGTCTCCTAATCTTTGAATGTCTACAGCTTTGTCTCATTTACTAGCTAAATCTATCTATATATAACTGATTCACTCCTTCGATTCACTCCTTAACTTTCTTATTGCTAATTTTTGTTAAATGCTCATCACTGCAATTCTACACGCTTTCCTGGTTTTTGTCTTGCTCATGGTTTTGACCCATTGCCTGTTCTTTGGATTACCCTGTTTGTCTGTGATTCCTGCCTGGTGTTTGTTTTGGACTGATTGCCTGTGTATTGACTTCTTTGCCTGTTTTGAATATCGTCTTTGGATTACCTTTTCAATAAATGACTGCATGTGGATCCCCAACCTTTGACTATCAGAGCAGTACGTAACAAAGACATTACAAAGAATAAAAACGTCAGAGGAATATCACTGGATAAAGAAGGGTTTTGATCAGGCAATAACGTTAGAATTCATGTTAATATTAGAAAAGCTTTCCAGCGCTGAAGAGACCTAAGCAGAAAGGCCTGAAAACAGACACCAAGGTCAAGTTGTTTCTGCTCCATACGTGAGTAACATTGGTTTTTATTCATTTATTTATTCCAGGTGTTCCTGAGGGAGAGGTGAAAGAACAGCACATTAAACTGACTTTCTTCGTTTCATCCATTGGCTGTGGTTGCATGTGACAGAAAGTGCTTGGGCAGCAGTAATAATTTTCACTGCTCTTTGGGGGATCTGAAAGGAGGATCAAAAGAGGGAGATTTAAGCTTGAACATAAAACTTTAAATGCACGTGAGCGAAACACAACAAATGGTACTTTTGAATAGAACTGGGCTATTTTTTTCCCCCTTTTTTGAGGACCTCACCTACTACTATTTGAATAAAAGGAAATGATAAGTAATAAACCATTCACACAGAAGGAATTTTTACATTCCACTCTGTTGCTTTTCCATAGGTTTTCCAATTTAAACATGCACTAAATGGATGTGTTTGACCGTTATGCTCACATCTTATAAAGAAGATGCTCAAGAAGTTTGACATTTAAAAAAGTCCATGGCCGTGCATCTTGCTTTTCTTAAACTTTTTTGAACACCGTTGATATTTGAAATGAACTCAAAATAATCGCTTCAGTGCTTCGATTTCCAATATGCACAAACATATAATGCAAGGGTGCATGTCTCTTTATGATAGCTGAAGTGAAGCAAAATAAAGCGAAGATGATGAATGAATGACGAGGAAGAACAAAAAAGGAATATACAGTACACAAGTATATACAAACAAGAGTTGTTAGTCGCCAGCAGCACACCAGTTCAAGACAAAAATGGCACTCAACTGTCTAGTTAATATAGCTAGCATTATAGCAACAGCATATCTTGGTTCTGTGAAGCAAAGTTTCTGAAATGTATATGTTTTTCGACGATTGTAATGTCCACTATTCAAAGCAGTATAAATTCCATTTGCTCTCTGCACATGACTTTGAATGTGCTTAGCCATTTAAAAAACAAAAAAGTGCTTTTGTTTGTTCGAAGTTTTAGTTTTTGTATTCAAAGGCTTGCGTAAGCCACAGCACACATTTTTATCAGTTGCTCATTGCATGCTAAATATTTACTTATCATTAAGTGATTGAACCTTAATTCACACAGCCTAAGCACCTTATGCTTGCCTGCGTTCACTCGCACTCTAATGAATGTATGCAAATCCATCATAAATCTGAAGATTAGCTAAATCATTTTGCGGTGCTTGAAAAAACAAAGCGTGAGCTAAAAGGGAGCTTGTGTTTCTGCGCTGAGCCTACACCAGATTTAGCGGGGCAGTGGTGTTCTCTCCCGTTCCTTTTCATGGCACGACAAAGGTGGGGATGAAGGAAAATTATATTTTTTAACAGGCCAAGGTCAAGTATGGAAAACAAAATAGAGGGTCATACCCAGCCAAGAGGTCAGGGTGTCAAAGTTCACTGGTCTTTAAATGAAATATCATGAAAAATGCAGTGGGGCAGGGATGGGACGGGATGGCAGAGCTATTTTGGAAAAATTGTTGAGCTGTTTATTTGCAAGTCATTGGAGCTGAAGTAATGCACCCTGGGAATTGCCACCAAATGCAGTGCTGCAACATCTGCTGTCCCTAAGTGAGTTAGAGCACGTCAGACATCTTTATGTCACTGCAGAGATGTGATGGATGCGGCCCCTAGAAAACGTTGCATAAAAATCTGCTGCGCCGTTTTGGCCGTTAAGTGAAATTACTATTTAAATTAATGGCGCTGTCACAGTTTATCTGTGCAAAGAATGAACGCTGATTAGGGTATTAAACAATTAGCAATTTATCATACCAGGGGTTGATGGTAATTATGGTAGTGATGGTTTACCCAAGGAAATAAACCAGGAGTCACTTCCTGTTAGAAGAATATTAAACTGCTTTTCGGAAAATTCTATTCTTTCTTCCCTCTGCCATGATCCCTAATGCTAATCATATTGCATAAAAAGAATGTATGTTCAAACGGTTTCACCATCTTGGTCCATGTCCCAGTAGAAGGTATATGCCTGAAAATACAATGTTGTACACATTAATGCATGTTTTTCTCAAAATTAATTTTGAGTGCACTAGCGTTCAAAGGTTTAGCGTCTCTTATGCTAACCAAGGAATACAGTAATCTAGTAGTTTTTATCAGTTTGAAAAAAGTTTTCTATTTTAATGTCTTTTAAAATATAAATTAACGTCTGTGCAATCACACTTAAAACTGTTTTTTAGCAGAATTGTTAAAGGACCATTTCTTATCATATCAAGTTGCTTTACTTTTTTTTTGTGGAAACAGTGATACATTTTTTCAGGATTATTTGATAAACAGAAAGTTCAGACGATCAGCATTTATATTAAATAGAAATATTTTGTGAAATTAATGTCTTTACTTTTTTGAATAATTTAATGTGTCCTTGCTGAATAAAAGTATGCTTTTTTTAAACAAAAAACGTACCTATCATAAACTTTTGAGCAGTAGTCTATGCTGTAAGTATTTTCACCCACCTCAAACAAAGCTTTTTGGAGGTTCCGGTGTGTATTTTGATTCAGATGCTTTTAGAGGTAATAGGAGAGGATGCAGATGTGGTGCTGAGCACTGATGGCTGATGGGAGGAGACAGTGGCCAAATTGCCAGGTAAAGCTTATTCCTCATGCAGCACGGCCGTCTGCATCTTTTACGTGTCAGCTGCACATGCAGCTCTTTGACATTGCCTGCAAACGTTCAATGAGCTGTAATGGCCACATGTTGGATGCTATATCACTCCAGTCATGTTTATGTATCTAAAAATAATTCAGATTTAGTATTATTTGGGTTTTTTTGTGTACTTTTGAGATTCCCATTGCAAACAGTTCATGTCTTAGCTGCAATGAAGTTCTGGATAAACCTCCAAGTGCCATTCAAACAATGTTTCTTCTTCAAATTGGAACTGCAATTCATAACACATTTTTGCATGGATTATGATTATGATGATTAAGGTTCCCTTGCCTATTAAAAAAATGTCAACACAAACACTGTGCTTAACCCTGGGTTATTGTCATTCTAAACACAGCTTTTTGTCATTAAGAAACTGGGTTAGCACTGCTTTTTACTCTGGGTAATGAAACCTGCTCAGGAGCAGCTCGCTCTTTTATAGGAAATTTAACTCACAAAAAAACAGGGACAGTCATGACGTAAATATGCTTTTCGGTTACATGAATGAATCCAAAAAATGTCCATTAGTAAGTTACTTGTAACAGTCGCACGCGCACTCAAGCTCTAAGGATCTTCCTTTCTTGGCTCGTTGATTTGAATCAGTGAGTTGTTGACTCGAGAATAGATGCAATCAGATCTGTCTAGTTCACAAATTAATCGATCAGTGCAATTTGCAAACCAATTATACAGGTACACTGTATATCACATCAGCTCATTCAAGAATCAAGTGGGTGACAATTTCTTCAGTTCAAATCAACAAGAAACGACATGTTTTTATATAGTTGAGTAAAAAGTACAATATTATGCTCTGGAATGTAGTGACATAAAATGTCTCAGTTTCGTATGTAACTGTAGTTCCCCGAAGAGAGAACGAGACGCTGCATCAAACGCTATGGGAATGTTTGCGTCAGAGCACATGTGTAATTGAACCAATCATGTGACGTCAGAGGTGGGTGATGTCATGAACCAAGAACCTTTGAAGTATCTGAAGTAGACTTTTCTATCTATAATATGGCAAATATGGCACAGAGATGCAGCGGAACTAAGGTTACATACGTAACTGAGACATTCCCTTTCAAGGGAAGTCGTGCTATGGGAATGCCTATGCCCACGCTGCCATTGTGAGAAGTGCATGTCAGGTGTGATTGCCCTCAGACTACAACATCTGGGCCCCAGGAGTGAAGTCTAGGTGTGAGTTGTAGAACCTAAAGTAGTGTGCGGAGAAGATCAGCCTGCCGCTTCACAAACAAATTGCCTTGACTATCCACTTGCTCATTCTCTGCTTGGACACCAGGGACCCTTTTGTAGGGGGTCCAAACATACGAACAGCTGTTTAGATCTTCGCCACAGTCTGTGGACGTAAACTTTCAATGCTCAGAAAAGGCAAGCTGAATAGTTCCCGGGCATCAGTGTGCCATGGAGGAAACAAGTTACCTTTGGGTTTCTCCCCAGACATTCAACCCAAAGGGATGAGAAAAGCAACTAATGCTGCCACATAAGGTGGTTGGCGGTAACCCAGCAGTGAGTCGTTCTTGCAGAAACTCCAGCACTGTAACAGCCAGGCAGTTGACTACGTCCAGCAGCCAATCACTGCATCATGAAGTAGAGAGTATATTACTTCAAAGCATAGTCTCCTATGACCTCTGGAGTGGAGAATGGTCTCAACAACCTCGGTTGAGAGACCAGAGTTATGAGCTGGGCCCCTTCAGAGGCCAAGCCCAGAGTCTCCACTGTTCCGGGCAGGGTTGCAGTATTACGCCCCTTGCCTGGGACATGTCCCTCCTGATTGTAATTTATAGAGGAGAGCGGTCATGGAGGGACACTAGGTACAGAGACCACCTCTGCCCGGTACATCTGAGCGATCAAGGTGAGACAGACCATTTCCAGGCAAACTCTCTCATGGGAGCAGAGCAATCAGGGAAAAATGTACAGACAAAGCCTCTGCCAAGTTTGAACCATAGCATCCAGTCCTAGAGGAACTGGATGTGAGAGAACCAGAGTGGACAGTGAGACATCTCTGATGAACAGATCCACCTGTCTGGCCAAACATATGTGCTCCACCACCTGGGGTGGAGTCTCCATTCTGCGGGTCTTGGCCCCTGCCTCGACAGGATGGCTCCTCCCTGGGATGGTGGAGAACTCTGGAGTGAAGAACGGTTTCAACAATCTCAGTTGAGAAACCAGAGTTACGAGCTGGGCCCCCTCTGAGACCAAGCCCACAATCCCCAAAGTTCCGAGGGTCTCTCCTGATTGGAATCTCAAAGGTGAGCCTTCGAGGAGGGACACTAGGTCCGGAAACCACCTCTAGTCTGTACAGCAGAGGGATCAAGGTGAGACGGACCCTGTGAGAGGATGTGAGAGGATGTAAGCTGCCCTGAGTGAGAACAGCTTCCCTTGGGACCACAGGAGGATTTGGTGCACCAGTTGAAAGTAGATGTGAGCGCAAACCCCCCTGGTGATTATGTAGGCGACCACTAATGTGTTGTCTTACTAGACAAGGACATGGTGGGATCTGAGCTGTGCGTCCCCCAACCCGTGATGGACGCATCTGTCGTTAGCATTATGTGACAACAAAGAGCTCCCAACACAGGACCTTGGGATGGGAAACATGGTTTCTTCCACATAATCAAGGCACAAGAGTATCGCCTCTGACGTCCCTTCACATGATTGGTTTGAACACATGTGCTTCATGACACAATCACGAAGAGGCGTCTTTTATAGCGCGATTTCCCTTGAAAGGGAAGTAAAAGTTTTTCCAAAATCAAAATACTTATAAAAAAAAGAAGCTTATAAATGTATTAAAAATAAAAGTTTTAAAAAACTTAGAAAAGTACATATACTTGAAAAATGTACTTAAGCACACTGAGAAAGTAAAAATACTATGATACTGTTCACCACTGGTGACGCTGTTGCCCCAAATATGAAAATAAAATTATAATCCAGGGTTTAGGAATATACAGTGTGAAATTTAAGATTATGAATTCCCAGGATCAATTGTTAACCCGGGAAAATTGAGCAGAATTATGAGCAGTGTGAAATGTGAAACAACATAACCCAGGATTTTGTGTACCCCAGGTTTAGAGTAAACCAGTGTTAACTATTTCAAGAGTGAAAAGCCTAATTTTCCAATAAATCTTCAATGTATATAAATTTCAAAAATCAATGTTTTATATAGGATTCAGCTGCTGTGGAGAACACTACATCAACACATCCACTACCTGGTGCTGCACAGGTCCCAGTGGCGAGTCTAAAATCCACGTGGTTGAGAACAGGACAGCGCCGCAAAAGTGCTGCTGGTCAGAGGTGATTGATCAGGAGGAGGAGTGTTGTAACGGAGTGGGCTTCAATCCGCTCACATCTGTGTGTGCTGACAGAGCCCCAGCCAGCATCCTCATCCCGGTAATTAACACTTTCACTCAGAGTGACATATTCACTGTATGTACTTTCAGCAATAGTTCTTCAGGATGAACACTTAGTGGAGACTTTGCCCTCAAGCTGTTCTGTAGTGTCATGCCAGTTTCTCAAACTCGGATTAAGGCAATGCTTTGCAAAGTTTTGCCAACACATATTATAGAGAGACCTTTGTCATAACGTCTGGTCCATACTGCAGCTATGATCCACCCAATTAGACAATCTGACTGATATGTATAAACTGATTATATTTGCTGTATGGGTGCAGGTTTATCTGAAATCATTGATGTCACTGTAATAGAATACTTTCTACAGGAGTTTCTTATGGATATATACTAAAGTGTGAAGTGAATGCAATGTATTTGGACACTTAATTGTATGTTAATTACAGTTAAATGAAAATGTAGTTTTAATTTATGTAAAATTTCAGTCATTTGAACTTTGGAGTGCTTTTTTGACCCACTTAAGTACATCTTTAAATGCAATTTCATAATTCTTCTGTCTTTTAAATATGGATCTTTCTAGTATTTGTGGTAAACCAAAATACAATTGAACATCATAATATCATTGTATCTTGTATTTTGAATAGTAGATACTGGCTCATAATTTAACAGAAAGCAAAAAACGCAGTTTTGGTCATGGATGTCTAGTCTAGTTAACTTACTACAAACAAGTTTCAAACCAAACTATAACCTAGAAAACGTTTGAAAATCAATTGATTATTTAAACCTCAAAAACATTAAATTTTAGATGTTCAGTCCCTTGTAAACACAACTTTTATTATACTTTTTTTATTGCATAAAACCAGCAAATCAGACATTATGTACTAACGTTTTTGTTCAGTGTGGGTCAGACTATCAGCAAACAGACCATGAAGAATCTATGAAAAGACTGTCATGTGACACTCTTATTTATATATGAGTAGCAGATAAACGTATTACTGATGAATGAGCTTTGTTAAAGAGCATTGCTGGGTAGGTGTATGAGTAAAGTAGTTGAGTTTTAAACTCAAGCTGCCATGGTCTAAAGTGGAGGTTGGAAAAATGAGGCACAGAGCAGTGATGTATCTGCTCCTCTCCTCAGGAAGTAGGCACTCACAGTCACACTTCATTAATCAGATTTGCTCGCTGTAACACAAGCTCATCGCGCACCCAGCTTGAGCTCGTGAGGAAAAGAAAGAGACCAAGAAAAGAAAACGGGGATGGCGGTCATTAACTTGTAATTATGTCATTAAGGGGCATCCATGCTATTTATTGAGACAGAGGACTCCATACACACCCGCTGGCAGGGGTACTTTGACACACAACAGTTGTCTGATGACTGTTGTCACTAATGAGAGTGTGTGTGCATATGTGTCCTTTAGGAGAAATGCCGCCCCAGTACGGTGTGTCCTGTGCTGGCGGCCGCAAGAGCTTTCTGCGGCTTGTGTGATTTTAACCCAGCACAGTCCATCTGCACATGGGTGCCAGGCGAGCCGTTCCCAGCACACGTTCCATCTCCCTCTACTACTGCCACCACCCCAACAGAAGCTCCTTCTGCTGCCACCCACAGCCAGCTCTGTCCATCCTCAGAGGAGCTGATATACAGTGGAGTGGCAAACCGATACAGTTTCATAGGTAAACAGGTCAACAATGTTTTTCAATTTACCCCCAATAACTGTTTTTTTCATGCTTTTACTCCAATAAAAAAATATGGGGAATTGGAAAATTGTTAAAACTATATAAATAATAATAAAATAACACTGAACTGGAATAATAGAATAACTGCAATCTATCCAATCATACACTCTTTTTTCATAATTTTTAGTCACTATATTTTTCACAGATCAGGGGACACATCCTTGTCTAAAAATAAAATCATGACCAAAAGTTGAGAAATAAAATAATTTATTGATAAATTAAAGTAAAAATAAATAAAAATGGAAAAGAATTGCATAATAAAATGTCAATTATATGTGTACATGTATACCCTCCTATGTTTATAAAACATTTAAATGTGGAATTATGAATGTACATCCCTTAATAATCTGAATTTATCATCAAGAGGAAGAAGTGAAAGGGTTCCACTGTGTAGTCCAACTTACTTTTTCCAGAGCTCTGTGAATTTACAAAACAAACCTGCAAACGAGAGCCAAATGTATCCTATAAAACAAGAAATAATAAATGTCCAACATGCTCTTTTATGTAAAGACATCAAAATGAATGGCACTCTCTCTCTCTCACACACACACACACACACACACACACACACACACACACAAAGGAATTGTCAGTCATTTTGGGGATGTTCCTCACACTGTAAACATCTGCACATTTCATGTGTTCTCAAGAACAGATGCTTTAGTGTGTATTAATTGTCGTGAGTCATAAATCTCATCTGCTATTTCGAAGCCATCATTAAAACTTTAAGATAGGAGTTAAGAGCGCCCCCTTGACTCGCACACTTATTAATGTTTTCAGGGGGAATGCTGGCCCCTTGTTCTGGCTCAACCTCATCTGAGGTGTTATTTATTTGGTTAGTTACGTCTGTTTAATCAAGACTAATGCAGGAGTTGAGGGGGCTGGCTGGCACTAGGAGAGTGATTCTAGTCAGCGCTGTGCCACCATCTGGGCAGAAGCGTATAAACCTGTCGTGGCCCTGCACTCCTCCAGATGTTTCTCACGCCCCCATACCCGCACCCCGGAGAAAGATGACACTGAATGCTCTCGGACAAATGCTGCCCAAGAGTTGATTTGCCAGCCACACAAATATGAACGATTTCGCTTCCTCCTGACTTTGTGTAACAAACACCCTTGAGGCATTTTTGCGGTTTTATGAATTTTTAAAGTCATGAAATTAAAATAGGCCATGCTTAATTCTCTCTATTTTTTAATCTCTCCGATAAAATCCACTTTGCTCTATTCTGAAACACCAACTTTTTACAATCTTCTTTTTTTAACCTTTTTCATTAATTATTATTATTAGTATTATTATATTCACTGTTTTTATTTTCAAAAGGAAAGAAAATAATGAATTGTTATTACTTAAAGTACAAGCAAATGCACATAATTAAACATAATTTTACTTTTGAAAAATTACATTAGATTACATTAAAAATATTTGTTTAATTTGTCGGTTCGTTTTTTGTAAATAAATATGTTTGCTTGTTGTGACACTGTATCTTGTCCTCTGAGAAGGGTACCTTGTCATCCTGTCACTCACAGAAGTGCCTCCGCCTGTCTGATGAAACCCATCTCAGAGATTTACACCCATGACCCCCCAAACACACGTTCACAACAAACCACTGTATTTCTGATAACAAAAAGCATTACAGTAAAGTGTCCCTGGCTACTCTTTAAACTTTAGTCTTGTTTTAGTGTGAAGAGGTGTGTTTGTGTGACTTCTCTTATGTGCCATTTCAGACACTGAACTGGACCCTTACACCAGTTATGAGTATAGAATTGGTGCCTGGAACAGCTTTGGCCGTGGGTTTAGTCCCTCCTCTCGTGTCACTACCAAAGAAGACATTCCCTGGGATGTGTCTCCTCCTCGCTGGAGCCATGTGGGCCTGCGTGATGACATGATCCAGCTTGAATGGTCAGCTCCAAACAAACCCAATGGTAATTATTTTGAAAAGGTGGTGCTGACGTAATATATCCCTCTATAGCCAATCCAGTGACCTAATAAAAAAATCTATTGGAACTATATAGTAATGCTTTGGGATCCTGGTAACACCAGTTCAGTTCCAATTTTTTATTTACAATACAGTGATCCCTCGTTTATCGCGGTTAATGTGTACCGGAGCCCCTCCGCGATAGATGAAAATCCGCAAAGTAGGATTGGCCCCCCCTAGGAATTTCCGTATATTTTCTGTGTAGGTACCAGAATGTTTAAAATATGTATATTTATACTTTAAATATATTTTAATTAAATCTATTTAATTATACAACCTTAATATTATACAGTTACTCTCTCCCTCATGCGATACGTATTATGGTGTTCTACACTCATCAATGACAGTAGTATCTTGAGACTTGACTCCAGTAATGACGACGATGACAGAACTGTGCGGTTCAATGAATGTGATGATGAATGATGATGATGTTGGTATTACTGCACTGGTTAAATGAGGCCTTTAAATCAGTTCTGGATCATCAACATTTGCTTCTGAGAGAGGCGAAGAGGTTCCCACTCCACTCGTGCTCTCATTCGTCGATCTCGCGCCGGGAACCAATCACGTGCTTGTCTGAGCGCCCGTGGGTGTGTACAAAGCCTCTGAGAGAGTTTCTCTCTTTGTCTGGCATCCTGGGAAACCGTTTCTCTCGCATCACGATGAAACAAAGCTGCTTTCCGCAATACGGCTGCCGATATGACGGTATTTTAGAATTTTTATTTTTCGATTAATATTTTTGAAAAATCTGCGATGCACTGAGGCCCCGAAACTTGAACCGCAAAGTGTTGAGGGATTATTGTATATTGTAAATATCAGTTCATAAGTGAATTATTTGCCTTAGAATTGTCTCATTTCGTGGTCAGGAACAATACGTAGAGACTGGAAACCTCTTGGAAATGGAACGTCTTTATAGTTTCAAACTTTTTGAATTAAGAATCCCATAAAGTTTGATTTCTTTTTTCCTTCAAATCAGAGCACGTAATTTTTTTGCCAGATGCCACAGTTAGTAATGCATTTTCTTGCTCTCATGGTAATATTGTCATATGTTTATTCAGTAGAAGGTTTGGTTATGTAAATGATTAATCACGGAGTGAATCAGTTTGGGTAATCCACGCCTGAAGTCGTGACTCTCAGAAGATTTACTCACATTTCCCCCAACAAACTGGAAGGCAGGATTTTTCTTCAGACTGTAATGATATGACTCAGAGTGGAACTAGCTGATTGTTTTATCATCTCTCCTCTGAAGACCTGCCTGTTATTAAGCATAATCTGCATAGCTCGGCAGAATAATTTATGAAGAAAAAAATTCACATGCACATAAACACTAAGTGAGAATAACAAGCTTCATTTTAGAGAACTTCTGTGCCACTTAATATGTAAAGAAACATGCTGATTGCTCATTAGGACTTCACTCTGTGTGCTAATCAAACGGCTTGCCACCCAATCTGTTGTGATTTGAAAGTTAGTTCACTCGTTTCACTACTGCACTAAATGGAATTCATGTTGAAGACATTTTTTGCCCCTTTGTGTTTATATGTACTATGATAGGTCAGATAAGCCACTATGTGATCTTGCGTGATGGACAGGAGCGCTACCGTGGCACCGATCATAGCTTCACAGATGCGGGAGGAATCCGACCTTTTCGGGAGTACATGTACCAGCTCAGAGCCTGTACTGCTGCCGGTTGCACAGATAGCTCAAAAGTGAGTCTATTGCTCATCTACCTCTCATCTTTTAGGCAGAAAATCATACACCATAACAGTGAAATGTCTAATTTCATTGCCACAAGTGGTGCCAAATGGAAATTGTAACAATTACTGTTTTCAAACAGGTTTTCCCAAACCCAACCAGCCATTGGTTGGCCAAATACACAGTCCTGCTCCTAACTAACACTATTGGTTGAGGTAATGTTGCTGTGTCAGGTTGGTAGGGATGCTCTGAGCGGACACAGCAACATGTACATAACAATGTAATATTGGTTCAACGTTTGTTTAACGTTGAGACACATTTTGGGGAAAGAACTGTAAACATGTTTGTAAAAGGTACTGTTCAAGTGGAAGAAATGGGTGTACATGCAGTATAGTATATTCCTATTGTCCTTCATCTTTTCATCTTACCCGCAAATAATTACAAATCATTGTCCTGAAGAGCTAAAAAACACTTGTAAAGTATCGCAGGAGTCATACTCCCCCTTTCATGCCCATGTTATGTCACTAGTGCCGAGTGAACAGGATATTTTTAATGGCAAGCTAATGGAAGCAGAGCAACAGCTGACTTCCTGCCATAATTGTTGTCTCCTTGTAATAGCTGACAGTGGCTCAACTGATGAAAGAGCAAATTAACTTGTCTATCTTCTCTTTTTTGTCTAATTTAGGATCCGATTATCAATAACGGCACAGATCTGCTGGAGGCAAAGTAAAAAGAGCCTCCCAGAGCAGCTTTAGGTCCATTTTTCTTTCCACACACCTTCGGGGTCTTGTCCAGCACACCAATTGGCCACCAATGATCCACTACTTCTTTCTTCTTCCCCTTCGCACGATCGTTTTTAAGTGGAGCTGGATTAACTTGTACACCTGCAAGCATTGCCCAAACAGTTGCAATTATTGTCCGACCCAATACAAGGGGAGCAATTACCACGGGGCACCCTGTTGTCGTTCTGCGGGACCCTGCTCAGCCAGCTCTGTCGGTGGGAATGAGGAACCTGATTTAATCTTTGTGGACACTCTGCAGGCTCACAAGCACATCAGGCCAGCGCCGGGCCAGCCAACACGTAGCCGGAAAAAAAACACCTTAACCACCTCTTGCGGCCCTTTCCTAATAGTCTGCCACTCCTAAAGACAAGAGTTGAAACCACTAGTGACATTCTATTAGAGCAGGATATCCAAGCCTCCATTAGGACAAATTGCTCTGTAATTCTTTTTGGTGTGTGTGCAGGTTGTGGCAGTGACTGTCCAGGGGGAGCCAGAGGGAATCGCCGCTCCCGTGGTGAGTGCGCTGGGGCCCGGGGCAGTAAAGATCAGCTGGGTGGCTCCAGCCAAACCGAACGGTATCATACGGGAGTACCACATCAATCAGAGCGGCGTTGGAGTCATCCACACAGAAACAGAGGGGGAGATGGCTTACAATGTCACAGGTATTACATATACACCACCTTTCAAAAGTTTGGCATAAGTAAGATTTTTTATTATATATTTTTTGAAAGAAATATATTTATTCACAATGACACAATAAATTGTTCAAAGGTGGAAGTAAAGAGTTTTACAAAAATGTCAAATAAATGCTGTTCTTTTAAACTTTTCTGTTCAGTAAAGAATCAAACAGCAATGCAAAACATTGGTAACTATGATTAGGGCTGTTTTGTAACATTATAACTATATACTGTTGTAATAAAACATTTTGATTTCTTTGGGTTTAGTTGCTGTTTCAGCATGTTGTTACAGGAAGAGCACATCTACATCTACTATGTAATGTTATTCAAGTTCATCTGTGCAAAATTTTGTGCAAATAGAAGTTATAATTTTTTTTTTTTATTATTAAAAAAAACTTATTTATCTTATATCGGATGTGCTGCATTGAGTTAATTAGCCTTCTACCTTCTAAACGCGATTTCCTTTTTGTCCGCATGGAGGTGAAACCTTGCGAGACATGCGTTTTGTTTCTTTATATGTAGCTTAAGTAATGTAGTCCAATGACTTGTTTGCTTTATTTAGGTATTTTATTTTTTATTTTTTGTAAGGAAAGTTTTTTTGGCAACATTCTACAATAAGGTCTCATTTGTTAATGCATTCACTAACATGAAATTTAATAACCTTTGTTAATGCTAGTTAATATTAATATTAATATTAATGTTAATGCTTCATGCTAGTTTACAGTGCGTTACCCAATGTTAACAGATATATCTTTGATTTTAATAATGTGTTAGAAAATGTTGAGATTAACATTAAGTATTATTCATTCATTGTTGGTTCATGTTAACTAATGTTAACAAAATGAAACCTTATTGTAAAGAGTTGTCATTTGGTTACCAAAATAAATTTGGCCATAGGAGTGTAAAATTTATTTGAAAAGTTAAGGAATCAATTAATGTTGAAGTGTTTGGGACATAGCTTTTAATGGTGAATCTTTTGTTCTTGTAATCAGGCTCTCAATGTATATCAAAATTTGGATTTAGATTTATCGACCAGTATATTGGTTATTGGCTTACAATATATAAAGAATATATAAATACTGATGTCTGCCATTTTTTTTATATCGGCGACGACCTATAAGTTTTCCTATTTAGCTGATGTGTTGGAAGCAGGACCTTTATTTTGAAAGAGTGCCGGCTCTGAGAACAGCACTCCCATTCTTGATTTATTATGATCTCTGTTTAACAGTTTTGTCTAATAGATTACTAGATAGAACTGTTAAAGAAACAAAGTAAACTGTATAGAAAAAGTGTTGTTTTGAACAGAAAGGCAAATATGTACTACATTATCATTTACTGTCAGCATTCAGCAAGTAAGCATTTATATCATTTTAACAAAAATCTAATGGACATTTAGTTTCACAAGCCAAATTTCACAAACCATTAAATTGTTCACTTTTTAACTCATATTTTTTCTGACAATTTATTTATTTGTTAAAAACACTGCAATACGATAACAGAATCAAGAATATGCAATCTAATAAAAGTAATTCTGTTTAACTTAGAGATTCCTTTTTAAATTATTTTAAATAATGTATTAAATATTAATTTAAATAAATATAAAGTGTATACATATAGCTACATGTAAATAAGTGTGTATATATATATGTATGTATATAGGCAACCTACTTTATAAAATATCAGCATTGGCCATAATATTGTTTAACTTTTTAAATCATTTGTTATTAGGACCCAATTATAAATCAAACATTTTAAACATTTAATGCCTTTTGTGTCCCAGAAGACTTTTCCAAGATCCAATTACGGTCCACAAGAGCTTTTTACTTAATTGATTAAGTATTTCTGAGTAAATTTTGAACTGTTAAACTGATCGCCAATGAAGAAAAGTTTGTATCTAATACCTACAAACTATTTCTCTGTAACACTCTGTATTTTGTTGAACTTAAACATAAGGAAAGTTCTAAATGAGACAGAGAAATAAAGAGGAAAGTCAGAGGGCGAGTGATGAATCAGTTTAGCAGCAGAGAGCAGCCGCCCCCTACACGCTGCCCCATGCTGGCCCTGACGGCAGCAGCAGCGAGAGTAAGAGAGCGAGAATCCTCCGTGTCTCCTCCACGTGCCCTGCCTTTATTTATGCATGCTGTTTCTGGAAGCAATCTAATGACTGAATTTACACCTGATTCCCGCAATGAGCAGCCGGCCTGCCCATCACTCCTGAGGCCTCCACTGATTTGTGGCGCTTCTTTTATCTGCCTGGGAGAGGAGCAGTGTTCCTGGCCCTGAGCCATCCGTCACCACCGCAAGGGTATGCGCAAGGCGCACTCCCACTTTCAGAGCCGCCCGACTCTGCACAGCCCAGCACATGGCAATGGGCAGCTCCACAACATCCAGCACACACAGAGAGAGGGATTTAGATTAAGTACTCACAAATATCTTTCCAAGGAATATTTACATTTTCCTCTGAGCAGTATCTATTTTATCACTAGTTTTTTTATTACTATTATTTTTACCAAAGGTTATTGTTATTATTATTGTTGTTGCATTTTCTTTTACATTGTTGTGCTCAATATCTTAACAGCCGCTAATTGTAGCGTCAGCAAATGTAATCTAATGTTTTGAGGCTATTCTGAGCAAACATTGATGCATATAATTGCAATTAATGTAATTATCATAATCAGTAAATGTAATTAAAATCACTCAATTCTTTTTAAAATGTGGAAGCAATAATAACAATTTATTTTAATAAAATCTTTTTAATAACAACACTTTTTATAACATCTGTAAAATTATCAGCAAATATTGATATGCAACGTCTGTTAATATATTATTTCAATCGGTAAATTTTGTAATAAATTCAGTTAAAAATGTGTAATCAGTTGGCAACAATAATAATAATGTTAACAGTAATAATACGTATTTATTTATTTGTCTGGAATATATATTTTGTTACTTTTAAATGAATGGTTTTGAATGGGTTCCTATTCAAATAGCACATATATATTAAGTGTCTGTCTCTACGGACCAATATGAAGCACATAATTCATCTAGAGAGAAAAAGAGAGAATGTTTCTCGCTCCAGCCTGTCGACACTATCACTGACATGATCATCAAACCTGAGTCGGGCGCATCGTTTGAGGAGCATCTGATCTCCTTCCAGTCTGGATTAATCTGAATGAATCGCACGCAGGGAGCCGCTCCTCTGAGAGATGGCTGACTCTGGGAATGCTAACATCCCATATCGGCAGACTTCCCGTGTATGAGCTCACGGACGTCCAGGAGAAAATCAGGTCCATTTATTTGAACATATATCACTTTTTCTTTGTGTTTTGAGGCCGTTGACTGTGCAGTCTATGTAGCTGAAACACCTCGTTGGCAGAGTCTTACTGAAATCAAACAATATTTAAACAGGTTTCCTGCGTGCGCAACCTCTCAGCTGCTTTTCTTTGTGAGGAATCTCCTGGTGTGTAGTTCTCAGTTTTCCTCTCCGAACATGAGCTCAGACCTCCCTCCCTGCCTTCATCAGCGCTCAGCCACAGGCTCTCTCTGTGCACTCCAGAGGGGCCACTGGGAAGCACCACATCTTTGTAAATAAGCTTGAAATCAGCAGGGACCTTCAAATGATTGGAGCTCCTCTGCAACTTGCTGTCGACCAAAGATATTTCAGCTAGCAGCGGCGGTAAGGGGCTTTCCGAGTTCTTTCTGTTCCTCTGAAGGCCTTGAAGTTGGCAGCGAAGGCACGCACCAAACAAATCATCCAGTCCTGGATCCTGGGGTGAGTGGGGAGGGAGGGGATCTGATGGCAGATTTGGCTGGCTGGCAGTGTGGTGTGTTTAAGACTTGGCTGGGGGTGATGGCAGCCAAAGGCGGACTCGCTGGCTGGGATGTGAGGCAGGCGGCGATGGCGTTCAGTCACTGGCAGAGGCTATAAAATGCCTTTGCTCGGGGTCTCCTTTGTGGACAGGCTCTAAAGCCGCGTTGAGACTTTCATGTCCCTCTGCGTGGAGCTGTAAATCCTACCAGTGTTTTGTGCCGTGCGCCGGCTCGGACGGCCTGAGCATCTGTGCTCCAGCGCCGACTGCTGCTGGGAAGCACCTCCGTGCTCCTTAAAACCTCCAAACTTCCTGCCTTCCCTCACTTGACATGATTAAACATACACACACCAAAGCACTCAAGCCTCCTGCTTGCTTTCTCTGTGGCAACAAAGGCGCTACTTTAAACACCACATTAGAGTCACTGGATTACAGATTTAGCTTTTTTATTTTATTTTGGTACCTATGAAACTATTAATTAATAGACTGTAATTTAGAAGCAAGATGCATTGTGCTTTTTATATACACAATTCTATATAAAAATAAAGATTCTTTATTGGCATCCAGTGATCCTTTAATATCCTTTAATTTCTCAAAATGTTCTTTATAGTTAGAAATGATCCTTAAACTTAATGTTCTTCACACTAAGAAAAAAAAATATGTTAAGAACAGTCCACTGAAAAGGTCTTTGGGTAACCCACATTTGTTGTTCTATGGCATTGCTGGGAAAACCCCTTTTCGTAACCAATATTTTTAAGAGTGTATGAGTTTACTACCTATACCATCAAAAGCTGAAATTGGTTGAAGTTGTTTGTGATGCATGGAATTGAAAGTGATCGCGTTCAAACATTTCTTTGCTGCCCTTTGTAGCTACTGGAGCTGTGTGCACGTTCACACACTGTGAGAGCCGGCCCTTTCATATGACAGCACTCCTAGTGACAAAGACAGTTCCTGTTCCCTTTGTTATTGTAATGAATGGAGACCAAATAAATGAAAGGCATCAATAATTAAAGCATTATTAGTTTTGACTGTCTTCAACACACAAGAGATAAAATGGTTTAAAAAAAAAGCTTTTTTTAATTTTAAATGTTTTAGATCATATGATTATGATTATAGATTACACCTCAAATGCACTTTGTTTTAATATGGCATTTATTTATTTATTTTGCATGCTTTAATTTACTAAGTGTAGTGTTGAATGGTTTTTCAAATTGGATAAGAAAATAAGAAATTTTATTTATTTAAAATAAATAAATAAGAATGAATGCCACACTTTTTAGAGAAAATTCTGCATGCCTGTGAGATAAAACAATAATGCACTTCATCATTGTAAATTAGCTTCTGCCAATTTAAGTACAAAATCCACAAAGAATCAAAAATATGAATAGCTTTTCATTAACTGATATAAATTATTGCTCTCAATTTTATAAATTATGTTGCAAGCCATGCGTTTAATTGGACATTTGTAAATGACTTAATAACTTATTAATATACTGTACCAGCATTTTTAATTCTATTTCCCACAAAAGTTGAAATCTACATTGAATGTTTTCATAAAGTGTAATGCTCTTAAAATGATTCTATTATTATAAATTATTATTGAATAATCTAAATTATTTTATGAAATTATTCACTTGTAAAATCCATTATATTTCCAAGTTACACAGTTAAAAAACCAAAAGACTCATTATAGTCAAAAAATGTTATGGAAGTGTATAAGTCACTGGTTACTTTTAGCCAACATCACAGTCTCAAACCCCTTTACCTGGCTTATCATTCTTCCGTGTGCAGCTGCTTTATCAGGGTTCAGAGAGGTCTGTCCATGTCCTGATAGAAGAGAAGAACCTCTGCCTCCTAAATTATGCGTGAGCGGGAAGAAACTGATCCTATAAAAGGCATCAGGGATGGTCTCCTAGATTGGCCGACACGTGGAGCCCACAGATCTCTTCATAATCCCCTCCAGACAGAAAAAAAAAACATTAAGTAATTGTAGACAGGAAGTGGGCACTTAATTATTTAGAGGTTTTTATCAATGTGGCAGGTAAAGTGAGTAAGCATTGCAGGCCTTTTCTCATCAGGTCGCCACGTTCAGGAATAGCACCTATCATCTTCTCATATTCTCTAATGCAAACAGTAAATGGCAGCTTGTCAATAAAATACCTTTTTATATCATTTATTACCTCACACTTCCTCACTGAATTGTACGGAGCAATTTGGATGACAGTTACAGCATTGTTTCACTTTGTGTTAGCCGTGTGCTACAAATGGGCCGTTGTGTGCTTGGAGGGGTTCAAGCTAAAATGATTGATTTTTTTTTTTTTTTTTACCCCTGTTATGTTTTTTATGTATTTATTTGCCATTTTCATTAAAGGTGCATATGTCTTTAAAAGGCTAAGAGTGCCCCCTTCAGTTTGTATGGGAATTCAAAATGTAACTGAAGGTGATGTGAATGGATCAATGTTGTTGTTGTTTGGAATAATATACGTTCATATTAATAATTACAACTTGCTGATTGATATTATACAGCATGCTTTATTCAAGGGAAAGTTTAAATCCATAAAAATAGTACTTTCTTTGTAACAAAATGTCAAACTAAATGATCTATCAAATTTTGCTTCCTGTATAATATTTTTTATTTTAAATGGGGATGTTAATGCTTTTACTAATATTACTTCTAAAGCTAACCTCCATGAGGTTCATTCTGACTAATCATTCTAAGTTTTTTTCTGAATAATGTAATCTTCTTATTAGTTTCCCAAGTAGATTGATCTCTAAATTAGGTTGAATTTATTGGTTGCATGCAAATGCTTTTAGCCCCCCCTTAATGCTATAATAACTTACCCCTCAACACTATAATAACCTAGCCCTTCTAGAATACACACCTGGACATGTTTTGCATGGCGATGTGTGAAGTGAAGCTTTAAAGGCAATATTCAGCGGTTGTCCCCTGTGTTTAGTATGCTCAACAGAATTCTTTACTTAACCCAAACACAGCTCAACGTTCTGAAAACATTGATCTGTGTTTGGGTTAAATGAGAGAAGCCGTAAGGCATACTAAACAGGAGCATGGGTGCATGCGTTCCTCCAGATGTGGAGGCAGTGCTCGACGGACACAGGCATGGCTTTACGGGGTGCACAGAGTTCAGGATTAGAGTGAGATTTAAAGTGCTTCAGGATTAGAACCAGATTTAGAGTTCTAACTGCTGAAGCTGCATCTTTGTCACAGGTGCCATGCCAGACACCAAACTACTCATACATTTTGTATTTCTTTATTTTGCTTAAATTAAATAAAATGAGTCCAATCTTTCTCATTTTAAATGCGATGTTACATGAAATTATTTAGAAATAATCTTTTATTTTCATTGTGAAAATAAAAATGCCATTTGTTTCAATCTTTTAGATTCAAAGTTACTAAATTAATGACATTAATTCTATAATTCGTGTTAGTTCTATTATTTATTTAGTTGTTCTTTGGGTTATTGACTGTAATATTACATTAAACATTTGTAATTGTAAGAATTCCAGAGTATTCTTTGCTGTTATGTGAGCTACATTAATAAGAGTTGTTATGCATTTAAATCAGTTTAATTTTATATTTCATATGAGTCTTGATTTTTTTTATATATATATATATATATATATTTAAAAATACATTATGGTAAGTATTTAACATATTAAATTATTTGAACATTTAATATTTTGAAATGATATATTATACTATATTTATTATCAACTGAATTAGCACCTATTGATATGTAAGTGAAGAAGGAATTGTTGCACATGGTGTTTAAAAGCAATTTTTCTGCAGGTCTACAGCCGCACACCAACTACAGCTTCATTCTTATTGCATGCACTGCAGCTGGTTGCGGAGCAAGTCAGCCATCTATGGGCCGCACACTGGAAGATGCACCAGCAGGTTAATACACATACACATGCTGACACTCACTGTAACATATCATCTTACAGTGAAAATGTTTTTGATTTTCAATGCATAATCTGAGTTTTTGTATTTTTGTATTTTATATATATATATATATATATATATATATATATATATATATATATATATAATAAACACACATGTACAGTCTCATCTGTCTTATCCTCTTTGTTTTATCTTCTCTAGACGTATGGGCAGTGCCCAGGCATATACAGGTGAACTCTTCAGCAGTTGAGCTTCACTGGAGCCAGCCGCTCAAACCCAATGGCCTGCTCTCTCGCTATCAGCTGCTGCGTGACGGAGTGGTTGTCTTCACCAGTGACGGAGGAAAGATGAGCTACACAGACACTGGCCTTCAGCCCAACACCAGGTTCTATCTATCAGCTATCTTTAACAAGCCATTAGCACTTGATTATCGATGACATCTAATCCTATGTGTGTCTTAAAGAATCCTGGGACTCTACAATAACAGAGCTCTTCAGTAACAGAGCTGCTCTGAAACCAAATCATTAAAAGTTTTTAAGAGGAGCGAGCAGGCAGGCTAGCTAATGAGCAGCAGCGTTGGCATGGAGAGTCACATTGATCGCGTTCCCCCTTGTGACTCGAGGTAGGACACCAACCAAACTTTTCTACTGTTGATGGAGAGCGCGACTGAGGCTCCTATAGAAATCTAGAAGATAAATAGATAATAAATAGGAAATAATATTGCTTTATTAGTAGTATTTTCACCAAAAAAGCCATTAATTTTGCTATTAATTGTAATAATTCAATGAGATTTTTGTATGCACAAGGAATCAACAGCCGGTGCTCCACACAGAGATCTGATCTCACCATCATCGGGATTACATGAAACAGATAAAACTGAGACATACTAAATCCAGACAAACTGTAGCAACATCTCAAAGACATTTTAAGAAACCTTCCTGCAAAGCTACAGTACTGTGAAAAGTTTTAGGCACTTGCGTAAAAATGCTGTAAAGTGAGGATGCTTTCAAAACAAATAGATTTTAAATAGATTTTGTTTATCAATTAACTTCTATTAACTAAATCAAATCAATATTTGGTGTGACCACCCTTTTGCTTTAAAACAGCTTTTATCCTCGGGATATACATGCATATAGTTTTTCAGGAGCCTTGCAGGAATGTTTCTTCAAACACCTTGGAGAGACTGCCACAATTCTTCTGGATTTTGTCTGTCTCAGTTTTTTCTGTTATGATGGTGAGATCAGATATATGTGTGGAGTACCGGCTGTTTTCAGACTCCTTGTGCATACAATAATCGTATTGAATTATTACAATTAATGCCAAAAGGGATGCTTTGAAATGTAAACTAATATTTCAGCAACTACAGCAAAAGAAAGAAATTTCTGGCTTAAAACACTTTTTTGGGCTGAAAATACTAACGTGCCTAAGACTTTTGCAAATTACTGTATATATATTTACACACAGAGAAAAACACATTCCTGGGCAAAAAAAAATAAAAAATGCCATGCTCAAAATGGCTTTTCAAAATAAGCTTTTAATTGTCCAAACCACAAGTTATTGGTTCGGATCAAGATCGAAATCCAGTTTTTGGCAGAATATGGGAAGTTTGATTCAGAGTGGTTCAGCAGAGTTGTGTGGCGTGTTATGAATAACAATGAAACACGAGTTGCATGGTGATACTCCAGAGCAGTGTCTTTGAAAATCTGCTGAAAATATAATAATAATTGCATCCCTACCACAGTGAAGCATGAAGGAAGAGGTGTCGTATCATCTTTTTTAGCTGCTGGAATTGGTGAGCTACTTCACTGTGAAAAGTATTTTAATGCTTTAGGGTACAGGAGAATATCGCAGAACGGCTTGCTTCCCACAAATGAAAAGTTGTTGTATAAATAGGAATGATCATGCCCAAATTGCAAAGACAGCAAAGAAGTAGCTTTGGGGTGATCCAGATTTGAACCCTACGGTGACTATTTGGTCTCACATTAAACTCAAAGTGACTGGGAGACATTTTTCAACTACTAATGAATTAACTAATGAGTTTGTAGCCATTAACATTCAATGGAACAACACTGACTCTAATTCCTGTAAAAGAATGTCTGCAAGTTTACCCAAATTGATTAAATATTTAAAGAAAACAATGGAGATGGCTGTTCCGTGCTAAATTACTATATCTAAAGTATTTGTGCAATTGCTGCTAATTTCCTGGCCAGTGATGTGTGATTAAAATGGTTAAGACCATTAAAAGACCACTAAATATTTTACATTTTTTAGCTTAGCCATTCTTTATTTGTTTGTTTGTTGGCCTGAGGTGTGTGGTTTTGAGGTGTGTGTGACTCGTGCGCAAAGCACGTGCAGTAGACACACAATGAAAAATGAAGCAAGAGCACCATAGTATTCTACATTTTTTAATGACTTTTAAGCCATTTAAGCCATCAAAGTTTACTCAGAGATTTCTGGCCGACCTTGATGGGATAATCATTGAAGAACCAATGGTGAAGTCGTGTTGCAGAGCTGGATTTGCAGGAATCCAGACGTGGAGTTCTGTCTTTGCCAGGTTGAGCTGTAGGTGATGCTCTTTCAACCATGCCGAGATGTCCGCTAGACACTTTGTGATTTGCGCAGCTACCATGGGATCATCTGGTTTAAATGATACGTAGGTAGTGCTGTGTGTCATCAGCATAGCAAAGATAGGAAAAACCATGTGCCTTTATGATGGGACCAAGTGATGTGGTGTACATGGAGAAGAGAAGTGGTCAAAGAACTGAACCTGGGGAGGGGGGGTGTCAGCAGGTTTACCGGCAGTGCAGTTAGCCAAGAACGTGCCGGTTGCTCAGGGCGCCAGGGAGGTACGAACAGTTCAGGTGACCAGGGGAGTACTTAGGTAGTTAGGTAGGTAGTTCAAGTAGCCAGGATGACGCAGACAGTTCAGAGGCACAGAAAGAATTGGCCTCTTTGGCCTTGACCCAGAAGCTTGTCTCGGCCAGTGATGTGTAGCCCAACCACAAAAAAAATGGGGCGATGGGGTTATAAGCTGGAGCGGACTCTATAATGGGTTCATGAGTTGGAGCAGACTCTGGAGCTCAACTGCACTCTGATCAGGGGCTGGTGTAGATTTGTATAGAGCCCAGACCTACATAGTTAGAGCCATAATGGGTAGTGCGCTGCACTTATTTCCCTCAGTGGAACAGACTGTGGAATTTCTCTCACGGTCTCTGGAATTCTTCTCACTGAAACAGACTCAGGAACATCACTCACAGGAACAGACTCGGGGATATCACTCCATAGGATCATTTTGACCATTTGTACCGGCAATGCTAAATCCAAGCTCTTTGAGTTCTTGTCTTGGTCCTGTATTCTGTCACAGTGGGTGGCTGTAGAGAAGCCCACTGTGCAGTCAACTGAAATTGTCTTTAATTCTAACTTTAAACACAATGAACTGGAGAATAACTGGTAGATAACAGGTTAAGGTTCAACTTAAGGTTAATAAGATCAAATAATCAATTGATTGATTGTTTATTTAAACAATGATCGATTATGGGAATTTATGTAAATTGATATTCCTAATATGGTTTAGTGAAGAATATAAATAAATGTATAAAAACAATTAAAATATTTTTCAACTTAATTCAGTTTTGTATTAGGTTATGTCAAGGTCTTGTACTGTGGTGTTCCCTTCCAGGTCCCTTTATGTATCTTCTAGGTCCTGCACGTCCCCGTCTGTGTCTAATCACAATCCTAAATCTCGTCAGCTGTGTTGCATTTACCCTTGTGTATTTATTCCCTCCTGTGTTCCCTTGTCTTTGTCAGTCATTAATGTTATGTGTCGTTGTGTGTGGATGCCTTCTCCTTCTGAGTTTCTAAGAGAGTGTCATTTTCTGTTCTGTTCAAAGTCATTTGTTTTCTGTTTTGTAAATAAAGCTATCTGCAGTTGATCCTCTGTCTCCTAGTTGCCTCCGCATACCACACCGCTCCCAGTCAGTGACAGGTTAATTTTTATTTGTAAATTTAAATACATTTTTTATGTGCTAATTCTGAATAATCAAAAACCGTCTACATAAAAATGTACATAGATAAATATGAGAATATAATTTTATTGATGTTGTAGAAATTCAAAACATTGTTTTGTTAATGCCTCGTTATTCATGAATATATCCAGTCTTGGCATCTGTGAAATCTGTTGGTTGGCTGTAATCAAAAAATGCGCACAGGGACTCTGTGTGTGCAAAATAATTGGTTAGTTTGTGCAATATGTTGTGTAAATATTTGCTATGGTTCAGTCTCATAAGCTGCTTAAGATACAGGATAAATCTGTTTGTTTCATTACTTTACAATCAGTGATTCATATATATATACACACACACATACGCACACATAGAGAGAGTGAGAGAGAGTGTGTGTTTAAACCTTTTTCATCATGCAAATCTATATCTTCCACACTGATTTGAACTGTCAAAACCATGTGTATTCTGATTGGACAGTTTGGACAGGTCATTCAGTCACCTGACTACCCTCTCAGTGTGCCTCGACATCTTTTGTTTATACTGTAGTTTCAAACAGAACAGGGGATAGCCATGACGATTAATTTGCCGTAATTCCAGATGACCTGCCAAAAGGCATTCCCTTCTCCTGTGCTCTTCCCTTTCCCTTTCTTCTTCCAATTTAGCTCTGTAAGAAGCGATACAAAGGCAGACGAGTGGTTCATTATCCAGAGGGGCTATAGGCTGAAGTGGGAAACAGTTAACCAGGGCGCTGGGGGGTGTTCTGCCAGCACTCCAGCTCATCGATTATTTATGACAATGTTGATTAGCTGTCACTTACCTCACCATCGTAGAAAGTCTCTCTGACGAGTGAAATATTAACCTTTCTCCCTCTAGGGAAACAGGTTAGCTGCTTGCCACCTCGTTTGATGCGCCACATCATGTTTATTCGACTTGAAGTATGCAACATACACACAGCAGCACAATACCTACGTCGGTATGCACAGCTGTTCTCTGGTGTGTTGTAAATGTGTTCTCTGAGTAATATCGCTAATACTTTTATTGCACGTGATGAGCAAGGTATGTAACACATAATGCATATAATAACTGATGTGATTATTTTAAAGAAGTAGTGCTGGAACAATAGTTAATGTGAAGGTATTAATGGCTGCCTATGGAGTTTATGGCAAATTAAAAGCCTTTAATGTTGAACATGACCCACATACATTGCTAATGCACACCTTTGCACTGACACCCATCTCTGTTTAAAAGGTAAATCTATCTTGTGAAGTCATGAATGTCTTAAAAGAGCCTTCAGCAGAGTGTTTTTATAACCCACATCAGGCGTTAATTCATGTGCGTACACACACGCGCGCACATACACTTCCCTTTCTATTTATATGCATGTCCGCTCAGAGCATCTGTCACGCCTGTCACAGATCACAGTGGAGGGGCTGATCAGCATTGCATTAACAATGTCATCTGTTAAATAGTATCGCACCATATCGATCCAGCAGGGACTTTTCCAGTGAATCAAGTATAATGTAAAAGCAGAATTACAAGAAGCCGTAGTCATCTGAGCAATTTCTTTTCACCATTTTTATTAGAAATAAAATGGTACATTTCATGAGGGTCAGAAGCTGATTCATCAGTCCTTTCATTCATTTATTCTGGTGAAAACCTCAACATACCTCAACCTAAACATAGTCATGCAACTAAAACTAAAATTAGGGGAGTTCTGATTTCTTTATATACACTTTTTCTAGCAAGCAGCAGTGAAACATGACAAAACTGTTGTTGCTTTTAATGTCAAGTTGTACCGCACACTGTCTACTAAATTGCCTTCGCATTCTCTCTCATTTGTGGTCTCAGTCATAAAATTTCATTGGCTAAAAAAGTCCATTGTCTGTTAAATGTATAAAGTCACTTTCATATAAAGTCACTTTCAAACTAAGTTTTGTTGGTCATTGCATATATCCGTATAAATTAATTCTGTAGTGAGCTCCATTTGGGGGTACATTTTTTGCTTTCATTCAAAATTCCAGATTTTGTGGAATCCTTTACACAATTTTGGCTGCACTTTTTAAATAGTAATTTGATTTATTTATTTAGGTATTTTTTTATATCTGCAATTTGCTAGTATGATTTCAGCTTGGTTTCCTATTCCTGATTTTAAATAAAATTTGGTTTGCTCTGGCATTCATGTCTCATTTCTGAGGACTCTGATGAAAGACGCACATCCTTAAACAAATCTATGCTTGCTGTGAAAGACACGCCTTAATGGCAGAATCAATGCACCCGCCTCTCTTGCGGACAATGAATAATTAAACGCAGCGTCGACTCCCACCTGAAATGGAAAATCTGAAACGGAGGCAAATTTAACTTCTGTGACGGGAGACTTTTAAGCTAATAGCATAATTTAGTTTCACAGTTGACTTATTTATCTCCTATTCATCTTTGCTTCACAGATATGTGTACGAGTTGGAGGCCACCACCAGCGGCGGGAGCAGTCTCAGTGATAGATACGTCATTCAGACCCCCGTCTCTTCCCCGGAAAGGATTCCTCCTCCGTATAATGTCAGCCTCCACGGCCCTCGCTCTGTCTTTGTTGCATGGTCACCCCCAGGTAATGTTTACAGCCTAATGCACTATGCAGCCTCTCTATTTAGCACTCAAGCAAGGCTGATTTATCCCTCCTCAGGCCTATGAGAGTGACGGCACGCGGGCAAGAATTTACGAGTGGCGTTGTGTGTAATTTACCAGGAACCCAACATGGTCGTGGTATACATGCATCAATGCGGGTCGGACGTAGATGGGTCCCACCAATCAATTAACATTCTAACCTAAGTGACAGCTTTTCCTACCTCTAGTGTGATTTAGAGGAAAGTTGTTTGAGATGCGCTCGCCCTTCACCTGCATGTGTTCTCCCATCACTGTCCAATCGTATTTCATTCATTCTCTCCTTCTCCGCTGTTGCTGTGGAGTTGAGGTTAAGTTCAGGTATTGGATGGTGTGTACCAATTCTGATTATGTGTACGGCGGTGCACCCAATCAAATGGCAGCACACATGGATTTATTAATTCATATTTGTTCAGAGACATTTAGTTTTCTTGGTTGTACTCTGAAGAATAGATGTTTGAATCACTACCCATGCAGCTTTTGGGGGAAACTGTACAACTTATGTAACAATGAAAGGGATAGCACAGTCAAAATCCCCAAAACATAATCTCTCATAGTCTAGTACTTTTTGTTAAATTATTCAGATGCTGCCTACTGCTGACAAAATCGAGATCTTCCCAATTTTACGCGATAAATACTGCAGTCATATAAAAAAAGAAGAAAAATACTAATATATATATATACAGTGGAGTTCACTTATCTCGAGTCACGGTTAACTCGCCAATACTATTATGTTGACGTTTTTGAAGTGGAACTGCTAAACTTCCTATTTGTCTTAGCATTTTCTTGTGGGTTATGTCGATTCTGTTATGTTGCCGAAATGTAATATCTCGACAAAAAAGCACAAAAAAGCAACAAATTCGCCACTTCACATGGTTATTTCATGACTAATTTGCATACCTAGTTCACTGCGCATGCGCTGAGTTTGCCTTGCACGTGGATCGCGGTCCGCTCACGGTTCACTCCCTGTCGTTGATCTCGTCTGAGGGATAACATGCTGTAGCATCCCGCACGTTTTTGTGATTTTGTGAGCAATCTTTGTTTGCATTGTTGGAGAATATAATTAAAGGTTTATATCAAGAATCGAAGGTGGTTTCTATTGTGGTGGTTTTACATATGCCTTTTGTTGTTAGCAAACATACACTGTACTGTGTGTATGTACATTTTTTTAGATGAATGCCGATCGCTTCATCAAACAAATCACGGCAATGCTGTTGTGTAAAAGGACACCAAAAACACAAGCATGTACATTCACATTTAATTACTCACATCATGTACATCAATAAATGTTCCTTTTTCGTTCTTGCGAGGGTTGTTGTCTTTGGCGCTTGCAATATCACTCTGACAGCTGGCACTTCCACTATCACTCTGACAGCTGCCGCTGATAGGCTGTCTGACCTGTCAATCATGCAAGAAAACGTGATTGGCTGTGCTGCCATGAGGGCGGGCTCTTCTCATCTCAACCGACATGCTTCTTAAAGGGACGTGCAAAGCGCAGTGGGAGAGACTGATTTTTGTTTTTCTTCTGATTCTGACTTGTGTTTGTGATCTTATTGTGTGAATTTCACGCACAAGGACTGTGTACCAAGCCTGAACAGTTATGGGTTATGAACAGTTATGAACAGTTATAACAACATTTGAAATTCGAAATGTGATCAATCTTTGGGTGCGGGTTATGCCAACAATTTTTTACACAAAATCCAAAACCCGCTGGCTATATGAGTGTGCGGATTATCTGCGTCTGCGGGTTATATGTGGGAAAATCGGTAATATATGTTAGATATGGGTTATCTCGATAAACGGTTATCTCGACTCTTTTTTGCAACCCTCGAGGCTGTCGACATAACCGAACTCCACTGTATATATATACACTGCTCAAAAAATTAAGGGAACACTTAAATCACACACTGGATCTCAATGACTGAAATGTTCTATTTGAAAATATTTATTTATATACATTCTATTATTTGTTAAAAACAATTATGGGACAACAATCAATGGAATCCAAAACCAAAATCCAGAGGGCTGGATTCAAAATCATATCAAAGATCAGTGTAAAACACTAAAGTTACAGGCTGTTGTCACAGCAACTCATAATGTAAGTCAGTAGTGTGTATGACCTCCACATGCCTATATGCCCTGATGAGATGGTAAATGGTGTCCTGGGGGATCGCCACCCAAACCTGGATCAGGGCATCAGTGAGCTCCTGGACAGTTGGTGGTGCTACTTGGCGGATGCTACGTTGCATAATGTCCCATAAGCTCTTAACTGGATTCAGATCTTGGGAACATGAGGGCCAGTCAATGGCAATAATGCCTTCATCATCTAAAAACTGCCTACACATTCTAGCCACATGAGGCTGGGCATTATCATATATCAGGAAGAGCACAGGGCCCACTACACCAGTATAAGGTCTGACGGTGGCTCTGAGGATTTCATCCCGATACCTAACACATGGCACCTAGCACATGGAGGTGCGACCCTCCAAGGATATTCCTCCCCAGACCATTATTGGCCCACCACCAAACCGGTCATGCTGGATGATGTTGGAGGCAGCATAACATTCCCTGCGGCATCTCCAGACTCTTTCACATCTGTCACATGCTCAGTGTGAACCTGCTCTCATCTCTGAAGAGAATGGGGCGCCAATGCGGACTTGCCAATTCTGGTTTTCTCTGGCAAATGCCAATCCATCTACACATAGCCTACTGGAAGGCTCTGGCAATGCTCTTCCTATTCCTCAAGATCAGATAGGAGCAGATACTGCTCCTGCTGCTGGGTTGTTGCCCTTTTACGTCCCTGTCCAGCTCTTCTCGTGTAACGACCTGTTTCCCGGTATCTCCTCCATGCTCTTGAAACTGTGCTTGGAGACACACCAAACCTCCTTGTAATGAGTCCTCGTAAATTTAAGGGAAAGTGATAAAACAATCATTGGGATTCTGTAACCAGAAATCCCTCATACAGTTCTGAGTGATCCTCCTGATTAGATTCATCGTTGAGCAAATTATGTTGTGTATTTAGAATTTCTGAACTGTCTTCTTATTGTTTAGATATGCAATTGGAATGATACATTTTCACCTGACAAATAAAATGTTATATTTGATTGATTCAGAACTCTTCTGAAATCATTTATTTCTAGTGGATGAAAGTAGAGTCTGGTGTTTCCACAAATATTGTGTCCAGGATAGGTTAAATTGAAGGGCCACGAATAAACGCAGCATGAGGGACATCATCTGGGACCTATTGATTACTGTCTATCACTTAGCAATTTTTATAAACATGACGATGAAAACTAAAATTAATAATTGCCTCAGTCTAAATAGGGTCATATGAATTTGGAGATTGATTAAACACGGAGCTAGAGTCAAGTTGAAAGTAACGGGTGATCCTGAGAAGAATACAGCAAATCAGCAATAGCAAATAGCAATGATCCCATCAATTCACAATGGAACATTTTTAGTCCTTCATTTTTTCTTGTTCGAATAGCCAATTGTAAAGCGTCAATGTAGTTAACTACTATTCATGGGTTTACTGAGAACATTCATTATCACAGTTAGGTTAATAAGGTGTAAAATTTTGTTTTCTGAAGAGGGTCCATTTCTGAGCTTAGGTTCATCCAGTGATCCAGTTGTCATTGCTCTGGTGTCCTGCATGATCTTAAAAATTCTGTTGCAGACTGCAGCCCACTGGCCCCCACCGATCAATCAATCAATCACTCTGTTTACACACTGAGACTGCAGCACCGGGCTCATCTGCACATCCCAAAGTGCATGTGGGCCAAGTGTTCTCCCACACTGAGAGTAAATGCTAATTCTCTCTCCTTGTGGTAGTTCATAGACTCTGTCCTAGCATCCCAGACTACCCAGCCCACCTGTTTCACATATGTGTGAGAAACCCTGTGTGTATGCATTCATCTGGTCATGTGTTGCAGATCTCTGCGAATCTGCATGCACATATTTGTTTTCCCTTGAGAAGGTGTGGGTGGGTGTTTGTTTAAGCCTGTGCATGCATATTCACACACTCAAGAGTGATTTCACAGGCTATATTCAAGCGGTCCTGATTGTCTGCCTCAGATGGTCCATCTTTTGCTATTATTGCCCCATTATACCTCTCTCCTGTGAGAGGATCCCCTTAAACAACTTCAATTACACCATAAGAGCCCTTAAACAGCCCTGATACCCAGAGAAAACATTTACATAGCCCGGATCTTTTATTGACTTTACATTTCGAGAGAGGCAAGCGAAATCTATGGCTTCAAACTACAATATCTCACGCTTGGTTAAGTCCGAATGCAGAAACGGGCGCGGTTTAAAGCTGCACCTGTGCTTGATGGATCAGATCTGATAGCATGTTCCTTTTCTTTTCCTTTGTGCCATTATTTCTTATTAGACTCTCATTCAAGTTGAAAGTGCAAAAACTCCAAAGTCAGTGATTAGTTGTAAATAATAGAACTTAGGGACCTGTGCGATTGAACTTCTCAGGCAGGATGCTTTGATCAAAGCACCATCTAATTCCAGCGGGTTTTTGTGTCTCAGGCAAAAGACTACATCTGCTCAGGGAGACGGCAATGAAGGAAGTTGAATAATTTAACTTTTTCATTTGTAAAGATAATCAGCCCGTTCTGAATACATCTCAGGTCTCATAAATGTTGAATAACCTATCAGCCTCCAGTTGGCGTAAATTATGAAACGCGCTAGTGATGGGAATATTAACAAAGCGTGGATGCCGGGACTCTACATTCTTTAGTTCAGATGCATTACCGAAGACCGTGTGCATGTCTGTGTGTTTCGGACAGCGGTGGTATAGACGAACTGGGGGAAGTGCCTACTTGCCCAGAAGGATGTTGAATCAAGGGCAAAGCTTCCCAAAGTGTCAGCTATACTGTGTGTCAGTTCTTGCACTGTATTACAAGCACATATACGGCTCTTTGTATATTGTGATTGGGTGAGCTGATTGTGTTTTTTGTTTTCATGGTGAATTATCACTAATCTTTTTGGTTATTTTGTCAGTTTGGTGATTTGTCACTGCATTTTTGTCATGTTTCTACATTTTTTATGGTATTGTATATCAGTTAGCAAAAGCAAGCAAATGTGACTTTCTCTTTCTGTTTGCCTCTAGGAGTGTATAATTTAAGCGCTCCTTTGGAGTATAACATCCTGCTCAATGCAGGCACTGAGCGGCCCCTCGTCCGCCCTGCTGGACCAGAGCACTTTATGCTACTACAAGGACTGGATCCCTACACCATCTACCACATTCAAGTACAGGCCTGTCAGCCAGGTATTCACCTTCCCAATGAAACCTGAACACTTAAAAAAGTCAGACAAGAAAATGAAATGATTTGATCGAGACATTCTTTAGACCTCATCTCAGCTTAGATGGTGACAAGAATCAATCAGGTTGGAAATATACGCTCTGGAAACAATTAATGATCCTAAATGTTACCATCTCCACTGAGGGGGAAAAAAACTCGAAGAAACATATTCACACTATTTCCTTTATGTATATTTAAATATGCTGTATCAGTTTTACCTATGTGTCGTATAGCACATTTCTTTTATGTAAATATTTGTACATATGTGTGCAGATGGTTGTGGTGTAGGACAGGGAGTGACGGTCCGGACCCCTGAGGATGTGCCTGTAGCTCAGGACCCTCCAGTTCTCACTGCTGCTGGTGCGGCCGTTATCGAGGTCCACTGGAGTCCGCCACACAAACCCAACGGCCTCATCACTAACTACTTCATATACAGGTATTTAGGATTATTTGTATAGTGAGTGCAATCAACATTTTTATATTTATATAAATACATGAATAATTGTTATTATTTATTATTATTTATTAACCACTATGGATCTACCTGCTTAGTAGAAGAAGACATTGAGGTTTGGAAGAAAATATTTGGCACAGTAATCTTCACTTTTAAGTTTTATACTAATTCAGAAGATTTGTCAATGAGTACAAATATTTAATTAGCAGGAACTAAAGAATCATCAACTTAAGTGATCATATTCAAGCTATATATGTATGATTTTCATATGTTTTAACCGTTGCTGTCAATACGACATCTGGTTGTCAATAATGTTGGTCACGCAGGCCTAGGTCCACTGTAGAACAAATATTCTGGCTCTTTTGTAGACACATTAACCAATACTATTAACTAGCACTCCTCTGTCTTATCTCAACTGCAAATGCACTTTCATACAATGATGCTGTCAGACTAATGTCAGTGCAGAGCTTGCATTGGGGTGTATGTGTGTGCGTGCCCGTGTGTGTTCGTGTCAGGGCATGTTTGAAAGGAAGGCCGGAAACGTAGACGAACACAAACAGTAATTATGCCGTGACCTTGAGGTGAACAGGCCAATCACTGCTGGTTACACTTGTCAACATTTCCTCTCTACTTCCTGTGAAACTGACAGCAAGAAAACGCAGAATAGAGTGAAGAGTGCTTATGTGGATATCAGCTGTATATCAGTGACTGTGCTATCTGAGTGCAGGGAAGAGAGAGAGAGAGGATGATCGGCAGCTCTAAATGGAAGATGACATTGCCCTGCTGACTTTGATTATTCCAGGCACATTCAGAGCCGTTTGAGAGCAATATGAAACAGAATGCCATGATGCTTGCACCTCGCACAGAGGGAATAAAGCTAAGACTGACATGGCACGATCACATCAGAATGCTTTGCTCTGCTGTTACAGATGCATCCTTCAAGGAGAACAGGGAGCGATGTGCCAGGAAGTAGCCAACTCTATCATTACGCTGCCATCATTGCCCTTATGGTCAGAAAGAACACAGCCAGCCTTGCTCGAATCTTTATTGCCTCACGTCGTGAATGGCATTCAGGTTTTGACTTGAAGGATTACAGATAATGATCAAATTAAACCATAAATTGAGACATCTTCCCAATGTTTTTGCTCTAAGGATGGTAGCAAAAAACATCTACGTGAGTGTGTGATTGTGTGTGTGTGTGTGTTAGCAACAGAGTAAGGCTTTAGTCAAGAGCACCACGACTGTTGACCAGTGTCATTCATATGCAAGGTCAGATCAGTCTAAGCCCGCATAAATCTTAAGAAAATATCATTAGCATAGCCACAGATGCTGGGGCATTCTGACGAACGCATGAATGGATTTCATCTTAGCCCTGATTTGGGAGCGGGATAAACTCTGGCAAATACATCACATTCAGGGGGAGCGAATTCACTCATGGCTTAAAGGACTTGGTGTATTATTCTATCTGCTCATCTTAATACCAGCGATCAGCACTGCGCTAAATGTAATCGGTTTAATGTGCTATTGTGTATGTATTCAGCTCATTGGAGGTTATCTGAGATTGTGAAGTGTGTCCCCTCCTCGGGGATGTTTGTCCTCCACACGTTTAACTTATATTACACAGGAGAATGAGGTATTACCTGGGAGAGTCCTTGACTGCTGTACAGAATTTTTGTAAATCAGTTCTAAGAATACATCTTTGTTCATCTTGCATGTAGATGTAGAAGATCCTGGTGAGACAATAGAAGCATGACTTCAGAAATCTGTAAGTTGACATCTATGTGATTAAAGTCGAGTCGACGTTGACTAGTCGCTGATGAGGTCATTAGTGAAAGAATGAGCTTGAACCTCGAGCTGAGCGTCCTGTTATAATCAAACATATCTTGTTGAGCTCTTGGATTATGCATTTATTTGTCATTTTAACTATTGGAAACGGAGCATAAAAGTGGAATTCAAAGATTTATTATCCTGCTCCGGCCTCCATAGGCCATGATCAACAACTAGTCAACATCAAGCTTCAAGTGTCATGGCAGAGCATTGAAGTCGACTAGTTGATATAACTCACCATAAGGAGTCGAAGCCACAAGAAAAATATGTTTTTCCTGGTTCTTGGCAACAATCTTATTGCTATGTTAATTATATTCATGGCCATGACAAAACTTCATGGCCATGACAAAACTTCTCATGGCCATGACAAAACTTCATGAACCAAGCATGTATTTATCAACCCAAATGTATGAAAAACAAAATGTCCATTACGATGTTTACTTCCTGACTTCCTGAAGCAGAAGGTCTTGTGTTCCAGATGCAGTGTCGGTATGTGTGTGGAACAGACTGCTGATCGCAGCTGTGTGCTGTAGTTTAGCACCATGGTGTGAGACGTTCTTCTCCCCTGCCAGTCTCTGTTTGGCTTTATTTTAATGCAGTGGGTGAGATTAGGCCGTTGCGGTGCGAGTGGGGCCGGCAGGGGCCACATTAGAGCAGTGAATGTCATTTTCTCCAGCAGCATGGAAGCCAGGCCTCTAATGTGGAGGAATTAACGAAGCTTGAGCAAAGCCCAGAGCTCTGCTTCTTCTACTTACCTCCTCTGTGTGCTCTTCCTCATCTCTGCATCCTTCCTCTGGCACCCCCACTGGATTTGTTTGTTTTTGGCCCTAGTTTTTAACTCGAGTCATACATTTGTGGGTCTTTAAAGAAGCTATTTTGTCATGTTCTTGTTTTCTTTCATTCTTTGGTAAATTATGTATTTCTGGTTTTTCATGTAGTCCAAACTTTATTCCCTCTAGACGACCAGTTGGAACGCAGGAGGAGCTCTTGGTGTTCATCTGGACTGAAGGTCTCCTAGAGTTCATCGATGCTTCAGACTTCCTCCTACCATTCAGCGAGTATGAATACAGAGTCACTGCTGTAAACTCTAAAGGCTCAGTTTCCAGCTCATGGACCGACGTCCGCACTCTAGAAGCAGAACCGCAGGGCCTGGCCGCACCCTTGGCCCACCCCAGCAGTGCCTACTCTCTTCTGCTGAGCTGGACCCAGCCTAGCATACCAAATGGAGTGATCTCCAAGTACAAAGTGGTGTACCAGAAACTACCTAACGATCCTACGTTCAACTCCACAACTGTTACTGCTCTTACAGTCCGGGTAATACTCTTTCCTTCCATCAATTTGATATTCTGTCCGTACACTGTGTGATAAGTTATAAATGTTTCATGTGCAAAGAAGCAAGACAAATGAGTAATGGCCCATGAAATAGCACCCACAAAAAATGATTTTGCACAAATCTTTCAAATGAAGAGGTAACACTTTTTTTCCTATTATCGAAGAGAGACCACAATCAAATAAACTTATCAGTTATCGGGGATTATTATCAGTCAACAAAACCATGATACTGTTTCTGAGAGAACTTGCACAGATATAATACTGCTTTCTAGTCGCAATTAGTACTACTTTCTGAAAAGTAATATATTAGAAATACAAGACAATAAAAGCAAGACTGGGCTAAATGCCATAGGTTTTTAGCCAGTGAGTAGTTCTGAGGGTTGTTGGACTACAAAAACTAAATTGGTTGAACATTTTAACTGTTGTTACAGGGGAAAACACACAGTTTATTAAACACTCAAATAATAAGCATTTTAAGGTGTCACAATGGCAATTAAACATCGTATTATAGACTTTTCTGAAAACACACTTTACATTTTTTAACTGAAATTACATTTGATTACTTAGTTGACTTTATTATTTGCTTAGAAATTTTTTTAAACAATTTTTTTAATGGTAATTCCTTCTTTAAATGTCTTGACCCATTGTTGTCTTTTTGGTTGTGACATATTACAGTTCTCAGTTCAGCTTCAACACCTGAAGTTTTTCATTCTCCAGCATCAGCAACTGTCTGAGATCATCCATCACTGATCAGCCCATTGCTTGCATGTTTAAACAGATTCCTCATCCGCTGATGTCTCCACCTATAAAAGAAGCCGCTGTGATTCATGGCGTTCTCGTGTTTGACACCGAGGAAAAATAGTGTGCTGCTTTCCTCACAGATGCTCACAACTGCATCACGGCCAAATTAAAGGCTTCAGCTTGAGCTCCTGTTCAAAACAAGTGTGAACAGAGCCAGCTTGCCCCCTGATAGCAGCAACACCATAGGGGAAGGAATCCAGAACCCACTGAGGAGTTCAGCTTCTCCCACAGAGCGCCAGATAGATGCTTGCCTAATAGACAAATTAATTATTTTGATAGCAATTAATGAACGTCACCCAGGATAGGCCTTTTATCAGCACCCCTCTTTTCTTCGAGAGTAATTTACAGTTCCGCTTCTATTCTCTTGGCAGTCCTTTCAGGTTTTCTTGACCTCCAGAGGTCGGCTTCAGTGGTGAACGTGTGACGTCAGTTTGCAGTTAATCAGCTTGTAATTAATTTTCCATGTGTCCTCAGCCCTCTTGAGTTATGACCCTGGCCTCCTAATGGCTGATGCAAATTTATCATTTTGCAAATTGTAAATTTTTACAAATTTGATATGATATAGTATGATTAAAAAACAAAACAATGAGTACATTTAAAAATATTTAAATTTAATGTTCTGTTACTTACTAAAGAAATCGGAATTACTGCTTGAGAAATCGCAGTAGCATTTTCTGTTTTTGATTTCTAGATATTAAAATTAGCATTCATCACAAATTGACTTGGTCAGTAGCAAAATTTACCTGTACTCCCCTGAGTTCTCCCATGGTCATCTGCTGAAGACACCACTGTCCAATCACATAACGCCTGCCACAGGGAAATTTTAGTGTTGGTATTAGTGCAATTTCTCACGGCTACATTTATAATCCATCGATCCTGCGTAATCTTTTTTTGAACACTGACTTTGTGCTATATCAGCTGTCCGCCTGCCATGTCAATACTTGGACTGCAGTGGGGCATCATATTGATTCCGCTGTTGCCAACTGTTGAGTGGCTACAGGTTAATGTTCTCTGGTGGAGTGACGTTGTTTTTATGTCTGAGAATGAAGGATTGTGCATAGAAGACAAAAACAGTAGCCATTACTGCTAGTATGTGCAGTAATGGCTTGATGTAATATTATTATAATGTATTATAATAATGTTTTTCCGTAAACAAATAATTGGTTTGCAATATGCAATAATAGCTTGAAGTTTCATGCATGTCACAAACTAGTTGCAGCGATAAAGAAAAGTTGGTAGCAGCTACTTTTATTAGAAACAAACTCAAAGAAACAAAACATTCAGAACACTAGAAATTGAAGGACTGTGACCAGAACGACCAACGTAATCTTGATGAGGATAGACAGAACTTAAATACAGGAGCAAACTAATTACTGAAATGAACATCAAGTGCAGCAGATAATCAAAAAATGAGAAACTAAGGAAGCAAACTGAAAAATAGATCACAGTACAAAGACATATGATAAACCTATCCAAAATCAAAACAAACACTGATAAACCCAGACAATGTAAATTGATCAAATCAGTCAAAAATAATAGTAATTTAGCTATATTAAACAATAATGAAATTATATATTCTATCATATTTGACACATATGTATAATATAATATAATATAGGAGTATATGAAGCTTATACTTATACTTAAAAACACCTACATTTTATGCACATTCCCAAACTGAGCAAAAATATTATATTTATATGGTTAAAAGTAAGATGAACTTGCAAATCTGTGAGATGTTTATAACAGTTTCGCAGAGTAATTGCATAAAATTGATATAAATAACACTATATTTCCCAATAATATGTCTTAGTGTGATGATAATTAAATGCTTAGTTTCATGAAAAGCTCTGTAGTTTTTATTGTGGGGGCAATACACATAATGCAACGCAATAGAAAGATCATTAAGATAAGTTTAAATAAACATTCCTAAGTGTTCATCTTGAAATATTATTAAAAATATAAAATGTATACTTATGTATTCTTAAAGTCGCTAAAGTTGTCACAGCAAAAAAAGAAATAACGTACAAACTAAAGCAGTACTTTATTAGAATGATACTAAATTGCTTTTTACTTGCTTAAAAGATGACAGAAGTCATGTAGTAGATTGTGTACAACAGGTTTTTAGCCAGATTTAATCATGTGAATAATTTAGAGCCCTTAGTATCAAATATCATACTTTATAGGATTAATGTTTATGCTGTGATTGTTACATTGTTGGAGTGCTTGGGTATCAACTGAAACTTTCTTTGTATATTGATTTGATACTGTAGGTATCAACTCAAAGGAAACAACTTTTGTGCTAGATGTTTGATTAAGACACAGGATATGAAGACGAGTCAGATTGTGAAGCAGATGGTGTAATGCTGTTTAGTAGTTCTTCAGCAAAGAGGAGAGCTTGTGGTCTTCTGTGGTCTGAGCATGCCCATCCTCCTTTTTTTTGATGGGTGGAGCTGCTATTGATCCCTGGCTGTGCTGTGTGTCGTACCTCGTGCCAGTGCGTGTGATTAATGTGGACGTCATGGCGACGGGACTGAATGAGGCTACGGAGCACAGGCGGTCTGAGCCGCCAAAAGCTTCCTCCCTCACCATGTGTGCAGACGCCCCTCATTACCGAACACTTATCAAGCCTACATGAGAGATTAGGCAAGCCCAGTCACAGCCAGCACCAGACCCGTCCCATCCATTCCTCCCTTTCTTTCCCGCTTCCTCTTTTTCGCTCTCACACTTTCTCTTCTTCTCAATGCTATCGCCTTTTCCCCTCTGCTTTCTGTACATACCTTCCACCGCTCTCTCTGGCTTTCTTACTCTCTCTCCCCCTCCTGATCTTTCCAGATGTTGCTCAGCAGCCCCATGAGAACCCCAGCGATGGGAGATGTATTAATACATCCTATTGATTAGATCAGGACCCCTGACAGTCATTTGCAGAGATACCATCTGGCTGCTGTTCCAATGCCTTCACCCAAACAGGACGTGACACCTTATTAATCTCCACCGCCACTCTTCGCCTTTTGCGCACAGAAGCCCGACTCTGTCGGAGTGGCAAGCAGAGATGCAGGCGGACCTGAAGGGTGCAAGAAATTAAGGTTATTACACAAATTGAGCCATATGGTCCAAATATTTCAGAGCTGAAATTTACTAGGCAATAAAAATTGCTCCTGCCTTCCTAATGGTGTAAATTACAGTTTAACCATGGCTCTAATGATGTCCTTCTGCTGCCTGTAACCACTCTAACATGAAGGACATTGTTTAAAAAATGCACAGGAAAAAATGAGAGTGGGGGGGGGAACTCATGGCAGCATGTTTACAATCTGTTAGTTTATCATTAAGAACACAGTGAAGAGTGCATAAACATGATGGTGGAGCGTTGGACCATGGCTTTGTGTAGACTCAGTTACACACTGTTGATGTGGAGCAGAATGATCTGAGCAGAACTGCGAGCAGCTTGTTTGGGCCCTTGTTGAACCCGAACTCATTTGCTGAAAGGACAAACAAAAGCGAGTCTGTGGTTTTTGATTGTGGATTCCTCAGAGCTTTTGCAAGTTTTTACTCTCATTTATAGTTTCAGATCGGGACGATGACATAATGTTATGAGCAATTTATATCTGTAACTTAAAAATTTAATTTGTTTTATAGGTGGTAGTTTTGACAAGCTCTTTTTTTAATAAACTGAGCTGTATGTGGTGTGTATGAGTTTGAGAAGTTGAGCTTGATTCTGGTCCCAGTTCATTATATATGGTCATACTTTAGATGAGGGTCCAATTGTCACTGCTAACAAACCACTAACGCATAATGTGTGCTTTATAAGTACTAATAAACAGACAATAACCTAGTAATACACATGATAACAAGCTATATAATAGTGAGAACTAAACTAAACTAAAGTGTTACCATACACACACACACACACACACACACATATATATATATATGTATATGTAATTAAAAAGGCCATAAAGAATGTCAGCCGGTAAATATAGAACATCATTACAATTAAAATCTGGCATTTATATTGACAAGAGTCTGCGTTTGGTTTGTAGCACTTCGTAAACACTCTGTGAGTGTTTGTTAAATCTAATTTCTCATGTAAAAAGCAGAAGTTAGTGGCACTTGACTGTGTGCTTTCATTTTTATTTTGTTAATACGGCTTCCATCATTCACAGTTCTGATTGTCACACATACTCAGCCACAATCAGAGGAGGTAAACGGTACTTTCCTCTATTTCTGTATATGTGTGTTTGCATGCATGAAGGGTTTGCTTCATCAGACACCAGCCCAGTCTGAAGAACAGCTGAGTGATTCAAGAGCCCTCTGTCTGATTGAGGCTTGGGTTGAACAGAACTTTACATCTAAACCACAAATAATTAATAGTGTCAAAGCATCTCAGGATCTGGGTGCTGTTGTTAGTACTGCAGAGCAAAAGAGTAGATGTTTTGAAATGATGCTCTACAGTCTCTAGATCCTCTCAACAGTTAAGCATGTGAAGGAATGGGAGCAATTGAGATGTTTTGATATTAAAGGGATAGTTCACCAAACATGAAAATTCTGTCATCATTTATGCATGTCATTCCAAACTTTCTTCGACAGAACACAAAACGATAAACAAAAAAATGTTTGATTGTTGTTATTTGTATCCCAAACAGTTGGATACTTTAAAATATCTCTTTTTGTATTCCACAGAAGAATGAAAGTTATGGATCATTTTTAGGTGACCAACCTTAGGTAAACTTCCTAATGACTAGAAAGTATGTTGGTTACCAAATGTTTTTGAAATGTGCATCATGCATATCTTTGCTTAGCTTGTTAAATCACAGTGTTGAGAAGATTTGCACTATATTCAAGCCTCTATGCGTGTATGAAAAAAATGTAGACATTCGGAAATATTCAATGATAATATGACAATGTTTACAACAAAATGCGTCATTGCATCATTTTATCTGTCTGAAATTCTTATACATTTCTGACAGATTATGAGAGCAGGTTACTTAAAATATACCCAAAGGCTCAACTTTGCCAAAGGCTCCATTTGATGCTTTTTGATGAGGCATTTCCCCGGCCCTGTAGCTGTTAGCATGATACTAATAAAATCCAGCTCAGGCTGAAGTCAGCAATGGCAGGCCGGGACAGTATGTCTACTGTATGCAAATGAAGCAGTCCCACACCTTTGAAGGGTCAGGAATCTCCACTTTCATCTAATCAGCATAATTGTTGTGACAAATCCACATGGTTATTCTTAATTAAAATCATCCCCTGGCCCAAGCAGCCCCCAGCGCTGTCACAGGAAATAACACATATGTAAGCAGCTGATGAGACAAGGGAGACCTGTGCTCAGTTGAAAGAGGAAAAAAGGAAAGAAAAAGGGCTTTAAAAGGCTTCTTTCTCCTTTACAAATGACTGCTTCCCTGAGCTAACGCTAAATGTGCTTCTGACTCTGATGTCTCTTTAATGTTTAAAATAGCGAGGCCTCCTTCTCCCTCAATTACAAGAAGTCCAAATTCTGTGCTTTTGTGCTGAACAAGAATCCTGACTGCTTTGGCTTGCATAGGGAAGTTTATGGATTACAAATTTGTTAACAATGCAAAGGAGTAACTTTGTTTCCCTATATATTCAATGGCTCTTAATATAAAATCTTGTTTGGATTATTATTTTTTTATATGTCCGTAAATATGTGTATGTGTGCTTGTATGCATTTATAAAAGTTTAAATGCCTGACACATTTCATTTTGAAATAAGAAATGTAATTCTTTAATGCTGAGAATTTGATCATTTTATGAATGGTGGATTTATGCATACTCAAAAGGCAGCATAACCAATTCTCTTAATGAAAACTTAAACACTTCCCATTTTAGGGATTTGTGCCATAAACATTTATTTGGAAATCTATAACAAAAATCAATTCTCTTAGTCGCTTTTTAATGGCTGCCTTGAGTATCCTAGATGAGCGAGCGCCTGCTTGTTAATGTCTTGGTGCCCATGTTTAGGAAAGTGTTTGATAGCATTGCCATCTAGGGGCAGGATATAAGTCTCTGTGCTGAAATAAAGTGAAATGAAACAGCTGTCTCTATTGACAATGTGCATATGTTTGCTGGTTTATAGTCCAAATGTTCTCAATTTTTCAACCACGTAAAAAGGTAGCCTTTTAAATGCTTCAGTGCCTCCCAACGATTTAATGGATGTGGTGTACAATCTGCATAGGAATAGTTGTGAGGGTGAGATGGTGAGAATTGTGTGTTTTTGCTGGGGTGGTGGTGGTGGGGTGGTTTCTGGTCAAATTAAATTTTATTTTCAAGGAAGGAATAAAAAACAAACTTCTATTTACAAAACTAACATTCAGCACATCATGCATTCCTCCATTTAAATATCATTCTATCTTATGCTTTTCACTGATGTTTTTGATCCTTCATATGGTTAAATGAAGATGATTTATGAAGTTGATAGTTTTTTTGCCCTTTTATTTGCATTCACGAGTATTGCAATCATGAAAAATGTGTGTGTGTATGTGTGTGTGTGTGTATATATATATATATATATATATATATATATATACGTATGTAAAAGGCATTTTTATCATATACACATATGTGATCCTCGTCATCCTCATCACATATGTGCTGTATGCTGTTGAAAATAATAGCAGTAGTAGTAATACTAATAGCAATAGTTATTATTATTATTAATAGTAATAATAAAAATAATAATATAAAACATGTAATTTCTATATTTATGAAATCATTTTTTAATTAATAATTTTTTCAATAATAATAGTAATATTGCTTTGTATAACATATACTAACAGTATTTGTGTCTTTTGTGTTGTAGGGTAACATTTTTCAGGCTCATGTGTTTGGGTTGGAGCCGTACACCACATATAATGTGCGTTTAGAGGCAGTTAATGGAGCAGGTCAGGTGTCCAGTCCTTGGACCACTGTTCGGACCCTTGAAGCCTCTCCAAGTGGCCTGGGTAACTTTAGCGTGGAGAAGAGAGAACACGGTCGGGCACTGCTGCTACAGTGGGCTGAACCAGCCTCTCCAAATGGAGTCATCAAAGTACGCTATCCACAATGACTTAACTTTGCAATATCATGCTCCAGAATCTGCCATCTGTCATTTAACATATTTATGTTGACAGATGTACAACATCTTCAATGAGGACAACTTGGAGTTCAGCGGCCTCGCACGTCAGTTCCTGTTCCGCCGTCTGGAACCATACACGGTGTACACACTCGTTCTCGAAGCTTGCACTGAAACAGGCTGCACAAGGACCGCACCTCAACGCGTAACCACCGAGGAGGCACCCCCATCCTCTCAACCGGTTCCTACGGTACAGCAGGTCCAGTCCCGCAGCGTAGAGCTCTGTTGGTTTCCACCTGCACGGCCCAATGGCAGAATCTTGCAGTACCAAGTTCTGGCTGTAAGTCTGGAGGATAGCAGGGTACGGAGTGATGAAGATGACTCATTGAGAGCCAAGATTGTGTTCATCCAGAACAACACCCAGGCTAACAGCTTCTCCTATAATATGTCTGGCCTTCTGCCCTGGAGCAGGTACAAGTTTCGTGTGCGCGTTTCCAATGCAGCAGGATATACTGATAGCCCCTGGGTCACGGTTCACACTAAACAAGCTCCTCCTAGAGGATTGGCTCCTCCGGTTGTCAGTCATATAGATAGCAAGCCTAATGAAGTCTTTGTTGCTTGGACGCCTCCTTTGGAGCCCAATGGTGTTCTTCTGACGTACAGGATTCAGAGGGACAACATTGGCTTCCATTTCAGCTTTGACTCGAGCGTCTTCAACCACACTGATGTGGATTTAACCGCATACACTCTCTATAGTTATGCAGTCATTGCCTGCACCATGGCTGGGTGTGTTACCAGTGAGCCAACGCAGATCAGGACATTAGAAGCCGCCCCTGCAAACGTGGAGCCACCTATGGTGTCTGATGTCACTTCCGATTCATTCAATGTGTCATGGACTGTTCCATCCATCCAGAATGGTGAGATTGTGGTGTATATTCTCAAAATTAACAATGAGGAGATCTACCGTGGGAAACGGTCAAGTGTGCAGGTTTTGGATCTACAGCCACACATGTCCTACAGCCTCATCTTGGTGGCTTGCACCAATGGTGGTTGCACTGCAAGTTCGCCCATTCTAATCCAGACCGGAGAAGCACCTCCCTTAGGGATGCCCACCCCTACTCTTAAAGTCACAGGCCCTGAATCGGTTGAAGTCACATGGAGGGAGCCCATCCAGCCAAATGGAGTGATCATAGCGTATGAGCTCCGTCGAAACGGGAGCCTTATATACACTGGCATGGACACCCGTTACCACGACTTCACCTTACTCCCCAGTGTCGAGTACAGCTACACCATCACTGCCAATAACAGTCAGGGTGCCGCTACCAGTCTGCCAGCGGTGGCCAGGACACAGCCTTCATCGCCTTCTGGTGTGGCGCCTCCCAGACTGCAGGCTCTAGGGCCATTCAGCATTATGGTGCAGTGGGAACCCCCAGCACGACCTAATGGGGTCATCATCAGTTACTCACTTTACAAACGGGACCCAGGTGACCCCAATATGAAGCGCTTCATTTTTGCTTCGCACCACAGTGCGTTTCAGAGTCAAAGTTTCTCCCTCACTGCATTAAAGCCATACTACAGGTAACAATACCATCATGCAACACTAACATTCACAGTAAATAAATATTCACTGTAGAACACAAAAATAAAAATTAAGTGCTGCTTATAACACGCATATATTTATATCTGCTTAATAATCTGCTTTATAATTATCACCTAATGTACATTACCCAAAGTATCTGTTCATTAATAAATATAATTTTTTAGTTATGTACAAACAGTTTAGCTGCATTTGTATTTGAAAAATACAACTGCTTGAGTTTTTGGGGCTAGATATGGATGGATCGATAGAGTTCTTAAGGGATCTTTAAATACCATCTATTCCTGTTAACTATGTCTAGCTGCACATCTTAACATAAAAACTTTTACAATCGCTGCACTAGAGACAGACACACTGATAAAACAAATGAGAGGAGGAAAAGGAGAGACCGAATCTTTGAGGGGCAGGGAATCAACCTTGAGCCTTTTCTAATCTTTTCATCCTTGGCATAGACAAAGACGGTCATAAGGAGGTGGCACTCAAATGAGGGATGACTAAAGTCTGGAGCTGTATACGTATGTTGAAGTGAAAATCCAGATAAGTGGGGTGATGATAATGGTTCATCAACATTATCAACTCGCCACTCATTGCCTCTTTCAGATGACCGCCCCTTTATTCTCCTTCTCTCCTCTCTTCTCTCCCTTTTCTCCTCCAGTCCATCGCTGGTGACCTTCTGAAGGAGAAAACTGTTCATTGTCTATAAAATTGATAAATAATGGCACTTTTTACCAAGATACTCACAAAAATGTAATATATTTATATTATCTAAATATTCAAAATTAATTAAAAAAATTATATTCTTCTTTAACTGAATTAAACAGCATTTTACATTGTGCACTGATATTTTTTACAACCGTGTTTATTATTTATATATTTGTTTTTATTTTATTTGTTTATTTACTTATGTCTATGTATTATTAATATATATTGTATATATATATATATATATATATATATATATATATATATATTGTTATTTCCTTAATATATATATATATATATTTTTTTTGTTTTGTTTTTTTTTTGCAGGTACGAGGTAAGAGTGGAGGCCTGCTCCCTTTTAGGCTGCGCTGCAAGTGACTGGTCTTCAATGCAGACACTTGAATCGCCCCCTACTGGCCAGCCTGCCCCATTTCTGGAGCTGCAAACTAACCCTAAGGGCATTCAGACCGTCTTTTTGCTGTCCTGGTCTCCTCCAGCTGAGCCGAATGGGAAATTACTGCACTATGAGCTCTACCGGAAACATGTATTAGACATTGAAAGCCGATCTGCAACTACACTGGTGTACCGCAACTCATCAACCTCTTGCCACGACGACAAACTCCTGCCCTACACAGCCTACGAATACCAGGTCACTGCTGTTTCTCATTTCGCGTAATAGCTTTTTATACAACAAATTAAGTGAACATCATTGGTGTAATTGTTTTGAATCTTTTTTTCTTTTTTTAACCTTTTTATAGTTTTATACTTATATAATTTATGCCTTTATAACTTTTTATATAATTCACTATATTGCAAAAAGAATGAACAGATTTTTGACTGGTGCTTGTCTGCTGAAGTGTTGTGAATAGTTGACAGAGGGTTGCCGTTTATTTGCCAAAGTGTTCTAGGTCGTTGCTAAGTCATTATGTAAGTTTGTGTTATTTTAGTAATATTTAAATACTTTTTTTATATTTATTATTTTATTATTAACTTATATTTTAAGTATTTTTATGCTTTTGATATTTTTAATAGTTAATAGCTATAATTTTCATTTACGATTTATTCAAGATATTTTTTATCTAATATTTATATATCTTGCTTTATTTCAACTTTATTCCAATTAATGAAACCAATTTTTATTCGTTTTTAGTTCTTTCGAATGCATGATGTGTCACGAATATAAAATTATTCCTATGTGATACTTTATTCTTATAGTACATACCGTTTAGTCTAAGCATGATTAAATCTGCCATATAAATGATCCTCAAGGAATATTTAATTAGCATGATTATTTGTTGCTGTTGTGTTTAACGTTTTGCTCATCTATACTCTTTCATTCACGTAGACAGGCGTTTAATCTAACCCACTATATTCATCGCACCACCGTCCTCTTACGAGACCTTTCTTAATTGACAGCCTAGCCTTTGGAGCAAAATAACATTAGCATTTGACTGTCAGGCTTGAGAGGCGTGGGCTGATCAGGACTAAATTGATAGAGTTTGCCTGATTGTTTCATCTTATTTATGAGCGGAAATTTATGACAGCTGGCGGGCGGAGCTGAGTGATGACAGACAAGCGACAGGGCCATTAATCTGGGCCTGGCTGAATGCTGACGATTACGATCGAAGCCATTGAATTAGCTGTTAGACCTCCAAAATGTACAAGTATTGGAAAGACCTTTTAATGCCTATTGGCTTTCCCTAGGGAAGTTGCTAACTATACTGAATGTGTCATGTACTGTATGTCTATGTCTGCTTATTAACAGTATGAAATGTTCGTCGACCATTTGAAGTTTCAAGGAGTCAGGACTAGCACGACTACCATCTTTATATTTTTGTCCTAATGTCATGGAGTTGTCTCCCTTTATGTTGCGTTTCGTTTTTCTTGTTCTCACACAAGGGCATGTGTCCCTGTGAAATCAAAAGCCATCCCATGTTAAGAGGCTACATATTTTATTGACACTTTTATGTAAAATCTTAATTAGCCTAGTGCTCATAACAGAAAAGGGAACTTTTGGCCCCGTGTCCATGACTGGGGGCGTGGCCATGGCCAATGAGGATCTGTCTCCGGGCAGATTCGGCCCTAGTGGTGTACACCCACATCCATTAGAGCTCGCTCATGAAATAGTTTTATTTTCCCGCGTTAATTACATCTCTGTATGCAAGTGCTTCAGTGGCAATAAAACGTCTGCGCCGCACACAAGGGCATAAAGATGTCCTGGCTGACTCCACTTTAAAACGTCGCTCTCCTATCTGTTTTTGCAAAATTCCTATCTGGGAATCGAAATGATTTATCAGTGAGAAATTAAGGTTATCACACTTCTTTGTCCTGTGGACATTCATAACGTCGCATTTCGCCGCACACACACAAAGTGTCACTCTTTCTTCCGCACTGTCTACCTGCCAACGTGACCTTTTCTCTCTTTTGGGTGACAAGAGTCTGTTTCCACGACCGCCCTCCTTCTCTTCTGTCACCTCGCAAGACCTCCGTCACCCCCTCGCACTCCAACATGTCTAGTCGTCAGTTTGGCAGTGAAACGGCTTGGGATGGGAATGAGAAATCAGCTGGTGCCTCGTGCAGTCTGTGTGTATTGCCACTTAGATCTATCATCTGGATTGATCACAGTGTAATTGCCTATTATTGAGGCTAATTTAACCCTATCCACAGGAACATCCATCTGCCACCGCTATTATAACTGACAATCTACAAATTACTTACCCATGCAAATAGTGACCCCAGCTGACCTTTTCCTACTCTTCCTGTGTAATTATACAAACAGCTCGTCTAGTAAATAAGATTACTTCACCTTTCCATGTGTTCATTTACTCCTTGATGAAGGTGAAATTTAATTTTCATGTAGATTCAGGCCGGAGTGATTGTGTAATGGATGCTGATGTTTTGGCTATTAACGACAGCAGGGCTTCGAGAGTGCAAGACTACTGACTCCTCAAAGTAGTTGAATGGGTAGTTTCCTTTTGCAAAAGGCGCCAGGTGGGTCCATCAGGTGAAGGTGACTCCTCTTTAAGAGTAGGATGGTGCCGAGTCTCCGTTCTGTCTGCTGGGCCACTTCAGAGCCAATGTTGGTATCAGATCCGGTCTTAGGTGTTACAGAGACCACAGGCATCTCAATACACTCACCTGTAGCTTTGCATAATAAAGTGTAATAAAGCTTTCCTTTTCTCATGCATTTCTATACCAGTCGATCTCAGCTAGTGGGTTACGACCCAAAAAATGGTAGCAGGTTTGTTCTGTTGCAAACAGCAGGAGAAAAAACAATGCTACATGTTGGCAATGTGGTCTAGCAGATGGTAAAAAGCATTTTGAGCATTTCATCTATCGGGCATTTCACACATCAGCTTTGCTGTTCAGTTTTGTGAACGAGAGAAAGTGATGAAAGCTGTTGTAATTTTACTTTCCTGAGAATTTAAACACCTGTATATTTTCATAACAACATTGACTTTTTCAAAATGGCTTGTTTATATGAATATATAGAATTGTTTATATGCCTGCAGTATTAGTTTTTTTATGATAAATATAGATTTCTGATACATACTGATATAGACAGTTATTTCTTTGCACAGAGGTGCTGGACGAAAGTGTTATTTGGCATCAAGCACAGCGTTATTACCCAGATGCAGTCGATGTGAGGCGACAACACAATCCGCTTTCATTGTCGCTAGTTCTTTGACATAGGCTTGGTTTGTCACGGCCTTTAAGAATAAGTTCACCAATTTTCAACCATCTTTGATTTGTTACAATGTCAGTAGTGTATGTAAATGAACAATGCATACTCTTTCTCCGTGTTACCTGTACCCAAACTTTTTTGACACTAAACGTATCATCATCTGGCAGACTTTTGACAGATCTAGGGATTTTGTCTAACATATCGTATGCATTTTTGTTTTCCCACTCGTTACAGTCAGATTGACGAAGAGATGGTGCCAAAATCAAAAGTGCATTATGGCTATTGATATTTTTTTGCAAATGAGAGCATCAAAGCCTTTTTTTCTCTTGTCATGTAGCACTGATTGTATTTTTTTCCACTTCTACTGCATAGACAGACGAATTAGCCCATCTTGTCAACGGCGAATCTCCCCTTTAACGTCAATTAAAATAAGAACAATTTTTATACCGATTATTATATACCAATTTTTTTTTTAATTCAACATTTTTTCAAGCTTTTTTTAAGTTAGTGTTTCTTTATTATTTGTATTTTTTCCATTTGTATGCAGTCTTTCCTCATTTCCATTTTGTTTAAATTTACAGTATATACATTTTGTGCTTTTATTGTTATATTTATGCTTTTTTTGCATGTTCTGACCTCTGCATATTTTATGTACTATATAATATAATAATTATTAATAATTGTATTTTATTATATATATATATATATATATATATATATATATATATATATATATATTTGATCTCATTATAAATGTAATTGAAATAGTAAATGAAATTAACTACAACCTATATATATATATATATATATATATATATATAGGTTGTAGTTAATTTCAACATTTACAAATACATTATTCAAATCAAAAATTGTATTTGTTAACATTAGTAACAAATACAGTAACAAATGTATTGCTCATGATTAGTTCATGTTAGTTAATCCATTAGCTAATGTTAACAAATGAAACTTTATTATTATTATTGATTTAATGCTGTTTAGCATGAATACCTGATTTCCTGTGTTGTTTAACTTTGACCATCTAGGTGTGGGCTGTAAACTCAGCAGGTCGTGCTGGTAGCCCGTGGGCTCAAGGTCACACTGGTCCAGCTCCTCCAGAGGGCATGCGCCCGCCTAAATTCCTGCACATCCACGCCACCTCAGCTGTGGTGGACATCAGTCCACCCACCAAGCCAAATGGCATTGTCACCCTCTACAGAGTCTTCACACAAAACAAAGACTCATACCAGCTGGTACATAATATACAGGATACATATTCTTATATATGTAAACAACTAACAACATACTGTATATTAATAGAATTTTATCTGTTCATAGCTGTCTGAGGGGACTTCCCACCAGCAGACTCTCCACGGTCTCAGACCCTTTACAGTGTATTCTATTGGCGTGGAAGCCTGCACCTGTTTCCTTTGCTGCAGCCGAGGCCCCTTGAGTGAGCTCCGCACCCAGGCCTCTGCCCCAGCCCAGCAGTCCCCCCCACGTCCAGTCGCCCTCACCTCCCGCTCAGCTCTGGTAGCGTGGGACACGCCTCTTCAGCCCAATGGCATTATTGAGAGGTGCAGATCTCACAGAAAAATACAAAAATGTAACAGCTATAGATTAGGAGACTTTACCGAGCCGTGATAAAAAACTGAATGCTAATGTTAAAAAGGGGGTGGAGATGTCCCGCCCTGTCTTCCTGTTTCATTGGAAATTACTTCAGTGGCCCTTTAAAAAGTTAATTAGTTTTGCAATTCCATGTGATGCCAATAGCACATATAAATTAGCCACGTCGCCGTGAAAAGAAGAAAATGAAGACAATTTATCTGTCATTACAAAATCTCAATTACATATTCGTATGCTGGTATTTGTTTAATTCTGCTCACCTCTACTAAAAGTTTGTATGTAAACTTGTACGTAAAAATTTGTGTTTTTGAAAGAAGATGTAATTCTCACCAAGGCAGTATTACAGAATAGTAATATTGTGAACTACTATTAAAATAATAGTTATAAATTTGTATGTATTTTAAAATGTAATTCAGCCTTTTTCTCATGGCAAAGCTGAATTTTCAGCAAGCAATCATTCTAATATGCTGATTTACTGCATAAGAAACATTTCTTATTATCACTGCAGAAAACCGTTATGTTGTTAATTATTTTCTGGAAACTGATACTATTTTCAAGTTTCTTTGAAAAGAACAGCATTAATCTTTTAGTAGTAATCTTTTGTGACATTATATATGTCTTTACTGTCACTTTTGATCAATTTTATCTATAAATATTAATTTCTTTAAAACTTTCAAATGATGGTGTGTCAGGGTAGTACTAAACCATAACTATTTTTCCCTTTCACTCCCATCTCTGTAGCTCCGAGCTCCACGTGCGATTATCCTGTCCTCAGCCTCTGCAGCCGGTACCTGTACCTTGTTCAATTGGCCCGGTGGAAATCATGTTTTTTGGGATGGGGCAAAGCTTCAACATCACTGGCTTACTGCCCTATGCCACCTATGAGCTGTGTGTGGTGTCTTACAATAACATGGGCAGCACTGTGTCTGACTGGATCTCCATCACCACACTCAAAGAACGTAAGGACTCTCTCCTTCTCCCTCCTGTTCAGGACTCTAAGTACCGTATGGCTCTGATAACTTGTTGCTAACAGAAATTATACATGTCCTCTCAGTCATTCCTGAAATTCTTTTTATACTTTATAGCACATTAATCAAACCCCTCACTTGTTTTTTTGTAGCTCCTCAGTATAAAGAGCCATTTGTCGTACACAGTAACCTTACCAGTGTGTTTGTGGACTGGAGTGGTTCTTTCTCTCTGAACGGGCCTCTGAGAGAATACAGTCTAACTGAGAACAACTTACGCATCTACAGCGGCTTCCACAGCTCACTGCACATCCCTCGCACTTCTGATAAAAGTATGACAGCTATGGTTATACTATGACCTCGGGCTGAGCACGGGCTAGACTTTTTTTCTGCCTTACTATGAAACATTTCATTCACTCCTTTCTCTTTTCACTTCAGCCTTTGCATTCCAAGTTACCTGCACCACTGACAGCGGCAGCGCCAGTTCTCCTGTAATTAAATATAATTCTGCCACTGGTATAGGTATGTTTACTCTGCCAGGTGAAAGTAACTGGAAAAAGTGAGCAATGTGTACATTCTGTCTGAGCCAAGCTGTTTCTGTGCCAGCTGTTGTAAACTCATAGTCCTCGTTGAAGCTCCATTCACTGCATTGAGTTTAGCGAGTAAATAAATGCTAAAAACTTTTTTAGGAATTGAAATATAACAAATAGTTGAAGTCATACTGGATGACTGCAACTAAAAACGACCCTCGTTGCAGACATTTGTTTTACTTCTTTCAAACCTCCAGCACTTCATGTGGTGAAACACTTCTGGCATTAAGCTACCGAAATGAAAATACGAGGAACAGACTGTATGTACAGCAAATATGGGTGTTGTTTCACAGCGTTTGCAGCAAATATGCAATGTAAAATTAAATCATTCTTTTGTAATAAGGAACATATATAATTAAATATAAAACTTTATTGATTTGTTTCATATGAGAAACAATATATTTTAATGACATAAGTACTAGCAGTCATTATGTTAATCTGTTATCTCAATTTACGTAATAATAAAATACATTTCCTTTTTTTTATTCAGTATTATTGAGAGTATTTTTGAGGAGTAGCTGGTAAACTTCCAAATTGAGACTAAATATTTGTATTATTTTTTCTACATTTATTTATATTGAGCTTTTCTGTTGTTTCTTATCCAAGCATCTTACCTGTTGCCCATAGATGCAGTGGAGTCCAGTTCTGAAGGTAAAACGGGTTTGTATGGGGCTGAATACAAGTTCTATACCGAGTTATGGTTCATCATTCTTATGGCGTTCCTGGGGCTGCTGCTGCTGGCTCTGATAATGGGCCTGGTGCTGAGAAGAGCCCTGAGCAAGCCTCCCTTCATCAGAGAGAGACCTCCAATTGTGCCCCTGCAGAGGAGAAGTACCAAGTATCCCCCTAATGACTCCTATTTGGTGAGACTGAAAAAAAAGCGAATGTTTTTTAAATGGTAACATTCTACTAATTTTAATAATTTCATAAAGGTATAGAATTATATGAAATTAAAGAAGTGGAACACTTCTGTGTTGCTGATTATTTTTCATTTTCAATTTTACTTGTTGCACAAATATTTACACTCAAAGCTGCGAGATGCATTTCCTTCAGATGTCCAGAAGAGGGAGGGCTAACACTTCTCTTCCCACTGCTGCAGAGACAATCCCAGAGTCATAGATGCAATAACTGTTTAAATTAGCACACAACTCTTACTATTAATACACTACTGTTCAAAAGCCTAGGGTCAGTATTTTTTTAAGAAATTACTACTTTTATTCAGCAAGAATTTATTAAATAGTTGTTTTTAAAGTGACAGTAAAGACATTTATAAAAGTTACAAAATAATTGAAAAAATGTCTATCTAAATGAATGCTATTCTTTTGAAGATTCCTGAACAAAATGTGTCACTTTTTACCCAAAATATATTCTTAATGATAAGAACTTTTTGTTTGGTGGGTTTTTGAGCACCAAATCATAATATTAGAATATTCTGAAGGATCATGTGACACTGAAAATTCAGCTTAAATACATTACATTTTAAAATATGTTTAAGCATTTATTTTAAATGATAATATTTCACACTATTGCTGTTTTAAATTCAAGCTTGGTGAGCTTAAGAGTTTTCTTTCAAACACTTTTAAAAAAAAATCTTACTGACTCAAACATAATTTTGAACAGTAGTGTGTGTATACAGTATCCATACTATATTAAGTATTCATATTTTCTTTATAAAAATGTCCAGATAACTTCCGTATGCACAATATACGCTGGATATTGTATTCCACAATGCAATGCATTTGACTTGACCATGTATTCTTGATTGACTAATTATCTGACATTATTAACTGTTTTACATTGAGTTGATGTGCAAAATGTACTGAACTAAGTACAACATTTCTGATGAGGTCACATGACGTAATGACAAACATGATTTTCTATGAATTCTGTTTCACATACAGTACTATTAAAAGAAATAGTATGCAGTATACAGTGCATACGGAGCACTGTTCAATAAGCAGCCAGCTAGAATTTAGGGCCAGTAAAAACTGCCTCAATGAGTACTGGGAAAGAGCAGACCGTACTGTACACCCCTGTTTACACTCCCAGCCTTTCTCTTTAAATCTGCTGTCTGTTTATTAACTCTCTCTGTCCTGCTGCTACAGAGACCTTCCTCTGAACTCTGCTCTAATCATGCTTCTACTGCTCTGCTTCAGCCTGATGCACCCATGGTAAGCGCACTCCTCTCTCTCTCCTCTTCCCAGTTTGACAATATACCGGACCCCTCCTGCAGTATAACACTAAAGCGTTTTGCCATGCACACTGAGGTACAAGCTCTCTGAGATGTATTTCAGAATAGATTCTGCTGCATTGGCATGTTTTACTCTTTTCTTCATTAGTGGCACTTGTTAAGGAAACTCTCTATTATTGTTTCTTGTACTACTTACAAATACACAAATATTTATACTATAGGCATGAATGTCTTCTGTGGCACTTTTGCATGAACAAGCACTCGTGTACTGTAAAAATACAGTAAATATCTCATCTCTTTTCATGTGTGATTCTATAGATTTCATTCAGTTTCCATTATGGTTTGGACTTTGTTTTGCTGTTGACTGGCATTGCATGTGGAATGTGTACAGTTGGATCAGTTGGATTGTTCTTAACCTCTTGCTTGCTCATCTATTTCTACATGTGATTGAGAGACTGGATGTGCAGTGATGTGGGTTTTTGTGCTTTATATTGATATATCAGGGTTTGACTGACACTAAGATAGGAGGCACCAGCACCTGCACCAGCAACCACAGCTATCAGGCCAGCATGTCTGTGCTGCGCGTTCCCAGCCAGAGCCAGCTGAGCCATGCCTATTCCCAGAATTCCTTGCATCGGAGTGTTAGTCAGCTGATCGACACTCAAGATAAGAAATCATGGGACGCTGACCTACACGGCACTGACAGCGGAATGGTGAGATAATGTGTAATGAAGAATAAGGGGTGACATGGAAAGGTTTTGTATCACCCTTACAAAAAAAAAACAATACAAAACCGTGCTACTTTACAAATCAATTAATGTAAATGATATTGTTTATTTGAGATCAAATATTGTATTATACAGAAAACGGTATGCACATGGGAAACGGTATGTTTTTTGTTTTTTTTTAAGAAATGAATACTTTTATTCAGCAGGGAAAAGCAAAAGTAAAGACTTAACATTTTCCCATAAAAATCTATTTCAATTAAATGTTGTTCTTTCTTTTTTTTTAAACAGCATATTTACACAAACATTAACTAGCACAACTGTTTTCAACATGGATTATAAGAAATGTTTCTTGAGCACCAAATCAGTATATTAGAATGGTTTCTGAAGGATCATGTGAATAACTGGAATAATGATGCTGAACATTCAGCTTTGCCTTCACAGAAATAAAGTAAAAATATAGTCCAACCATTTTATAAAACTCTTATTTTAAACTAATAATATTTCAGAATGTTACTGTTTTTTTAAATCAAATGAATGCAACTTTGAACCTTGAGCAAGATTTCTTTAAAAAATCATATTTACTTTTGAATGGAAGTGTAGGAAATGAGTTATTAGGGACAATGGTCAATTATGCAGTTTGTAGACATTTAAAAAAAATATTTCGCAACATATAACAGTAGAATACCACAGCTGACCAATCAGAATCAAATAATCCAGACATGTGTAGTACAGTGAGAATGTATCATGTAAAAAGACTATGTACTTTTATATTACTGTAAACATTTCCGACCTGTGCTTTTTTTTACCAACAGTTTTGTTTAGCCCTAGTCATTTTTCCTGGGAAGGGATTTGTCAAAGCTGATGATGACTCTTATCTTTTTGCAGTATGTAGGTGATGAGGAGTTTGGGGAAACGATTAAAAGCTACAGCTCAGTGAAGAAGGAGCAAACCATGTTTACAGACACTCAGTTGTAAAGCCTTCACACACACACACACACATGCCTACAAGTGTGGAGAACATCGTTGGGAATAGAATTCTTCTCCAATGTATTCTGCTGATGAGTGAATTTCACATTTACAATATTAAAATAAGGCAGTGATAGTATATTGGTTTGATCATGATAAAACGAATGTAATGAGAAAATATCTATATTTGTTTTATTGGTCAGAGATTTGTCAGTGTACGTGTGTGTTGACTAACTCTGACATCACCCCATTGCTTCCTTTTTAATCACTGAATGACTTATTTAATATTGTATTTTTCAAAGTTTCACACTTTGTTTGTACACTCACAAAAGCTTGGATTTCTCCTCATAGACCCAGGGGCTGGATTGGTGAGAAAACTCTTTAGGATAAATTCTAAGAAGTTCGCAAGAATGTTCCTAAGTGCAATTCTTGAAAAAAACTTTAAGATGTCCTCAAATATTTTCTTAAGAACATCTTTTTTTTCTTAAGAAGAAAATGGCAAGCTTTTGACATTCAATCGAAAGGCCGGTGTTGCCGATAACTTACTAAATGAAAAAAAAAACATATTTTTGAGCTGCCTGTTGATTATCATAGTCACACTCACTTGGCTGAGTTAATCACCCAGCGCTGTGATTTTAATTTTGATTCTTTTCTATAGCTCAACCAGTAGAGTGTGGCGTTTTCAACGCCTAGGACATGGGTTCGATTCCCAGGGAAACAAGAAATGATTATAATGTCAATGTGTATCTTGAGCGCAATGTAAGTCGCTTTGGATAAAAGCATCTGCCAAATGCATAAAAGTAAAATGTAAATGTATTTGCCCTTCAGTTGCACTCCCATCTTTCTTGCGCTCTCTCTAGAGTGAGTGCGTCCTGTATCTGTATGTGCTGTCTCACTTTATCAGCACACACAGATACAGTCAATATTATATATTTATTAAGTTTGAAAATAAGCAGAAAATAGCAGTATGTTTCATGAATCTGGCCCCTGAAGTGTAATGCCCATTCTAACTTGCACCCTTCAGATTTTCGAGCCAACTGGATTTTTAAATTGAATGTTTTATGTATCAATTATTTACAACTATGTAGCGGTATTGTTGTATGATCAAAAAGGTTTTCTTAAATCTTCCATTACAGTGACATTTTAAAATGATAACCCTCATCGTGAAACCCATTTTAACCCTCATCGTGTTGCCCAAAACTTTTATGACCTTTTTCCAATGAGACATCAAAAAGTTATCAAAATATCAAAGCTACAATCAAGAACTGTCATGTTTAGTTGCATTTTATATATATATATAATGCAACTAAACATGACAGTCATTAATATATATATATATATATATGCTTAAAAAATATTAAGGGAACACTTAATCATATGTGATATAACCTCATGCAAGTTGGATCAGCCTGTAACTTTAGTTGTTTACATAGATTTTGGGTAAAATTTTGACTCTAGCCCTCAGTGTGTTTATGATTTTGGTTTCCGTTGTTTCCGTTGATGTGACTTTTGACACATAATTTTGTTCTTAACAAATTCAATGTAAAGATTTTCAAATTGAATATTTAATTCATTGAGATCTAATGTGTGATTTAAGTGTTCCCTTAATTCTTTACAAATATAAAATTAATATTTAACTATAACAATCATATAATAATTATCTTGTACACTATGCTGAAAACTCTACCCATATATTTTGCTTATTAAATGTCATATTTAAAATACTACCACCTCAAAAATAATACTGATAATAATAATAATTGTGTATGGTGTTTCTACATACACCTAATGAATACTTTAGGAGGTGAACTGAACTGATCTGGAACTATACTTATTGAGATTTAGCTTAGTCTGATTTCATACTTATACATGCTATTATTAGACATAGATGATCTTAGCATACAGAGAGAATGTAAACTGTTCTGAAAATAGCACTAATAGCTTTAAATGGAGTCTTATGACTGGCTGTGTAGCTAAGAAATATTACCACAATCATAAAGTATTAACCGAGTCTCCAAATTATTCATGCCAACATTGAGGAAGTCCATCTTTTTTATCTCTACAGACACATGAATGACATATCCTAGTTATAATACTAGTTGTATTAACGCTTTCCCCGCCAGAATTTTTGAAAAAAATATTTTGACCATATTCACAAACATTTCACAGCCCCTAGAATATTTTGTTTTCTGCATGAGAAAGCTGAGAAAATAATTTTTTGTGTGTGAGTTTTTCAAAGATAACTGTGCAAAAGCAATGCTTTTATCGCTTGTCTCTGCTCCTTTTTTTGCCTTCTGTACTCTTTCAGAAGATGTATAATAGCATCCCTTACCGAATAACAATGACAACACGGAACGCTGGAAAATTCTGTCAATGGCGGGGAAAGAGTTAATGGAAATGCTGGCTAATGTGGTGTTGTGCCTGCTAGACCGAGCAGTAGTCTTTACACATTTGTGATGATGCCAATGGATCAAGTGTCTTAAATGTCAAGTTAAACTGCAAAATTGTCACATGTAGATTGATTTAAAGCTGTAAAGTGTGAATATATTTATACATGTGTTATTATTTCACATAGATATTGGTAAAATTGATATGGCACTATCCTAAAAAAATATATTTTTACATGTACTTTTTTTTTTTTAAAGATAGTCAGTATTATTTATCGTTGCAATAATTTATTTTTATTTAATTGTTTTGTAAAACAGCTTACGCTAAGTTGAATCAGAGGTTTGTGAAGTTATTGTGTCTTGTACGCTGGAACAAAAGCTTCCATATGTGGACAATTGCTGATCTAGGAAATTGTTGTTGTAATGTTGATGTTTCCATACTTATTAAAAAAGGCAAAGAGTCTGTTCGGGTTAGTTACTTTATTGTGCCACTGGAGATGTACAGAAGCTGAGTACCAATCTGCAGCGCATGTACGTACCATTTTCACATATTATTTTTCCATATTTCATGTTCATTGCAGGTAAGATAAAAGTCTTGATATGATAAAACGTAAAGCAGTTGTGTTAGATAATATATCTAATCTGCATATTAAAATGAAGAGGACTCATCTTGCCAGACATTAAATCATACAGTAATCAGGCTGAAAACATAAGTCAGGTTGTGGCTGTATGTCTGAAAGCAAGCATCATGCTCTTGTCAAAACTGAAACATTTCAAAGAGCAAATAAATGACATGAAAGCAAAATATTCAATAATAATAATAAAAAAACTAAAACTTCATTTTAGATTTCTCACAACAGTTATGTATAGTTAGAACTAGTGAAAAAAGACCCAAAAAATAATAATTAGTGCAATTATTTATTTAATCAAAACAAATGTATGCATATCCGGTATGTCACTACTCAAACCAGTCATAGCAACAGGGGAAATTTTAAATTAAATAAAAAATCCTTAAAAGCAACATAAGTTTGGGAAGTGACACTGTAAACATGCAGATTTTCCAAGGTGTAATTATTTGTATTATTTACTTTAATATTTATTTGAGGCTATGTGGCCTACTCTCAGCAAAATGTTTACACTGATTGCATAGCATTAATGAGATCTCATCATTCCCATAATATAAAGTACATACTTTGTTAAAGGCTTCAATTTAGTTACAATTAAAATAATAATAATCTCACTTAGCAACATCAAACTACATTAATAGCATATATTGGATATGTATCACTGATATATACTACTGTATATTTCTCTCTGTCAGGATATAATATTGGCTGGGGAAAAGTGGCCATGCTCATGAGTTTACAATGCAAAATAAAGATCCATGTCAAATATAGATAATCCATTACAAAGTATTCTTATTAACAGAAGTCAAAATGCAAATAATAAAATTATACTTTGTAATTCACAACATGTTGATTCATTTAGACATTTGTATTTGAAATCTATCAGTACAAATTGTATTTTTTTTTACCTTTAAAACTGGCAGCTGTCTTTAAAACATGCTTTTTCTTTTCTTTCTTTCCTTTCCTCATCTTAATAAGTGTCTTATTCTATGAGTTGAGCTGTAAATTTGGCTTCACTTAAACAATTTGCATAATAATCCAACTAAAGAAAACTGTTTTGATTTCTCAAAGCATCTAAAAGGCACTGAATAAATCCCTAAAAGTGGACAGAGCAAGTAAAAATCCCTTGTGGATACACGCTGAAAGTTCAGAGAGCAAACCGTTTTAAGTCTAAAAGAGTCTAACCTGCCCTTCAAACCTGATCATTAGTTCATTATAAATGGATGTAAAAACAGACAATAAAGTGCATCATGTTGCCGTTAGTGGACAACCAATTTTTTTAAAGCAACCATTTATAAGTGAATAGCAAGTCTTTAAAGCCCCCTGAAAATCTGCCTGCACGTGTTGTGTATGAAGGCGCGGAATGTCCAAACGTATCATTTCCATACAGAGAGCATAAATGTATCGTTTGTTGACCCATGAAAGAAATGTGTTTTAAATGATACAAGGGTGAAAAGGATGTCACATCATCACGTCATTTCTCTAAATCACACATTTGAGAAATCGTACATCAAATGTAGGACGGTTTCTATGCAAATGTTTATAAATGAGGCCCCATAAGTCAAATGAAATTGATTGTATCTAGTACATTTTCATTACTTTGCTCCAGTGAACTTTAAGCAATTGTATCTCATTTTTATGCTTGGAAAAAGTAGATAAGAGAGTGAGAGCAAATTAAAATCTTTCAACTATTTAACAAGACACATGAGGACCATTTCTGTGGAGGATTTTCCCTTTAATTCTGTACACAGTGAGTTTTTTAGCTGCCAGCTGCCGTCCTGCCAAACCTTATGATCAACGTTCACGCTTCTGAAATCATCCATTCAACTACCTTCTTTTCCCTGTCAGTGATTATTGTTTTTGGTATGAATTCTGTGTATGACATATCTGTGTAAAGCATCACTCACATGCAGAGTCAGGGCCCTTGCGATGGCGTGGGGATGTGGCCACTTTAGTTGGTGAGGGTGAGGCGGTGCTGGAAGAGTCACTTCCCCCACCATCAGCTGCTGCAGGTGGGGGGCTTAGCTGTGGAACCGGAGGTGCCTTTTTCCTGCTTAGAAAATTAGCTTCAAATGACCCTTTCCTCCTCCCTACCTCTGCTCTGCAGTCCGTAGCCCCCTCCTCCATCAAATGGGCCCTTCGTCGCTGGTCTCCAGGGCTTTCTGGGGGTTTGAGTGCGGCTGCAGACTGGGTTTCGGGAGCTCTAGACCCCCAAAGATCCACAGTAGAGTTCCTTTTGTCTGCGTCCTCTGCGCTGTTGTTCCCCGCAGATTGCCGTATCTCGTCCTCAGTGGAGCCGCACTGACCATGGTTCTCCAGCAGGGCTTTGGTCAGGTTTAAGCTGTGGAAGTCTCTGTAGCTGTGGAAGCTCTCTGTGCGTCGAGCGCGGGCCAGTAAGGGGCTCTCCCGGTACGGCCGCAGGGCTCCGTACGTGGCTGTCTCAGGGATGGGATCCTGAGTCTGCAGCTGGAGACTTGTAGAAATGACAACATTCTGTATAGCTTCCAGTTATTATATAAAACAGCTTGTTATGCTGCTTAATATTGCAAGCTGGTATTTCTTCCGATATTAGTTGAATGTACTGTAATCATCATAATCTCACTGGTTTGTAGCACAAATAGATTTACCATTTAGTGCACTTTGTTATGCGCCTCTAGTTATTTCACTATAAACTACAATCTTGCATATTCACAGAAAATAGGTTATTTTCACGTTGCAAAATAAGATAGATATGATAAAGTTAATCTCAAGATTCATTAAAGAACATTAAAAGAATCATTCACCTTAAAAAAAGTAATTCTGTCATTATTTATTTACGATATATCTTAAATGTATATTTTTTGTTGCTTTTTTCACCCTATACGACAGTGTATAGTGACCAAGGTTATCTTGAAAAAGAATCGTAAAAGTAGCACATATAATATGCATATTTTCTGAGAGCTTTCCAGTGTTGAGCTAAGGACCAAAATATAGGATGTTATTATAAAATATAATATTGGTAATCTTGTGTGATTGCAATAAGCATTTGTAATTTTTTAAGACCTGTTCACACTAAATTAAGTTAAAAAAATTAAAAAAAAAAAAAAAAAAAAGCTATTCACACATGCTGAATTTTTGCATTGTTTGAGCTAAGAATGACTGTGGAAAATCAGCATTTGCACAATTATAAAGTTAATTTAGCCTCCAAATGCTGCACAGAATTGGCACGAATGAATAAAATCTAGTGGTGCGGTGTTATTATAATAATTCAGACATGTGAATATGGCTTTGGACGAGTACCTGGAGCAGGACTCACGCAGCCGGCTGTGCTGCAGCACAGAGGGGGCGGGGCTGATGTTGGGAGTGGCACAGCGAGATGTGCTCAAATCACATTGGTCAAGCAGCTTCAGCAGCTCCTCCTCCGTTGGGCCACCCACCTCTGCAAACAGGTAACATCATTTTACCACTTAATCCAATCGTTTTTTTAGATTTTCCTTATTTCCGGTACAGTGCTAATAACCTGGCTCACGCCTAGCCTTGTCATCACTCTTGTTGACTGTGTCCATGGCGGTGGTGAGATCCCACATCTGAATGCTCCCGTTTGCATGGCCAGTGAAGAGATAATGGCGCGGTCTGGAGCCCATGCGGCTCGAGCCCTCACACTCCCGCACTGTGAAACAAGTGATTGTAGTGCCATCTACAGACTGCACCTCACATATCCTGAAATACAAATAGAAAACGATCAATAATTACTGTTTTTATATTATAATACAGTAATACCTTGAGATACGAATCATATTTTTCCATAAGAAATAAATGGAAAACAAATTAATCTGTTCCAGATCCGTAACAATGGGGGGGGGGGGGAACATGTTTTTTATTGGTTTAGACACACACACAATTATAGTACATGTATACAGTATAAGGATTCGTATGATTATCAAATAAAATTATTAATTATTATCAAATAAAATTATTTTAATTATACGTTTTTACAGACAGTAGCGGCAGATGCGGGGGGGGGGGGGGGGGGGTTTCCGTATCGTAACTTACACAAACACTACATAACTTACGTAATCTTAAATTAACATAACTGAACTTAGCTTATGTATTTATTTTTTTACTTTTCTATTTTATATTATTATTTTGCTTTTTTCGATTTGTTTTCTTACCATGGTCATCATGCGTTTCTTTTTCTCACTACCATCCTTACCACTTACTTTCTTAGAACTCATCGCTATTATGAAGAATAATACACAAAATAGAAAAAAAATCTGCTACTCGCGGGCGATGTGTACAGAAGTCAGCGAAAGCGTGAAGTTGAACGTGCGTCGGCATCGGCGTCAGTGTGCGTGCTCGTATCTCGAACATTTACTCGTATCTAGAAGCAAAAATCTGCCCGAAGGTTTGCTCGAATCTTGGAATACTCGTATGTAGAGACGCTCGTATCTCAACGTATTACTGTAATTAGTGCTGACTAACACTTCACAAACAGTTCCATTTGTTAGCATAAGTTAACCATATTAGTTAAGATAATTACTATAATAATAAAATGTGTGAGCGTTTGTGTGTATTTTTCAACTAGAATTCATGTCAGATCAGATCATAACAGACAGCAGTCAAATCAAAAGCCACGTCAGCGATATTTAGGTACTTCTATGATCTAGTACATTCATAATTCAAAATGAGAGATTTTGCATTTCAACATGTACCTCTTCCCCGTAGAGGAGAGACGAACAAAGAGTTTGTTGGTAATGGGAATTACTTTCTGAATGAACACCTGTTGGTCATCTCGCTCTCCAAACGGGCCTGAATGGAAACAGCACATGATTAGAACAGCGGTTCAGCTCACAGGACAATGGAGGAATGAAATGGCAGCTTTTCAGGTCTTCTTGTACCTTCACTTCCTGATATGGTGGAAAGCTACAATCAAATCTCTCACCGATGTCATTGCCGGAGGAATAGCTGCTGTGGCTTTCTGTCTCCTCCAGTGAAATGATCTTAAAGGAGGCCAGTGGAGTAGATCCTGGCTGAGTGGAGATCATTCCTCTGAACCGAGTCACCGTCCACGTGCGTACATGATTGTTGTCAGCGCACACTTCAACAAAACAAGGCCAAAATTATAGATCACCATCATTTTTCATTATATTGTCCATTGTCTATGTAGTTTGTACCTGAAACTAAGTGCTTTTCAGAGAGCATGATCTTAGTGACGGGGCTGCGATGGACAGTGAAGGTCTGGAAGAGCTGTGGACCGGATCCAACGGTCTCTGGATGCTGCACAATGACACGCACGGCCCCTGAGCTGGTTCCGTAAGCTATTTCAATCCAGTTCCCACTCACACCTGCAAAAACAGTGACTGATCAGACTCACTACTTCATTGTTTCTAATTAGAGTAAATAACATTCACAGGGCGCACTGGTTTTTGGAGTCAGGTAGACACTGAGGGCTGTGATGGCATCATTTGATGGGTCGTGGTACAGCTCTGTCACCAACAAGTCATTATCCTTCATTCTCAGCGGAAACTTCTGCATGTCTGAGAGTGGAGAGATTAAGGTTAGGCATTTCCTTTATCATCTTCTCATTTAACATACTTTGCATACATAATAAAATGTTTTAACTGTCACAATGATGACGTTTAAACCATAATGGGTTTAATGCATTTGCCATGGACATATTTTAAATAAGGTTAACTCAAAATTTAAGTGAATATACACTAACGTTCAAAGGTTTGGGGTCAGAACGACGCACCAAGGTTGCATTAATGTACACAAAAAGTAAAAATTTGTAACTCTGTGAAATATTCTTACAGTTTAAAAGAACTACTTGTTATTTTTATTCTTGTGATGGTAAAGCTGAATTTTCAGCATCATTACTTGTCTTCAGAGTCACATGATCCTTCAGAAATCACTCTAATGCTGATTTGGTGCTTTAGGAATTGATTTTTATTCATATCAATGTTAAAAAACTGTTTAGCTAAAGATAAATATAAAGTTTAAAAGAAAAGCATTTATTTGAATTAGAAAAATATAATATATATGTGTGTGTGTGTGTGTGTGTGTGTGTGTGTGTGTGTGTGTGTGTCTTTTGATGAATTTAATGCTTCATTGCTGAATAAATGTATTCATTTCTTTAAAAGAAATCTTACTGACCCCAAACTTTTGAACAATAGTGTATATTTAAAAATATGTATTCATATAGACCTCCCTTGCATTAGATTAAAATTTGACAAAATTTTAGAATATAAACCTCAAACACAGAACGGATCAGAGAACAACATTTGGATGATGAATTGTATATGAGTTTAACTATGTGAAATTAATTACACTGATGTCTTTATGCAATTTTAATTCCATTTTCAACACTGATTCTGTTACTGCCGGTTTTACATCTCTTTAATGATTTCATACAAAAATAAATTCGATAAGCAGCTTACCAATATAGTAAATTGAGCCGTTGTTACAGCCCAGCAAGAGGAAGGAGCCAGCAGTGTCACAGCTTGTGATGGGCACCACGTCCTGCACCTGTACAAGTCATATATTGCAAACAACATAATCAAATAGGAACTCTCATTATATGTTTGTTAATAAAAAAGAAAAGAAAAGAAAACTGGCATGACTCTTGTAGTGTAAAATCTGAAATATTTTACCTGCCAATGCTGGGTGACAGCGTTCCACACTCCTACCTTCCCCGTATGACTGGTGGCGACTAGCTGACTCCCAATAAAAAACAGAGAGTCAACGGGAACTCCAAGACTGAACACACCTTCACAATGACAGAGAAAGATTATCTCACAAAATCTACACACAAGTAACTGTGCATTTCATTTCTGTTCTGTCCTCAAACCTATTTCACTTCCGCTCCCTCCGTCCTGGATACTCCATAAAATAATGCTGCTCTCCGATGACGCTGCCACCATCTTGTCTTTATCTCCATGTGGGCCACCCACAACTTTAGCATTAAGGGCCACCCGCTCAATGGTCCAGTCCAGGTAAGGGCTGGAAAACACCTGCTGCCAGCCGGATGATTCCTTTATCCTAAAGAAAAATCACAGTTAACCTACGGTGAGTAACCTATATTATTTTATATTTCATAGTCATGTGATATGTAGCTTTACCTGTAGCAGATGACAAAATGTGCATAAGCAGCAACAATCCAGTTATGATGGCCAGCGACAATCAGCACTTTTCTAGGGTCAACTGGTAATCCTATTTCAAATAGAAAATACAAAACAATAACCAAGTGTGTTTAAACACCAATAGGTCTAAATGTAGTACAATAAACTCAAATTAAACTACTTTTGACACAATATTTAAATTCAGATTCAGTATTTAAAAAGAAGACCTGTCTATTCTCTCTCTCTCTATCTCTCTCTCTATTCTAATCACATGACTTTTCTGGGCACAGACATAAAAGACCTTTTAAGATAACCTTACCCTGCCTACTACACTACTGCTTGTAAGGGGAACACTTTGTCTTCATGGCACTCCCACCCTCCTCCTCTCGGTCTGTCCATACCAGAATAGAGCACATACTGTGCTCTCCAGTCTATATTGAGACAGCTATAGCCAACCCAATTCTACAGCTATTTCACTGCTACATTAATACAGCTCTCAAATTCCTCTAAAGCTTTACATAATTTTTTTTTAATATAGGTTGGTTTATACAGTGATGGTGATTTATATATATATATATATATATATATATACAGTATAGTACTTTTGTTCTTCATATTCAAATAAAGCCAGTTGAGCAGCTTAATATTTTATTAAGCTGTGATACTGATACGTTTTTTCTATAAAATATAAATAATTTATAGCATAAATGTCTTCATTGTTACTTTTGATCAACTTTAGCATCCTTGCTAAATATGGCTGAGAATTTGCCTAAATATGCTAAATATGGCTGAAATAATGGTTAAAAAACATTATTGCGTTATATAAGAAAAGTATTGAATCGACATTACAAAAAATAGCCTTGGAAAAAAATATATTTTGATCTAACATTTACTTCGTTAATTTTTAAGGCTATAATGCGGACAACATTTTTTTTCCAAATTCAATTAAAACCAATTAAACTCGTAAACCAAGGTATTATATATTTGTACAGAGAGAGTGTGTATTTTAGTGTAAACCTTTTTAATTATATTTGTTATAAAAGTGCGGGTTATTTCTTAATTTATATAATGTAAAGTATAGTACATTATATGTACAGTATATATTGTGTATTATATATATTTGATTCAATATCACACAGCATTATAAATATAAACAACTTGAAACCCCATCTGGTCCTTGAAAGGCTTGTATTCACCCAGTCTTTGTGGTCCATCTGCCCCTGAGGGTCCAGGGAGAGAAGACTGAGGGCAGGAACGGAGGTAACCCCCCTCTGCACTACTGGGGCCTGAGCGCTCCTCTGGACCTGCAACAGCTGCAGCCTGCCCAGCGGCACTGCTCCTCGCTGGGAGAGCTGAAGGACAAAAATACCAGCACATACTGATGTTATATTTGGCAGAGAGGAAGAAAAGGTGACTGTTTTTTCACTTTCTTCTAAAGATCTGCTCTCACCGTACCTGGTGGAGGGAGGTAGCCATGAAACAACACACTTCCACACGATGATCGCTCTAGCTCTTCACAAAGTAGTAAGCGGCGGACTAAATATATCAGTGACAAATAAACACACTAGTCAAGAACTGCACGTACTGCAACTGTTAAGTGATAATAAAAAAATGTTTAACAGACATATCTAGTCCAGTTATGGCCTACCTAATGGTGTAATACCATAAAACTCAGCTTCATGTCGCAGGATACTGATGTTAACCCCCCTATCAGACACAGCAGGAATATTACACGCATGAAACTATACAGATTCTATATATTTCTGACATATATTATGGATAACAAACAGGCATTTCTCATATCTCACCTCAAGTCCAATTCTTTAGTTCGAAGGAAGTTTAAAATAGGTGCAAATGCTGTTGGGTCTCTGTCAATAAATATCTAACAGGGAAAAAAATGTTGGAAAAGATTCTTATTTTATCTATCTATATACACAACTTAGGACTTTGTGTCAATCATAGCATGATACATATTTCTACTCACAGCTCCAGTTTCATCCCGTAGTGTTGATATTCTCCCACTAAGTAAACTGGACAGGAAAAAGCACACTTATACAAAGCTATGCAATGTCCATAATACAATGTCTGCATTAATTTACTAACAAGAATGGATAGAGGTTTAGCAAATCTGCATACAAAAAAGAATTGACTGGTGTGATAATTCTGGGAGAACTGTTAAAAGGTTTATATCATGACGCATCAAAATTTTCCTTGAAACTCAGATTGATATAACATACTATAACTTTCAGAATTCAAAGCTTTCTCCCAGTCCAAAAAATGAGAAAGAAACTAAATTGAGCAGGAAAAAAACAAGACTGGTGCTGCTTCAAACATCTTATCTTACCTTGAGAAGAAAGAGTCAGGAATCCATATCAGAGTCTGCCTTGATGTGCTAAATCTGAAAGCACAGATAAGATTTATGATGAAATCACTTCTGATTTATCTTTCACTTCATGAGCTAAAATGGTCTCAAATGCAGTTTACAGTTATTGTTGCTACAGTAAAACAAATAAAAATGAATAAGGTTCTCCTAAAACAGTAATAAGTGTTTTTGTCTTTGTAATAGACTTTTTACAAAGCACAATTTTTTATATAGTATTAATAACTTAAGTAAACGTGGTATTTCGGGGAAGATTGTGGCATCTTCTAAGATTTCTATTTCTTTTGTTTCTTTGTTATTTGTTGTTTAACTGAGGTGATAATTTAGAGTTTTGGCATATATCATGATGGACATGTAGAAACTGGGGATGAAATAAGGAACATAACTGTCTTGATCCCGTTATGTATCGTAATAAGAGTCACGGCCCTGTTCAAGACGTGTAGACTGAGTTCACAATCATGTGCTTTGTAGTTTATGACATGGTTGTTACCGTTACATATTAATGTCATCGCGTCACTTCAAAGTCAAAAACCGCTGCGCAGCATTTCATCTCAAATAAAACAGTTTTGACTCCGAGTTTATGTAAAGATGTCATGACGTCAGCGTACCTCATTCCTCCGACATTCAGCTGGATGATGTCACCCATTCCAGATGTTGAGCTGTTCCCAATTCCAGCCATTCTCTAATTCCGCACGGTTAGCGAGAAGGAATGCACGCGGTCTGACTATCCAATTTGAGCATCGATCCACCTCAAGATTCTCTTTATTCTTCCTCACGACCCAGCGAAGCCAATTATGCGTCACAAGAACGACGTAAGAGATGGAGCCGTTCGTACACAATGTTCTCCATAATCAGAGCTTTAATAAACAGCTCAAAACATGGCCTTCAACTATCAAAGGCCCTTTTCTGTAGCCTATGGGACTTGGAACAGCTACATTCAGTGTTGTGGGCGCCATAGAGCGATGTTAGAACGCTGTGGACTCATCAGAGCCTCAGCCAATCGGATAGCGCCATTCCTGACACAGGGCGCCAGACCACGCCCAGTGTTTTGGAAGTGTGTCTTGAGGAGAAAGCTGGACTTCTCACATCTGAAGTCTTAAAGGTGTACTCAGTATTTTTTATTGCTAATTAAATAAGTTTTTACAAATGAATAAATGAACTGCACATTTATAAAAAAAAAAAAACAATATTGAAAAGACATTCACATTAAAACATACTCAAACTAGTCTTCATGATAAAATAGTTGTATTCTACAGGAAGCGGGTCCTCCCTCTCTTATGAATGTCGCGCGAACTGTGTCTTGCAGTCGTCACTAATAAATATGTAGACAGTGCTGAAATCATTTTACAAAGCATAAACAACATGTCTGCCCACCCGAGGCGGCTCGTTCCATGTAAATTACAATTTAAATTTCACCAAACATTCTACCTATTCAACGTAGCCTATTACGGTAGAAAATTCAATGTACACTACAAACAAAGTATGCTACATAGTGTGCATTACAAACATATTAAACTTAAGTGTGTATTATAAGTCCTGTATGCACTGCAAAACTTATAGTAAGAAGAATTACAGTAAAATACATACATTTTGTGTAAACACAGGCACAAGTATTGACTGAAATATTTTATTGCAGAAAATGGTATTATTCAGATTAAGGCATGTTTCTTTCCTTGTAATTTATCACCCTGTTGCAAGAGCTGTATTGACAGAACAGATGAACGTTTCTTCTCGGTTTTGTTTAAAAAAGCAGGAAGCTCTACATTATAGTAAACTTTTCAGAGGTTTCACTAAACCCTTTATGACACATATTAATTGATCAAATATCATTATAGATGTGTGTTTTATGCTTTTATCCACATCTGTATCTCTGTCGCAGATATAGCCTCTTTATTATTTGATTGGCTTGAAAAGTTCTAGTAATAAACAGCATTGTCATCACAGAAACTTTAAAGCCTGCTAAAGTTTCATCAAGTGGTTGGACATCTCAGTCAGGTTATGAAGGTGACATGAAAAGTGAAGAGTATGTATATGGTACAAGTGACTTATCAGGGCTGATGCAAATCAGAGTCTTGCAAAGAATTGCATTAAATTCAAATTGGGAAGTATCCTAAATACTTATGGTACACTAGTACATACAAATAACCATGCAGATTACTTTTTTTCTGGGAAGCAAGCTGGAGGATAAATAGAAGGAACCAATACTGAGAATGTAATGCTTTACAGTTCAGTTGTAAACACAGTTTTTTTTTTTTTTAAATAAAAATAATTTTGTAGTAAACAAAAAAGATGTGTATGTTAAATATAATGGTAATATTAAAAGAAAAACAAGGCTTTCTTCATACAGAATTCTACACAAACATAACATAAATGTAATGCAAAAGGCATGGTTAAGCCACTGGAGTCTGATCATATCCAAATATCCAACTGCATATAAATATCAAGAATAGGAAATGTCAAGTGCATGGAGTGTCACTAAGCCACAGTAATATTTTTCATCAGTTTAAATATAATATAAATGCGTGTTGGTAAGATGCACTCATTTGAAATTAGCATAGTCAGAGTAGATATCAACAAAGTCTTGCACAACTCTGTAGCAGAAGTCATATTGTTCCTGAGAAGACAGATGAAAATACATTATATCATAATTCATACAATGATGTGACAGTCAAAAAAATTCTGATTTAATTATAATACTATTTTCTATATTGTAAAATAGTAGTGAAGCTAAAAGATCTATAAGAATTATGAATAGTGTTTTATATTCTTACCACAGTTTGGACCATATGTGGTCTCTGAGTGCGTAAACTCTTCACGGTCTGAAATACATCCAGTAAACCCTCTGCTTTTACCCGTTCTAAGATATTACTGAGGGCAATGAAGGTTCCAGTCCGACCAGCACCAGCACTGATGTCATGAAGAAAAATATACACTTTTAAGAGATATAGTTATACAGACGTACAGTTTATACAAACAAATTTGCCTTTAAACAGAATGAGATGCGCTGTTTATCCGTTCGTGAGATCCTCATAAATACTATGAGATATGAGGACCAAAGGTCCCCTTAAGCATAGTAATACCAGAAATATTTTATCTTGTGTGGACATTCTTTGGTCCCCATGATTTAAATAGCTTAAAAAAGTCATACTTTGTAATGTAAATGTAATATTGCATGTAAGTGAGGGAGAGACAGTGATAAAGATGTGTACCTGCAATGCACCACTATAGGGTTGTTTCCAGATTGCTGTTGTTGTTTTTGCACTGCAGCAATAATGTCAATCATTCCCTTTCCATCTGATGGGATTCCAATCTCTGGCCAACCATGGAAGTGGAACTGTCTGACTAGACGTGTCTGCTTCTCCTGCAAACAGCCCAATTTAGCCTCAGCGTTGTCAGGAAATTTAGCACAATAAAGGAAGCTCCTAAGTGAAGCGTATGATTGACCATAAAATGGTCAAATTCACTGGCATTTAACTCACTGATGCATATGACAGCAGCATATCTCGGACGCTGAAAGTCTCACAAAGTGTGTCTCTCTTCAGCTCCAGTGCATACTCTCCAAATGAAACGCTACCCTCTGCTGGCCAGTAACGTACACACTTCTCCTGGGGTGAGAGTTGTGATGTCAGTGAATGCATGAAAGCTTCAGACATGGAAAAGCATATGCACCATTTCTTTATGTTGATTCATATATAAATATAAAAAAGAAACATAAATATAAACCATTAAGATGTACCTGTTCTCTCTCTTTCAGCTCAGTTAGCATAACAATAGAGTGGCACTTTCTTTCCCATACCATGCGCCAGAAATCCTGCACAGTGTGAGCCAAAGGTGCCTGAGTTGCTATAAAGTAATCCTTTTGCCTGTAACCCTGCAATGGTAAAGCATATTGTTATGGATACATTTGCCAATGTTTTATGTTTTAATCCTTCCTCTATTCTCCAGGCTTGTACTACTAGCATGTGTAATATTTGAAACTTTGTATTGTAAGCACGCTTATGTACTTTTGTATCTTCATGATGGATCACTTTCTGTTTTCCTCATAAATGAATAAATGTAAATGTATATTTGTTAAAATACATGTACAAAACAAGATGTCAATCTTAGTAGCTTTTAATAGCTTTTAATAGATGCACACTAGTTTTGCAGTGCATACTAGATTTGTAGTACACACTACTTTGCATTTGATATTGGTAAAGCATAATAGGTTTGCAGTGCACTTGATGTATTAATATATTATAATAATATATACTTACATCTATGAAAGATGCATTAATGTAGTCTGTGAATTCTTGTCCTCTTTTCATTGATAATATTACCCTGTTGAAGTCATCTGGTTAAAAAAAACAGAATAATGATTATAAGAAAATAAAATAAGAACGAAAGCAGCTAAAAGGATAAATCTATACATATTTTCTCACATGGGATGATCTGCAGTACTCTGTTCTTTCTCATGTTAGCAGGCAGATTTCCAGTTCTCATGTTCTCCTTCATTATACGGACATTAGTCAGTTTCTAAGGAGATTCCAAACAAAACAACGTTAAAATGAACACACTGTTCTATCAAAGCTATTCACGTTTGTCATGTTCATAATAACTCATATAGATATTTTCATACTCTTGCTTAGCAAGCCCTTTAACTGACGTGGTTCTTACTCTGAATTCTTCCTCCAGACCCACTCGGTCCATGTGTGTGTGCGTGTTGTGGAGTTTGTGGAGGTGGCCCTCTAAAGAAGCGATGTCTAACTCAGTGTCACCATACAGGTAATGCTCCAAAAGTGCTTGGTAAATGAACGAATACTGCATCTGTAGGCAAGAGAGAGATTAATATCAGTGGCCAATCACTGCGGAAATGATAAGGCAAACACAGCAGAGGGACTGCAGAATGTGCTTTACGTCTGTTTGAATGAGCTGACAGCGCTGCTTTCTTATTCGGGACACAAAGCCAAACACGTCCACCCTCCCTTCACCGTGCATCATATCCATCATTGCGTCAATCACAATGAACGTCCCGGTCCTGCCAACTCCAGCACTACACAGAGAGAAAATGAGTCGTGAGATGTAAAGTAGGGCATGAAATGAGGGATAATGAGATAACGTAGTCAAAACTGCAGGGTCTTTCCATTTGTATTAATATCTTGGTCTAGATAATTATCTCAGTTCAGTTAAATGTGGGATTTATTTTATATTAACATTCATAATGCTGTGAATATTGCAGGTTCTTGCTGTATAGGATATTAGACCTGAAAAAGTTTGTCATTTAACTGCAAAAAGGAATTTTTCACACTAACAAGTCTGTTGTTTTGGCTGAGGCGTTAACAATCCCACATAAACAGCTGAGCCTTAAGCCATTTGTGTTGGTGGTTGTTTCTACATACTTTGAATGTTCAGGATTTCAAATGTGTTTTGCTCAGTAAATGTTACTAAAATAAGTGCTGAAGTGAAATAATCCATTAATTTTCTCTATATGGAAATGTTATTTTTTAAATTATTGGATTTAAACCTTTAAAGACAAACCTTAAAGACCTGCAATGCTCTCTGAGGTTGTTAATTAATTAAGTACAGTCTAGTCTTTATGTCAGATTTTAGATTTTATGTCAGTACCTTTTTGCTGCAAATTACAATGTTTTTATTCACATCGTAGCTGGGGGTTTTTGTTCACGGCTTGTAATGCTTTTAAAAAAATTTTTTTAAATCCCTATGGGAAAAGAGTCTGGAACCAATGGTGCTGAAAAAGTAGGGGCACTGTTGCACAGTATAGATTAGATTGATTGTAGTTTTTAACGCATTTCTATTATATCCATTCCTTTCCTTAAGTCTGTAGGCGTATATATATTTTAAGAATAGCCCACAGTCTTACCTACAGTGCACTATGATTGGTCCAGCATGGGCAGGGTTGACACTCTTGACTTTCTTGAGGAACTTTAGCATGCCAATAGGGGAGAGGGGTACACCAAAATCAGGCCAGCTGGTGAAATGCAGCTGAGTGACCAATCTTGGAGGTCTGCAACCATCAGCAGCATGCTGCAAAATCACACCAGCTTGCATTCAAATATCTTACAAATAGCACAAAGTCAAAGAGCATATAGTCAGTTGTGGCTTTACTGAATCCACAAGAGTGGAAAATATTCTGGGCTACTAAATGACAGGCATGTAAAGAGAATGTGTGTACTTGTATATGAGTATAACATACAGAGCATTTGAAGCATTTGAGAGAAATAGCCACTCACATGCTGCACACAAAACTTCCTGATTGTGTAGTCCACCAACACCGTGACATCTTCCATCGCCACCCTCACACAGCCATAGATCCAGCAACCCTGCTCAGGCCAGTACTGATAGCATTTTTCCTACATTTTGGGCAACAATGGGCATGTTTTGAATTTCTTTTTTATATGGACCCTTTATAAATGATTTTTTTGAATAAGGCCAAGATCCTCTGTGCTTCTATTCACATGTTAAACTCTCACACAGTTTGTCTGGTGTGACTGTGATATCTTCTCTTACCTCTTTTCTCTCTCTTGTATTGGTCAACATGACTATAGTGGCAGATTTCTGTTCCCAAACCATTCTCCAGAAATCTCCCACGGTCTCTGGCTTTGGGCCTGAAAATAAAAGATTGAAATTCAAAAGGGAGATGAAGCAAATGTCATTAAAGGGGAGAGAGATTACATTTAGGCTTGGTTTCACAGACTAAGCCAAGATTAGTCTTTAGTTCAATTAGCTTTTATCAACATGCCTTAGAAAAAAACATTACTGCTGTGCATCTTTAGACAAAACAATGACACTGACATATTTTAAATCACACCAGTGCAAGTTGTTTTTAGTTAAAACATGCTTTTTAGTCTGGGACTAGTCTAAGCCTAAACCAGGGGCTAAATTACTTATTTTATTTTTTTATTTGTTTTATTTTTGTAATTACTACTGAGGAAGAGGGGGGGGAATTACATACCTTGAGCTGCAATAAATTTGTTTTTTTCTCTGTAGCCCTATAGGAAATGTGAATTAAACATGAGACACTAAACAAAAATTAAAAAATACATAGTTGAATATACTAGTTCAAGATATAACGTAATATAGGTATAATATTATATAGTAATATGGGCACAATGTATTATTTACAGAACTAAATCCCAAAATTAAATCACAGGTTTCAGTAAGTGAATTAGGACCTACATTATTATTTCAAAAGCACTAAGAAAGTACTCACATCTATATACGAGGCATTTATGTAATCTGAGCCCATATATCCATCTACATGTGAAAGCAGCACTCTTGAGTGGTCATCTGAGAAGGAAATATACAGATGTGTGTTATTAAACTCCAGGACCAACTTTCTCCATCCAAATGCTAACAGTTACTATTGTATTATGTTGCTATTCAGAATTGTACTAAAACAGATACAAAATATACAAAACAAGCTTTTCCACAGTGTTTGGAAAGTTTGCAACTCTGTCTATGAAAGAGTGAGGAACACTTACAGGGCAGGATATTGGGATATCTGTTCTTTTCTCTGTTCTCCTCTCTGCTTGCTTCTTCAAAGGTACCACAGCCAAAACCACAAGGCAAAGACTGTAAAAGAGAAGCAGCGGAAGAAAGAAACAATATGTGCGTATAAGCAAGCGAAATAGGAGGAGCATGCGTCTAAAAGTTTGTGTGTCTAAAATCATACATTAAATTCCTCTCTGAACAGTTTGCCATCATCTGCCAAGCGTAGGCGAAACTCTTCCTCCAGGGAGTCCAGCGGGATGGGAAAATAACGTTTTGATGGAGAGGGTGATCTGGGAAGGAGCACCACTGTTTGTTCTGACAGAGAGAGAAGAAAAATATACAGGGTACAGGGAAGAGACATTTTCTTACTGTTACTGTTTTATATCTCTCAAACAGATGGCAAGTTCTAAAAATATTGTTCTAAAAATAGAGGCTTAATGCACAGAGACAAAATGGCAACAACAAAAAATCAGGCAAATCAAAACTTACCTTGATCTTCCAAAAAGCCATTTGGCATCTTCTTGTCAACCGAGGCAACAAGATCCTTCCTTTGCTCTCTAAACCTGAGACATTTTGAAGAAAGACATTTACAGAGAGATAAAGAAAAATGTAAAAATGTCTGAAAGTTTTCAATACACACCAAAATCTAAAGTTCTTTCGCATGGGAGATTGCTTGGTTCTCTGATTCCTCAGAGCAGCTGAGAGAGGATGACTTGCTGACACACCATCACAACTGCTTTCACATTTCACTACACATGCAGCTGCTGCTGGAGCAACTCAGCAGGGTCGTCAACACACTCATCTCAAATGAGTTTTTGACTTTTCTCCCACAGATGAAAAGACAGTGACAACTATAGTTAATCCATTTGTAAAAAGTGTAATCAGTGTGGCTGTCTGGTTCTCTTTTCAGGTCTGTTTGATCTCAACCAATGATGTGAGCTAGACCAACCAACCAATGGCAGACAGGGGCAGTGTCGGGAAACCTTTGTGAAAATCTGTGCCAGAAAGTATACATTTCCCTTTTAACAAAAACTGTGAGTAATATGAAATAATATTGTTTTATAAATACTTTTTTGAGTGTTTCACATCCAAGATTTATATGCATTGTTTATGCTCTTGGCAAAATAATCTAACAAAATATTCAAGATTTAATATATTAATGTATTTACACTATGTTTGCAATGTTGGATACAAATTATGTTATATTAAATCATACAAATTATGTAATATACTACTGTATAGTATACTATCATTCAAAAGAGTGGGGTTGGTAAGATTTGCTTATGTTTTTGAAAGTCTCTTATGCTCACCAAGGCTGCGTTTATTTGATCAAAAATACAGTAAAACAGAAATAATTCAGTATGAATGAAATATTATAACTGTTTTCAAAATAACTGTAATTTATTCCTATGACGGCAAAGCTGAATTTTCAGCACCTTTACTCCAGTCATCAGTGTCACATGATCCTTTAAAAACCATTTTAATGTGCTGATGTGGTACTCAAGAAACATTTCTTATTATTATAAATGTTGAAACCCGTCATGCTGCTTGATAAAACCATGATTTTTTTTTCAGAATTCTTTCTTTAATTAATTATTTTATTCTTTAAATTTCAAAATAATAGCATATATTTGAAATATAAATATTTTGTAGCATTATAAATGTCTTTATAGTCTCTTTTAAATGGGATTGAATGTGTCCTTGTTGAATAAAAATATTAATTTCCTACAAAATATATTCTTACTTGCCCCAAAACATTTAACAGTAATTTAAGATAGGTTTGACACTATGAACAGTAGAGAGTGTACAGTGTACAGAAGACCTAGAGGAAGTGAATATTTAAGAATTATTATTAATATTATATTTAAAAATGGTGAGTTGCTCCACCATTGAGTGGTAAGAATATGAAGTATGAAATTTCATGAAGAGAGAACAGGTGCCTACAAACAGATATTTGTACTAGCTGGTGAAGGGTCTGATTCCGAAATCCATTGCCACTTCTATATATATTTCACATATTGAGGGATTTGTGATGAGTGATTTATAATCAAGTTATTGATTTATAGTTTAAGTTTTTAAATTACTTCTTCAAATTTATGCACACTTCAGTCTGTCGCTTATCTAACCAGTCTGTGTAAAGCATTTACTTTTCTATATTCAAACACAAGAGAATGAAAATTAATATTATCTGAAACTCTCACTGAGAGAAAGGACATGTTATCAGTATGTTTTGGGGAAAGTTTCTTGTTTAGAGCCAGAGCTCAACCAACTTCAACCTTGAAGAAGCTTTGTATCCTGTGTATCTGTGTGTGCGTTAGTATTCTCTGTTACAGATCAGTATTGTTGAGGTGAACTTGTTTTTTTCGACAAACTGACACCTAGAACCGCAGTTCTGAAACATGGAAGGTCACTTAGTGCCTAAACCAGAGGCCTTGTAGTAAACCATGAGATCAATATGCTTCTGTCCTTAAGTGGATGTTTCCTAAGTTTATCTATTTCTTAACCAATTAGAATTGCTTAAACTGAAGTAATGACATGGTTAGTAACTTCTGTTAGAGTACAATTGCAGTGAGAATGTGGATGTACGCAGGGCGGCCTACAAACTGCTTGTGAGACTTGAAGCTTCTGCTGATGCAACTGCATGCTATCTTCAGTAAAATTTTCTTCAATCAACTGCACTTCTGACTCTTGGTCTTCATTCATCATTTCTGGTCCTTGGGTCTGAACTGGAAATTTCCCTACACTGGTGTGAGAGCTTTAATAAAGGACTGGAAGTACAGGATGAAACAGTAGCTGAAGGTTATGCTATTGGCAACACTGTAAGTCAGAGTAGAAAAGACTAGAGCTGGGTAAAAGCCAGGGTCAAGAAAAGTGCTGTTCACTCACATATATTTGATTGTATCTCTGCATATACTGTATAATATGTTTTTTCTTTCAAAAAGAATGTTTTTGGGGGATATGTATTTTCTTACCTCAAAATGTAGGCGATGAGGAGGAGAAAGATGACAAGAAAGAGGGAGGTGACAAGGCCCGAGGCTAAGACATGAGGGCCCTGAGGCGCTGGAGACTCTGAACAAAGAGAAAGAAAGAGTGAGGTAAGATCCTCCGTAGGCTTTTAGACAAAATCTGCAGACTTTTAAGAAGAAAAAAAAACTGATTTCTTCAGAATGGATTTAAACTGGATAAAATGTGTCACACATTTACTCTAATTGGCAGTTAAAAACACCTTTATATTATAAAATGTGAAACATTCCAATTTCATGCATCCCATATAATTGGGTACAGATTACCTGTGGTCAGGTTTCCATGAGAGGAACTGTTTGAAATGAGAGCTGCTGAAACTAGAAACAGGACCATCTTGGCTACACATAAAGAGAGAAAACAATCAAATATATGTGTGTGTCCCAATAGCAAATACAAAAACTGACAATTGACTTCAGTTAAAGCGCATATTTTCACTAAGAATTCAAAATGTAATTTAAAACTGTACATTTCAGACTTGCAGAACTGACATAATATGAAATCCGCAAAAGCTTCATAAGAGATTCAATTAACCTATATTAAAACCATCAATCTTCTTCTCACGCATTGAGTGAGCATCTTCCCTCTACATGAGCAAATCTAAAATTAATTTCAATTAATGGTCCAGAGAGTAACGGCCTCTAGAGATACGTCACCATGTACCGCACACAACCAGCAGCAATTGAGAAACTCTGAAAGTAGGACAAGACATTTTATCCCAGATATTATCTTTTACGTCTAAAAAGGTATTATGTAGAAATACATCTCACAAATGTTCATTTCTATAACGTGTTGTGTGTACAGTATAGTGGGATTCAAAAGACAACATTGAAAGTATGATTTGTAAAAATGTAAAAACATAATATGCATGTTAAAATATATGTAGATTTATTAATTTATTATTTTTTTTATTTTTTAAGGAGCAGAAATAAGACAACTCTGTCTTATATGTCCAACCCATGAGAATTCACCCAAGACAGCAAATCTGTCACATAACCTGTATGTCTGATCCCCTGTGCCATTTTCAGAGAGATTTTAGGTATTAATCCTTTGAAAAGCTGGAATAGAAAATCTACCTGCCACCAAACATCTATGAACTCTGTCTATAGAGATTATAAAGACAAGATGAATTATTAATGCAGCCTTATACAAAAGTGTACTCACAAATGTGAAATATGTCTCACACCAAGGCAACGTTTCAGTCCATAGCTTTCAAGAAAAGAGACATTAATTATTATGATACTTTTCCAGAAGATCTCCAGGAGTCATGATATCTGTGAAGGCACTTCTGTCCTTCAATAATGTACGAGCGCAGGTTTTTTCATTGTCCTTTCTGGATGGACTATCCTTAGATAGTCACTGCCTGCAAAGAACAAGGGATAAGGATACATTAGGAGAGGGAATTGTCTTTTAAAAAAACTCATAAATTGTGTAGGACATGCAGAAGCAGAGGGAGTTGTGGATAGAAGGAGAGAGAGACACTTTAAATCTGTCCTCTATCATTGTGTCAGTTGATTTGTCATCCCGAAATGAGATCATCTTCTACTAAAAAGCATTATTTTAGAGTCAATCATGTTAAACCTTATCCATTTACCTTATTGACAGCTATTATTCCTAGTCAAATGTACTGCTTTCAACCAGTGATGCAGTAATGCAGGGTTTAACTTCAGTCTCTGCAGCAGCTGTAAATAATCATTTCATACATATTCATAACACAGTAACCTCAAGGATAAGAATGGGTCTACCCATAAGAATGGTCATAATATACTGTGTAAAACTGGGTCAGTCACTGTTGGTCATCTCAGAACCCTGACTGCATCACAAATGAAAGCAAATCAAATCAGGAACATTGTCAATCAAAAAAAGTGACAGTTGCTAAGGCTCTAACTGCACTAAGAGCCAAAATGACTCTTTTTATGTGTACCATTATTATGACTCATGACATTGTCTAACCATTTATTACATGTGTAAGTTAAATTAAGAGTAATTTAGTATATATCTGGTTACAGTCAATGCTTTATCCTATCCATTAAGTAAATTTTCACTAATTTATGGACGGCCATACATTTTAATTTTACAAAAGAAAATGTAGTCACATGATAAATTTAACAAGAAGATTTAAAAAAATTTTAATAGAATATATGCATACTGTATCTTTAAACTTTAGTTAAAGACATGTAACCATACCGTTTTCTTCCTCTAAGAGCTGATTGTGGATTACACTGCTCGGTAAATATAGAGGCTTCCACAACTGAGGTATTCTGGGAGCTGTTGTTAATGTATGAGTCAATGGCCTTCATGAAATATTCTCATGAAAAAAGCATGCAGACAACACCAAATGAGTCACCAGAAAGACGAAACAACACACTGACACACTAAAAAGAACAAGAAGCATCTCAAGCAGTAAAGCCTGATCTGACTGTCAATACAAGCTGTGACCTTGAGAAGTGCATGTTGCTGCACTATGCAGATCTTTCATATGGAAATTGAATGCGTATTGTTGGTTCTATTGTTTTAATAAAGAACAATGTGAGAGAGCACCATTGATGAATAAAGTAGCTGTAAAATTAAAATATTATATAGCCTATGAGATTCTTTAAACAGAGACGTGATAAGCTCCTCATCATCCACTAACCAGATCTTTTGAATACAAAACGGGGAAAGAATTTTTAGCTTTCAAATCCAATAGACTTCCTGTGTTAATGGGGGTCTTAGATTTACAGCCAGGATGTTGACTCCTATTACTCCCTTTAACTAATTGTTGCTCATAGTCCATTAAGACTTTCTGCTTTTCAAGACCTTCAAGACATTTGTCGTTGAGTCATAGCCAATGCTGTCTTAAATAGCCTGTTCGTGGCACTTCGTCTTTAATAACATGAGATTTTGGCTCAGTGACAGAAAAAACTGAGCATCCACATATATATAGTAAACCTTTAATTTGATGAAAATGCAAGGCGATGCACTTACTGCTTTAAAACTTAAATATTTGCCGCTCAAAAAACTTGATTTGAGCTTAATTGGTAAAATGTTAACAATATAATGACACATGCAAACATCTGATCATATATAAGGCCTGGACAGATTATCAGCTTTGACATTGTTAAAAATATATTTTTGATTTTTTTTTTTTAAGTAGCATCTTTGGAGATATCACGTCTCCCCCCTAACAGCGAGGATAAGTGTTTAATTTTGCCATGGGTGCATGCTGCGTGCATCCCAAAAATGCAATGTGGTTTTTTTTTTGCATTTATGTCATTAATTGATCAGTTCTCTGAGTAAAGACTATACAGATTTTCAGTGGAATGAGATACTTGTAGGTACAAGTAACCATGTACACCCTTCAGACACAGGAAGCAGATGGATGGAGGTGGAAATGTAGCAATGTAGAGATGCTGACCAGCACACAGAAAGCTGACTCCACACTATGACTGCCCTCTACGGCAGAATGTGACTGCCAGTGTTTATTATCAAATTTGAGACAGATGCATATTAATGCAGGACAAAAGCAAATGCTCACACAAAGTAAAAATCCTCTTTCACGCACAATGAGAGCTTCTACGTCTATTTGTTTCTTCTATGTATTGAACTATCAGTTTATGATTTATAGTCTATAAAGTATCTATCTATAAATTCGCTTAACCTTCACAAATGTGGTTCACCCCATAAGTAACGGGCAACTCCTAATATACACCGATATAGACAGAAAATCCATAATCTTAGCTGAATCTCTAGAAGCAAAGTTATTTATTACAACTTGACATTACGGTACTCCCATTCCATGCAATCGAATGTTCTATAATTAGATTAAATCGATGAGAGACCTGAAACATAATCATTTCAGTGAAAAAGGTCCAAGGCATTTGTTTCTTGTGAAATATCTACTACCTGATGTTTACATTATGGAAACATAACAGACAATAATCAGACTCAAGTATTTTAAATTTATGCCATTTCATTTCTAATGACCTCTTGGCTCTGGAAGCAACAAGGGTATTAAACTTAACGTGTTTACCAACATCTTAAGCTTTCAGATTAGAGAGCGGTGCATAAGGAATTATTAAATTAATCTTCATTTAAGCACATGCTGCATTAATCCTGCCGGCTGTGCTCTCTCTCTCTCTCTATTAGAAACAAGGTCACATCACTCCAATTTTTATACATATTACTTAACTTTCAAGAAAATGCCTGAATATTGTCATTTTATTACAATTATTTTTCTAGACATTTATTTATAGTGATAATAGGATTCAGTACACAATATGCTTTTTATGGAATTATTTTGAGACTAAAACAGTTTTGTTTTAATCTCTGAGGAGGGAAAAAGGGTGGGGGGGAGACTGAAAATATTTAGATGGAAGAGAAATGCATTCGATTTTGTGACAAAAAATGTTAGAAGAAATTGCTATCGATAAATAATCCATACTTTTATTATAGCTGATGTGAGGTGTTATGGTCTAAACACAGTGGTTCTCAATCGGTGAGTAGTGACCCAAAAATGGATTGCAGGTCTGTTTTGATAACAATAATTTTAAAAGGCGAGGAGATAAACGTGATATTAAAACTACTGGGATTAAATTGGAATTAAACTATTGGAGTTATTTTTATTTGACCTAACCATTAATAATTACTTTTGACAGTACATCCTAATGGACTCTGGTTGATTAGGTCATATATTTGTGACTTGAATAAAACATGTTTCTACATCTAAACATCTTTTCTAAGCATCTGGATCAAGAATGAAGATGAGTATGTCAATACCAATGGCATCACATGTCAGCATCACTCACTCCCTCAGCCTCAAGGCAAAATCTATCGACCTCTTTTTCCAAACATCACATCAACAAAAACAGGCTCATGACAATTGCCTTATGCAACTGTTTTATGTTCCATTAATATGCAAAAAAAAGAAGTGAAGAAAAGATCAGTCAGCTGTTTTCATTCAAATGATATTAGTGTAAACACAGGATGCTGATCCAGTAATGCAATAACACTAGACAGAGCTTTGATATTCTCCCTCCCTGTTTAACCCTTAAAAGTGCAGGTATATTTAATTAATTTAATTGACAATTAAACGTGGAGTTACTTAACTGATATGAAGCAGATTATACTCCAATGGTTTATGATTTTTTTAAATTTCGTTTAATTTGAACTTTCCTTTAGAACATTTAGTGAAGAAATAACGCTACTTTTAGAGCAAGATGTTTTAATGACATATTTTTGTCTCCTGACCCTAAGATTTGCAGGGACCCTCTTTTCAACTGTATCTTTATAGAAAGCTTTTAATGGTTATTGTCTGTCTGTGTAAAAATAACAATTAACATCATAGGCGTGAGCAACATTTTTGGGTACAAGAGAGCTGCAAAAAATTGCACCGTGGAAAAAATGCTGTCTAGACAGACAGCTAACTAGGTTTGAAACACAACACACTGACTCCTGTTCCTTATGAAAAAATCTGAAATGACTACATTTGCGGTTATTGCATGAAAGGTAAACACGCAAAACCTCGTGTGTACACCTTATGCGTGTAAACGACAAAATGGGCGATGCTGAGAGAATGAATTATACGGAACTCATCAGCATCACGGACGTGATCGAGTCCGTTTTAAAACATGTTTCCTTTTACCGTATAGATTGCCCAACTAATGCATGCTTTACCGTCGAGCGAAGAAAACTGCGCAAAGGATAAATGAATTAAACCATCTATTTTGTGTTAGTAATAACTGCAATATTACCAGTGTGATGTCCAGGTCCATGTAAAGTCTCGGTAAAATCCAGTGCTCAGTGCTGATGGTTATTAAGGATGCTGAGCAGAATGGTGTCTGTCTGTGGTCCCTCCTCTACGAGCACCGGTGCCGTGTGATGCCGATGCTGATGATGCGCCGCCGGTGCGTCACTCTCATTTATGGTCCAAAAAAATTAAGAACTCCCCCAGTCATCTACACGTAGATGCTGAACATTGCAAATAATGTCATTGGTTTTGATGCAACATTTTTGGTTTAAAAAATACTAATAGTAATAAAAGAGATAGTTATGTCAGATTTGTAAAAAGTATATTGTTTGTAATTAAAATTTAAATGTAGCCTTGTTATAAATGGGGGGGGGGACACTTTGGGCAAAAACAACAGACTTACAAATATTCATTTTAAAGCACATGACGTTTCTTTCATCACTCGATTTTGCATGAAGACAATTGACTGTAGGAGACAGGAGTATGGAGTGATGGATGGATGTGAATGTGAGTGCATGGCATTTTCCTGTGTGGCATTTTATTTTGGTAAATGTCCCTGAATTCAATAAAATAGGCCTAACGATAAACATTCTTATTCATTTTAGAAGGCCTAGCATGCAGTCGGCTATGTAACAACATTATGATGGCAGATGAGCATGCTTTGACTAAATAGCCTACAAAAAGCATTGATCCTAAACTTGGTTAACATATGTGGTGTTCTGGTTCTTATTATAATGCTGAACAGTTCATCTAACAGACCTTTTGATGACGAAACTAGTCAAAGGGCGACTATGTTACATACACAGTTATAATTGTACTGTTTCTTTCATTTCAGATCCAACACTGTCTCCAAGGTTGTGTTTTTCTGTGATCTCTTAAATTTCAGTGCATATCAGAGCTAATGAAATATAGACTGTCCCTTTTGCTGATGCCCCTTGTATTGATGGTACATTTACAAGCATTGCCATTCCATATCTTCAGTATCATTAGGCCTATTTCATGCATAATTTCCAGCACAGTAGAAATCATAATTGTATGTTGCTTTCAAATCATTTTAAGTTAGATTAGATTTAAAATAGATGTTAAAAAAATCCAAACAAGCAAATTGTAACAAATTAAAGTAAATTTAAGTGAATTATTTTGGAATTGTAGCCAGTTACAAGTAAGTAATTAGAGCGCTTTAAAGCATTCAGACGCTTCAAGGATTTAAATAAAATTATCATTTTTGGAGTAATTTTAAGAAATCTACATTTGTGTAAATAAAACGTCTGTATCATGAGACATTGAAGCGTGAATTTCGGATCCGCTGCTGTAGGTGTCGATCGCGTCACTCATCCCTTTCAGTCCAAAACACAACGAAGAAGAAACACGATCTGTCAACAAGAGCTATCTGTCAAAGCTGCAGAAATGTCAACAGATCGCCCTCATCCAAACTATAAAAACGTTTACGGTTCAGAATTGATGTGAACCTTTCCCGGTGGTAAGTAGTTTAGAAACTGAAAAGCTCACTGCAAATAGAGAACGCTGACTAGAAAAGCGACCCACCTTGTACAGCTAACTGTAAGCGACTGCTTTTGTGTTATTCGTTATTCGAATAATTCGTCTTTGATATTTATTCAAAATTGTACATAGGCCACAAATAAAACAAACGCTTACTGTTCTTTATAACCATGTTCAACTCGATGAAGCCTCAACAATACTCTTAGGGAAATACGCTTTCTTGTGTTGTGTATTTGAGGCGTGGTTAATATTGTATTTTGGTTAGTTCATACAGATGTAAATGATGTAAATGACACTTTACTATATATTTAGTAATACGTTACACAAGTAACGTATTATCTTAGCTCAATGATTAACTGTGATTCTGATTTTCCACGTCAATGAAATAACCAATAAACGTTTAAAGTTGCACAGTAACTTGTTTATTATGATCAGCAACCCATAAACTTTTTAGAAACTTGTTCTTGGAAATGTCTGTCCCTTTTTTGCTCAGACTTCAGCAGCAGTGGGAGCGCAGATCAACAGGGTGATCATGGCCACCCATCCAACACCGCTGCCCTTGAAGGAGTTCTGCCCACTCTACTACCTTCTCAATGCTATCCCTGCTAAAGTCCAGAAGGGTTTCCGTTCGGTACTGGTCTACCTGACCGCCCTGGACAGCAACAATGATTACATTGCCATTGGCAGCAGCATCGGCATGCTGTACCTTTACTGCAGGAGAGTAAGCCAGATGAACAAATACAATTTAGAGGTAAGTCTGATTTGAGTTTCCCTTCTCTTCTGTAGCAATCACCGTTGATCTAATCTGTCTAGGCACTGATATTCTACCTCTTATGTTGTAACAGGGCAAATGTGAGGCCATTACTGCAGTGAAGTTGCTGAGTTGTTTCGATGATCTTGTGGCTGTTGGGACAGCATCAGGCCGGGTTGCTTTCTTTCAGCTTGTGTCACCTTTGCCTGGGAGAAATAAACAGGTACCGTTTCAACCCTGATTACAGCTTTTAAGTAGAAATGATTTTATTACTTTAGTGGTTAGGTTTAATTTTTTTTGTTCTTTACACAATAGTTCATACTTAATTGTTATAGCAAGGATTGACTATTTTTTATCTACCGTTTTTATTATTATTACATAACATTATTTTTACATTTACATTTATGCATTTGGCAGACGCTTTTATCCAAAGCAACTTACATTGCATTCAAGAAACACATTGAATTAGTTGTTGCTTTCCCTGGGATCGAACCCATGACCATGGCGTTGTAAGCACCAACGCTCTACTGATTGAGCTACAGGAAATTTTAGGTCTGTTTTATGTTTGATGAATGATTCTTTGTCATCTTGTAGCTGAGAAGGTTTGATGTGGTGGGCTTGCACAAAAGCACAATTACTGCATTAGCGTGGAGTCCTAATGGCATGAAACTCTTCTCTGGTGATGATAAAGGGAAGGTGGTCTACTCTGCTGTGGACTTGGACCAAGTAAGCTTTTGATAAGTAGTTAATTAAGTCTATTTCAGATACGTACCGTTAGATTGAAAATATAGTTGTAAAGAAGTTTGTCTGTCTGTCTGTCTGTCTGTCTGTCATGTCTAATGGCTGAATGTGTGTGTGTGTGTACATTGGTCTTTTAGGGAGTGTGTAATCCAGTGATCCTCTTCGAAGAGCCTTCAGCAATAGTTCAGTTGGAATATAGTCAGAAAGTACTTCTGGTTTCCTCCTATCAGCGCTCGGTGCTCTTCTACACACAAGAGCAGTCGCATCAGCAGCTGGGCACTAAACCACGTAAAAGGTATAATATCCCTAGTCCATCTTCACCTGAAAGTGCTCTATCATTATCAGGGTTGCACCAGAATGAGTTTATGCTCAATTCTTAATATCTGGCTTTGTTTTTACAGCAATGGCAAGTTTGGTGCTTGCTTCCAGCCAGCTCTGTGCAAGCAGAGCAATCTGGTGGTTTACGCAGCCAGGCCAGGGTTGCGTCTCTGGAGGACTGATGTGCGAGGACGTGTTGGGGAGACTCATGTCCTAAAGCCCCTTTTTAATCAGGATGTACCTCAGTTTGAGTTGTTCCCACGTTCAGGCCCCACCGGTGGCTACAGACCTTCAGAAAGACAGTTAGGAATGGTCAGCTGCTTCTTGAAGGAGGGCTGGGTCCTCAGCTGGAACGAATATAGTGTTTATGTTGTGGACTCTACCAATCAGGTATGAATGCAAACTTTGGATTTCAATTATGTCCAATGTTGCCGATGTAAATATAATTTGTACTGTTGATTCTCACTTATTTCATTTGCTAATTAAGGTCATCATTGGAGGATTGGAGAGCAGTGGAGATATAGTGTCTGTGTCATGCACTGAGAATGAAATCTTCATTCTGAAAGGAGATCGGGACATTTTGCGGATCTCAAATTGCCCTGAGGGATTGGTTTCCAACTGTGAGTTGCAGTACTGATGCTATAATGGCAGTTTTAATCATGCACTTCATGCATTTGCTCCATCAGCGGTACTCGGATATTAAGGGATAGGAAAAAGCCTCTTTTGCCCTTGGCACTCTGACAATTGGATTTTTGTTTTATCCTTCATAGAATCGACTGCTATGAATGGTAGCTTCATGTGTTGGGGTGGTTAATGTGTAACAAAAACATGATATTTAAGTTCTTATCACAAAATTTGGGGGCAGTCATTTTAATGACCGAATATTAATAACATTTTAAATAACTAAAATACCTTAAAAAAAAAAAAAAAAAAACTAAAATAACTTTTCTATTTTATTTTAATATATCATTTATTTCTGTGATGGCAAAGCTGAATTTTCATCAGCCATTACACCAGTCTTCAGGGTCACATGATCTTTGAGAAATCATTTTTATATGCCGATTTTCTTTAATATTATTGTTGAAGTAATTTCATTCAAGAATCTTTGATTTATTGAAAGTTCAAAAGAACAGCATTTATTTTAAATATAAGATAGATTTTGTAACGTTATAAAAAGGCTTTTCTTCTCACCAGTCACTGTGGCTAGTGGTTTTCTAAAGTTACTAGCTACTCTGTATTTTCACTGGCCACAATTTTGACATTGATACCATTGGGAAAAGCTACCATATAGATTTTTTTTTTTAATGTAATCTCATAATTTGTCAGCAGGTATATTAGGCAGCTGTCACTTTAAGACCTGACACACAGATTTATTATAATGTCACACACATACACTTTGTTTACGTTCACTTAAAACAACTGTTTATGTGAATACTTGCCACTACCAGAATTTTGACATTATTTTGTGGGTATTTGACTGTTTAAGTGCAATAAGGCAATGAAAATGAACTCAAGATGGCTTTGTGTGGAAAATGAATATTGGAAGCATTTCAGATATTTCAGTATAGAAAAATCTGTATTTATATTATATTATATATATTTAGCCAATAGTGCACGATGAAACTGCATAGTTGTCCTAGTAGGTCCTCGAATGACTTGTTCATAGCTAAGCATAGGGGTCTATTCTGAGGGCTTGTCAAATTGTCGAGATGTATGAAAAAGACTAATATAAGCATAGATGCCATTCCTCTTTCAATGTATTAGTTCATCAGGTGTGTATTTAGTGTGAATGCCCTTCAATTTACACTGGTGCCCTATGAAAATGTTCCAATGCTTTTGACAAACACACGGGCCACTCTATCTTACCTATCTTTGCTTTTTTTTCTCCTCCTCAGTATTAGACCAGTCCTACCGTTTTACATCTCCTCTTTCCACACCAACCATTTTGTTGCCTCCTAATGGTGCAGTGGAAACAGCTCAGCCAATCAGGACCATGCCCATCATTACAGAGCAGCAGATTCAAGCCAGTCCCAGCTCAGAGGAGGTACATGATGGGGTTGAGGAGTCAGAGGAGGTCCAGGAGGAGCAGCATTTTGAGGTATTCAATCATGTGGTTGAGGCTGTGGAGGTAGCAGAGGACTTGGAGCAGCAGCGGGCCAGTTTGGGTACAGTGGAGTCCTGCAGCCGCAGCAGTTCCATCACCTCATGGGAGAGCGCACAGGGCATGTTCACCACCACAGAGGCTTCCACCTCAGAGCTCTCCTCCAGTAGATACAGCACCATCACCCAAGAAGACTTCCAGCAGGAGCTGGTGGTCAAGGCCATCAAGCTAAAGAAAAAAGGCAAGAGGAGACGGCAGGGTAAGAGGATTAATATCACGTGATTTATGAATTTGACTATATTCCATCCGATGATATACTCCATGTATTCTTGTATAACTGTAGATAGTGGGAATCGTGTCAGCGAGCGCAACAGCTGGTCGGAGAGCATTTTCAGCCAGGACGGTGCAGGCAGTGATGTCCTAAACACACCCATGAGCGAGCCTCCTTCTGACCACACCAGCCTCTTGTGTAGCAGCCTCGACTTGCACAGCACCGGCTCACCCGACCAGGACGGTTCCGTCTATGAAGAATCTCACAGTTCTGATGCTATCCCCATTCAGAACCCGTCAGAACCCTTACAGAGTCGAGTTACTCCTCAGGATCCAGTTAACCAAACAGCAGAGACCTTGCCGCCTTGCCCTACGTCACTGTCACTACAAGACATGGAGTGTCAGAGATGCAGTGAAAATGTGTTTGCAGAAAACGAGCAAACTGCAGCTACTCCTGACGTGGATATGCTGCTGGAATGTACCTTCTCGTACATGCAGGCTGCTGATGTGCAGGACATCATGAAGGAATATGTGGAGGAGGACAATGACGTTCTGGAGGATTCAGAGGAACATTTTAAAAAGAGTTTACATGGGGACTTTAATTTGGACCTATCTTATGATCCCATTAGACCATTGGGTTACTCCCCAGAACCTGAGCCGACGCCATCTAGTGACGAGGAGGATATCTATGCACATGGAATGCCATCCAGTGCTAGTTTAAGGGACGGACTAAATGCTTTGAGTCTGCAGAGCTCATCTGCTAAGCAGAAAGAGGACGAAGAGACGCAGCTCCTCAAAGCTGACCAGGTTAGAGGTCAAAGATCTGTTTCATATCAGAAGACTTATATAATTTGTGTAATATACACTACTGGTCAAAAGTTTGGGGTCTTTGCTTTTGTTTTTGAAAGTAGTATCTTATGTATTTATGTGATCAAAAACAAAAGAATAACATCAATATTATTACTTTTTAAAGTACTAATTTAAAGTAAAGTTTTAATACATTTAAAAATGTCATTTGTTCCTGTGACGGCAAATCTGAATTTTCAGCACCATTACATTAATTACATAATTTGCCATTCATTTGAAATGTAACATTATATGTCTGCTGTCACTTTTGATCATGAATGCATCCTTGCTGAATATAAGTATTCATTTCATAGAAGTATTTAACAAAATCATACTGCTCCTAAACTTTTGAACAGTAGTAGTATTAGTAGTAGTGTAATAGTCATCGTATTAAATTATACTGATGTCATGTGTTTTGTGTTTATCTATTTAAATAAAATCTCTTTCTGTATGAAATTTCTATTTGTTTGAAGTTGGCTGAAAGTTGGATGGGCTACAGTGGGCCTGGCTGTGGCATTCTAAGTCTAGTAGTGACAGACAGGTTTATCTGGTGTCTGGACTTCAAAGGAGGCCTTTTCTGTAGTGGTCTTCCTGACGGTAGCTTGAGCTGGCAGAAATTTGAGGAGAATGTCCATCAGGTGGCTCTGTCCCCATCAGGTAAGGGGCTTAGATTTGCTTTGTTAATAAATAAGCTTATACCTTTTTAATCAAATATTTGTTAATGTTATTCCAGACTAAACCTAGTCCTGAAAAAAAAGATTTATTCAGCATTGCTCTTAATATTAAATCCACACTGCCATTCAAAGGTTTAGGGCCAGTAATTTTTTTTAAAGCAATTTATACAGCAAGGATGCATTCATTGATCAAAAAGTGACAGTAATGTATAATATTTTGTAAAAAAGAAGTAAATGTAAAAAATGTTTGTCTGATGTGTTCACTCAGGCTCATTGCTGTGGAAAGTGGAGCAGAAGACCATGACTGCTTACGCTTGCGGGAAAGTCACCATCAAGGGAAAGAGACATTGGTACAAAGCCCTGGATGATACGGCATTTGTGGCACTAAGTGATGACACAGCCTGGATCATTCGCACTAATGGAGACCTGTACCTACAGACAGGTGTGAGAGAATAAATACCCCATACTAATCTCGCATTACAATAACATATTCTGCTTAATGACTCTGAACAGCTTGTAATTGAGTAATCTGTATCGACTGTTAATTCATACTTTTTGAAAATGAATCACTCTGTTGTGGTCACCAAACAGAATTGCTTTCAAACATAACCAAAGACCACAGAGAACCAAAGACAGAAATCTTCTAACGGTTTGGCCACTAGAGAGTGCTGTATGTACTTGATAAATTACTCATTCTGTTTTGGGCATTTCATCCAAAAATAAAAATTCTGTCATTATTTACTTACATTCATGTTATTCCATACTCTTTAATTCTCCAATGGAACACAAGGGGTGAAATGCAAGGATTTCAAGGATTTAAAAAAGCATGCAACAGCACCACTAATCTATTATAAAAGTGGTCCATATGACTTTGTGTGCGAAAAGACTGAATTAACTGAGAAAGTTTGATTTATACGACAGTTTAGTTAAGTGTAAAAGAACAAGCACATTTCTGTTTGTGTTTTACAAAAGAAAGAAAATGTATGCGTGGGGCGGCAACAAGTTATGACACTTTCATTTTAAAATGAGCTATTCCTTTAAATTGGCACTAATGACAAAAACAATAGTCAAGACACGTGGTATTTTTTTGCATTGTTATTTATTTTAAGTGTCTACTGTTGTCACAGATGTTTTGGATTGTAACTTTGGGCTGGGCTCTGTTTTGGGATTATGTAATAATGAAGACCATAATCCGCTAGACTTATACCAGTTATCTTAAACCTCTGTTAAAGACTTCACAAGCCTTACCAGTCCAGTAGAGGTCACTGGTTACAGTACTCTGAATATATTACTATAAACACACTAGTAGCAGTTTATGGTTCCATTGGAAATTCAGCTAGAATTGTACTGTTGCTCTATGTGTGTTTTCAGGGCTGAGTGTGGACAGGCCATGTGCGCGGTCAGTGAAGGTGGACTGCCCATGCCCCATGGCGCAGATAGCAGCACGGGGCAGTGTGGTGTGGGCACTGAGCGAGCAGAGGGGTGTGTTTTACAGAGAGGGTCTCAGCAGCTATTGTGCGGAGGGGGAACACTGGAAGTATGACACTGTCAGGTATGTTTGTCAGCGTGATTTTCTGTTAGCAAATTCACTATAGTAAATAGATGAAGCACTGGTTCTCAACTGGTTTTACTCAGATAATGCAGTATTAAAACTGTATCCACTTTATTTGGCGACACGGAAGTAATCTATTTTCTTTGAAGGAGACTTTTAATTCATTAGTTGTAAATAACCAGAACAATAACAAAGTGAAAAGGGCAATTATATTGACTTTTATTATGAACAATAAATTTCACATGGCTTGTTTTTGCACAGCTGAAATAAATAGAAGTGGATGACAGTGGAAACCTCACACATTCATTATAAATGTCTGAACTCGCTCTTGCATTAAATATTAAAGTGGACAGCATAGCTATTGAATAAGCAAACAAAAATGTTCTTACCATTTTGTTTTATTTCATAACTGAGTACATATTTATTAAAAATCACTTTAATGTATACGGTTTCATTTATTATATCTGACATTTAATTTTGTCATATTTCCTTTAACCTTGCATAGTTTTGTTCTTGGTTTTTGTAAAGGACATTTTGACCTTATTCAAAGTACACATTGACATTCTAAGCAGTTCTTGCTTTCCCTGGGGATCGAACCCATGATCTTGGCTTTGCAAGCGCCACGCTCTACTGTTTCAGCTACAAGAAAGCCTTCCAAAACTTTCTTCAGTAAATGCAAAATTAACAAAGATGAAATTCTCAAGGTGAATACGTATCTTGACTCTAGGAAAAAAAAGAAATCAAGTCAGGGATCTTGGTGTAATTTTGGAGTCAGAACTTAGTTTCATCAGTCATGTCAAAGTAATAAATATTATAACAAAGTCATTTCATAAATATTGCAAAAATTGATGTTATGCTACCTGTAGCTGGAACCAGCTTCCAGAAGAGATCAGAGACTCCTTTTTTTTGTGTGTGAAATGAGCACTGTGCTACTGTACGTCCGACTAACAGCACTTTATATTATCTATATTTCCTCTTTTTATTCTTTTAATTATTTTTATATAATCTACATAATGTTAAAATTACAAACTATATTGTTTTAATTCATTTTAAATAAATGTATCATTTTTTTAAATTAATTACCGTAAAGGGAAATGTCCTATATAAAATAAACATGCTGTGCCTTGCCTTTAAACTCTCCTAAGCCTTTTTTTCTTCATAACCATACTCAATAATATGCTTAGTTGCATTTTATTATTTGCATATAGCATTTTTTTCCCTTATCAGAATGGACCTGCAACTCATTTTGTGGGGCGATTGCAACATGAAAGTTGGGTACCACTATCATAAAACACTGCAAGCAAGCACCTTATCGGTTTTTTTTTGTTTGTTTTTTTGCTGTAGAAATAAATTTAAACATTGAGATATTGTATATGCGTGTCCATAGTGAGAGCCAAGGTCTGGAACCCATCTGTATTGCTCTGGGTGAGAATAACACAGTCTGGGCATTGGACACCAGTGGCAGCTTATGGTTCAGAACGGGTGTCACGGCTAAAAAACCCCAGGGTGAAGATGACCACTGGTGGCAGGTACATATATCCACATCCACATGCACAATATATCCTCTTCTAGGGCTGGTCAGAGTGTTTAATTCCCTTTCTGTAGATGAATCACACATATTGTGTAAAAGTGCTAATTATTTCAAAAGTTTCAAATACGCATCTTTTTAAACTTGAAGATGTTGTTACCTGCAAGAAATGCTTTAAATGTTTCAAAAAAGTGCTTTAAACAGTGAAAATGTGTTTTTTCTTTTCCCCTTCATCATCTGTTCATTTAGGTGAGCATCACAGACTATGTGGTGTTTGATCAGGGCAGTCTTTTACAGACCTTGATCCAGGCCACACAGACTGTCGCTACAGCCACCAGAGCTCCGGTAGAGCGGGTGGCTGAACGTCTGCGCGTGGCCTTCCTCTCCCAGCACTCCCAGTGCCAGCCTAGCCTTATCAGTGTCAACACCAGTGGCGTCTGGATTGCTTCTGGACGCAATGACTTTCACGTCGCCAAGGGCAGCCTCATCGGTATGACACAATGAGCATGGTCTTAGAAGTGAAATATACTTTCCTATTGACTGAGGATCTTTTGATTGGTTCTTGTTTGAAAATGTCACAGACTTATTTCATGGTGATGTTCACCTTAATGCAGGGACGTTTTGGAAGGGGATTGTACCCAGAGGAACGGCCTCTGCCACTAAATGGGCCTTTGTGTTCTCCTCTGCTGTTCCAGCCAAAGAGGGTATGTATTCACACCCCTGTAGTGTCTGTTGTCTTGCAGGAAGCACAATTAAATTCTGTATATTTAAGCATGTTTGCTCATCTTACTGGTGTCTCCACAGGGAGCTTCCTCTGGATTGGTCAAAGCAGGAAAGACCTGTTCTGTATCTGGGACCACGACCTCCTGATGCGGCCCTTTACTATACAGTTTCCCCCAGACTTAGAGATGGTACAGCTGACTGCCTGTCGGGATGCTCTTTGGGGTTTAGATCACTATGGTCGCGTCCACATCCGCACTTTATCGGCCAGTTGCTCCACAGGAATGCACTGGACATTACTGGACCTTAGCCAGCTAGGTGAGAGAATTTTCTTTCCAATAGTCTTATCAGTGAATGACATGCCAGCTGTATATTTAAACTCTTGTAATGTGAGAACACCAAGTCCAAAGAAAATGTGTTGTATATTTACAGATTAAATATAATATTTGTAAATATAATTTGCATGCATTGTGGTAATTTTTCATGACAATTAAGCACTCCAAAGACATTTTTGTTTTTTGTAACTCCTATTTACATCAGTACAACAAATAGGACCATGTTGTATAAATGCTTCACCATTTATATTATAAATTTAAAAAAAATTTTTTAATGGAAATAAGAATTAAATTATTTTAATTCTCAAAATACAATAAAAACAGTAATGTTGTGAAATATCATTACAATTTAAAATAACAGTTTTTTTGTTTTAATATATATTAAAATGTCATTTATTCCTGTAATGGCAATTTGAATTACTTGAATCACTTTAATCCAGTCAGTGTCACATGTTCTTGAGAAATGATATGATAGGAAAATTATGACACGTGATTTAAATTTGCTCTAATGTTCCTGCTCCCCAAGGTCTCAACTATCAAAATGTGTTTTGCACTGATCAGGTGTGACGGAATGACGCATGTTGGGCATGCCTCGCTAAGGACCCTCTTATCCTAGTTCAGATTACTTCTGTCAAATTCACATACAAGCAGCCCACTTGCACTCATACTAAGGCTTTATTCTTTCTAAACGCACTTAGCTTTCACTTTCATGTCTTTAATTTCCTTTTCTTGGAATCAAAGAGCCACTAGCAGTTTGAATACCAGGCAATGGTTTTGTGTATCGAAACGGCCTGTTGCTAAGGGTGGTGTTTATATTTTTAATTCAAGCAGGTGGTTCTTGCATAACACGTTTTGTAATAAAGCCGGTAAGCTAACTGTCAAAGGTCGTGAGTGGAACAGATCATTCCTTTACTATTGAATATTGCAGTGATTAGGCTTTAGAAATGCATTAAACACACATTTTAATCAGTGAATTTGGTAACAAGACACAAGTTCACAATGTCAGACTCTCCCAGATGCAGTCAATGCAGCATTTCACTATGACATGGTTGATCTAATCTGATTACATCAGACATATTTTAATTAAATGGCTTGCACTTCAGTGTAATCAATGTAAGGCATGTGTTTGTTTTGTGTGTGTTTGTGTTACGACAGGATGGAGACACAAATAGGCAGAGCCATGTGATGGAGCAGCTGTAGCCCTGTCCATCTCGGGTTGTTTTTTGTGCGTGGGCGGCATTGGCAATGTGAAAGATGAGTCTAGGGCTAGTCCTGGATGTGCAAGCGTTTTTAGATCGGGTACAGCCTGAGCACATGATGTTTTCAGTGCTTTTAGACTGGCCCACGGACTGAGACTCAATGAAAGTTATTGGAGCTCAGCTGCTGTGACAAGTTGTTTTATTGAATTAAATTCTGGTTCTTTTGATTCTAGGTTAGTCTCATGAACCCTGTCCTATAGTATTTGTTCTCAATGAGTCGACTCGTTTCAGGAAAACACTTAAAGTTCTACTGCAAAAAAACACTAATGGTTTCGAAAAACTGAAGCGTCAGCTTTGCTTTATCTGGTTCTGTTGGTAATGAATCAGCAGAGTGTGCAAAGAGCTCTTGCGGCCAAAGGCCATGGGTGTGACGACATGTAAGCAATCTATTGTTTTCATTCATTGTGCTCATCAGGCATCCATAATGTTTTTTTGTATTGATTTTTGTTTTGTTTTAGATAGGTGTGTTTGTAGATAATGAAAAACCACATCAATACGAGATAAAGTGGGGTGGTGGAACCAGAAACTGTCTAAATATTTTTATCTTCATTTTGAAACGTTCTGTATTATATTAATATGTACAGCACACTACTGCTCAAAAATATTTTTGAAAGAAGTCTCTTATGCTCACAAAGGCTGCATTTATGTAATAAAAAAAACGTAATAAAAAAAGTAATACCGTACTTAGAAAACTGTTGTATTAATATATTGCAAAATGTAATTTATTCCTGTGAGGGCAAAGCTGAATTTTAAGCAGCCAATACAGTTGAACACGTCTGTGCTGTTTAATATTTTAGTAAAAACCAGGATGCATTTTTTTTGCAAACCTTTGTCACTTTTGGTCAATATAATGCATCCTTGCTGAATAAAAGTATTCATTTATGATTAGTTTTGAACAGTAGTGTAAGTATTACATTTATATTATTCCATAGATTTGGGATCACAAAATGAAATTAATACTGTCGTGGAAAGATATGAGCTGTTAAAGTAGAGAATGTCTGCCAGCGTATCTCATGTTATGTTAAGATTTGCTATCAATGTCCTCAACACAAATCCTTCATTACGTACCATGATGTGTAAATGTCACGTCAAGGTTTCCCTATCATATCGTGGTGTACAGACAAGACCTCTGTACAGTTTTGGACTCCCCTCACAGTCCTGCTCTCTAAAGGACATTGTTTTCTGGACACTAGTTGCATTATGGAAAAATGTCCCTGGATGTCCTTGACATATACTTTAGTGAAATGATTTGATGTATGGTTTAGAGCTTAACTCAGGCACACTGCTCAAGGTCACAGTCCGTTTTGTAAGTCGCCCTCAGCTGGATTGCGATGGCTGAATATTTCCGTTACAGTCAGACACTTGACGAATTTCAACACATGAAACTTGATTTAAAAAAGCTTGTCCATATTTTAGGTTAGGTTAACTTTTGCTTGAAACTCATCCCATGTTGTTTGTGCCACAGACACATGTGCCAATCATATTTTGTGCTGACATGCAAAATCTCTCTTTGTTGCTCCCTGACAGGGCACGTGAAGTTTCTCAGTTTGTCTTGTGGCAGTCAGAATGTTTGGGCGTGTGATGCTAATGGAATGGTGTATTTTCGGGTTGGAACGCAACCTTTAAACCCCAGCATGATGCTCCCTGCCTGGATCTGCATTGAGCCTCCCGAACAGGTAAACAGGCATTTGACATGACCGTATTGGCAGCAATGTATGTACATTTGTATAAATGTAAAGACATTTATAATGTTAAAAAATATTTAAATGTAAAATAATTGCTGTTCTTTTGAACTTTCTATTCATCAAAGATTTCTGGGAAAAAAAAAACGGTTTTCACAAAAAACCAGGCAGTGCAACTGTTTTCAACATTGATGATACAACAGTGGAACCCACTTATCTCGAGCTCGGTTAACTCGCCAACCCTGTTATGTCGACATTCTTGAAGTGGAACCACCAAATACCCTCATTGTCTTCGCATTTTCTTATTGGTTATGTCGATTCTTTTTTTGTCGCCGAACCCTAATATCTCGAGCACAAAAGAGGGACAAATTCACTCAAAAACAAACTGTGACACTGTGAGCGAAATTGTGTTTGCAATGTTGGAGAATATAATTGTATTATATAATATCATTTTATATTTTATATAATATAGTTTTATTAAGGTTTGTATCGAGAATGGAAGGTGTTTTTATTGTATACTGGTAAATCTCTGTTGTTAGTTGGTGCACATGCCTTTTGTTGTTAGCAAACATATACACTGTATGTACATTTTTATAGCATGCCTATCGCTTCATAATCTCCATATTGGCTTTTGGTTATCTCGATCATCGGCTATCGCAACGTTTTTTTGCAACCCCCTAGGCCGTCGACATAACCGGGTTCCAATGTAATAAGGAATGTTTCTTGAAGAGTAAATCAGTATATTTGAATGGTTTCTGAAGGATCATGTGACACTGAAAGCTGGAGTAATGATGCTGAAAATTCAGATTTGCCAGAGAAGGAATAAACGACATTTTAAAATATATTAAAATCAATAATATTTTACAATGTTAAATTACTGTATTTTTGATCAAATAAATACAGCCTTTGTAAGAGGCTTTTTTTCCTGACTCCAAACTTTTGTTATTGACTAGTATCAAACTAGTATCATAATTAATGTGTAATTAGTGTCAAGTTTGATCTTTTTTTCTTTCTTTGATTAAACCGTTCCTACCTTGACCTGTGATGGATTATTTGACCCTTGGAATACATTGTCATTATTTCACTAGCCGTATGCTGTTTTTTTGTATTCTTGTGTTCTCTTTGAGCAGCCTGCTGGGCTTCATCTGGTGAAAATTCAGACTAGCCCTAATGACCGCATGCTGTGGGCACTGGACAACAGAGGCAATGTGCACGTGCGCACCGGCATCACTGATGAGATGCCTGTTGGGACTGCCTGGGAGCACATTCCTGGTATACCATCATATAATCTCATTAAAATCCTCTTGTATTGAAACTGTCAACCTGATTCAGAGTTCAACTCACTTTCATAGGTGTTTAATTAGAGTATGAGCTGGTTTGTCTCTTAATTGGTTCAAGTTTGTTTGTTTTTTCAAAATGGTAGGACTTCAGGCAAGTCAACTGGTTGTGAGCATGAGGACCGCTTGGGTTCGCCTTTCTAACGGTGAAGTGGCTCGCCGATACGGCATTACAGAGAAGAACCCTGCTGGAGATTACTGGAAGAAGATCCCAGGACTGGTCAGCTGGCTCGCAGGTGAGCATTTAAAATTGATTAATGAAAAAAACAAACATCTGCAGGCGTACACGATAAACTTACCAAGCCTTTTTTGTAGTGACCCCAATGGATGAACTGTGGGCAGTTGCTCCTAATGGTACTCTCAACCAGCGCCTTACCAAGACTCTGCAAAACAACAGGAGCAAAAACCATGGCAACACAGGTTCTCTGAGTGGAGAGGAGCTGGAGGAAGAGTGGGAGGTGATTTAGATGCCACAAATTGTGTCAAAGCATCCCGGAAACACTATTCTGTGAAATTTCTTGTTAGGCACTTTACTCATTTTACTCATGAAAATGAAATGAAAATTCTGTCATAATTTACTTACCCTCATGCCATTCAAATGCTTTTGAGTGACCCTACCATGTGCACTTGTGACCTGAAAAGGTTTACCTGTTTTGTTTTATTCTGCATATTATATTAAGTTTATATATTATGTTTTGATATCCACATGCACAGTCAAGCAGTTTTTTTTTGTTACTTGTAATTTAAGATGTAGGCTCCGTTATACTATTCAAAATGAGACCGTTGTACTAATCAAAAGTTTGGGGTCAGGTTTTATTTTTTTTAAGAAAATTGAATTGATCAAACGTTACAGTGAAGAGACTTTCTAAAATAGTTTGAACTTTATATTCATCAAAGAATCTTGAAATAAAATGAATCACTATTTCCACAAACATACCAATCAGCACAAACATTTTCAGCATTGATGATAATTACGAAAGGTTTCTTGAGCACCAAATCAGTATATTAGAATGGTTTCTGAAGGATCATGTGACACTGAAGACTGGAATAATGATGCTGAAAACTTTTAGAAATAAATGACATTTTAATAGATTACACTCTTCCCAGCCCCAAACTTTTGAATGATGTATCCTAATGCACTTTGCTCACTATATAGGGAAATATTTAATGTGAATCTGTAGTCCACTGCTTTAGAAGTATAGATTATGTAAGCATCTCTTATTTGACCAAACTCATTTAATTAAACACGCATCGTTATAGGAACCGAAAATATATGCCACAATATACTGTAGATTAATAAACAAGAGGGCGTTCGGAAAGGCAAGGTGAACTTAATTTAATTAATTTTTTTGGTCATGAGAAAGGGAACTAAGTTTACGCCTGCCTTAGTTGCGGAAGTTAAGGGATTCGTCCTTATCTGTAAATACAGTTGGAGTAAGGAGTAAAATCACGGTAGCATTTGGCTTGTATCTGTGAGACGTGAGTCTTAAAGAGAGCATGGTCTCTGACTTGCATCTGCCTTCACTGTAGTGAAGTGTGTGGTATTTTAAAAGACGGTATTTTAATGTGAGGTATTTTAAAAGACGGTTTGACTTAACTCTGAAAACAGAAAAACCATTTGAACTTACTACTTGGTTGATAGAATCTATCATAGTCTGTTAGAAAAAAAACTGTATATTAATGCTAGCCAAGCATTCCTCATATACGTCCATGTAAAGAATGCATCTTGAGTATCTATCATAGATAACTAAATATTAATTCAGTGTTAGGTCTGTTTCATTTTCTCTCCTCTCTCTTTATTGTCTGACTGTGAAGAAGTTTTTTGAGATTTCGACACCTCAGTAATACATCATATGCAAATAGATTGAAATGACCATGTAAGCATTGCTGCGAGTTGTTTTTGCTATGTATGTTACATCTGCCATTGTTTTGGCTCATTCTGCCTCACTAGTTTCAGTTCTGCTTTTAGACCATATTGTAAGTCAGATTAAAGTGATAAATGTGGTACACTGGACATGTAATTCTAAGCCAGTGTGGTTTAAGTGGTGATGCAGCTAGATGTGAATTCACATATTAAACTGTGACTTAAAACTTTGCGGTCTTAGTCATGAGAAACTTCTAAATAAAATGTTTACAATAAGTGTCTCCGCAGGTTGTGGTTTAATTGCAACGTTATTAAATTAGAGATGGCATACACTAACATATGTTTGGATGCAATTGAATTTACACTGATTGATTAAAAAGTTATTTTCTTTTTTGAGAATTGATCAAAAATTGCAGGTAAGACATTTCTAATGTGAATAATGAGAACCCTGAAATAAATGGTTTTCACGACAATATTAAGCAGCATTACCGTTTTCAACATTGATAGTAAGAAATCAGTATATTAGAATGATTTCTGAAGGGTCATGTGACACTGAAGACTTAAATAATGATACTGAAAATTAGCTTTGCCATCACAAAGGCGACGGTTGTTAAGTTGTAGAATTTCATAAACTATGTAAGTATAAATGCTTGAAATCAAAATATAAAGGCACATTTAAACTGCATAAATATTAATTAACGCTTTGCAAAATTAGTGGTTTTAAGTGGATGATCAAGTTTGTTTAACATTTTTGGCTTTTTACATATATTTCTTACTGGAATTATTTGAATTACTGCTATTTTAAAGTTTTAATAATTATATTATCCTAAATCAAGGAAAATTTGTAATATTTATTAATTTAGCAGACATTAATGTTAATGATGAGTAATTGTGTGCAAAAGTTGATGTTTCTTTTTTCATTCATAAGACCCAGAATGCATCTTGAATGAACTGAAAAATAAGAAATTCATGTAAAAAATGAAGCTCAAAGGCGACAAATGCAAAAAAAAATATGTATATTTCATGATTTTAACAGTGTCTTTCACAATACAGGTACCCTAATGTACAACACCAAACTATTCACATATTTACAGAGCTTACATTACACTCGAACCTGAATGTTTCAAGAAACAATGGAGTCAAGTCAACATGCTTTTACATTAAGCTCGATCCAGCCTGAAGTCCAGGGGTTTCAAGAAGTCCGGCAGAGAGTCCAGCTGTTCTTTGGGAATGGACTGGCTGAGCTTCTGCATGGCCTGAACGAACAGTGAAGGAGGGGATGATCCTGAGAGCAACTGGAAGGCCTGCTCCCCTATAAGACCTCTCCACACATCGGCATTGTCCTGCAGCTGTCTCTTCATCTGGAAGCGAAATGCGGGCATGAATAAAATGAGGTAGCCGAGGCAGACGCGCTTCCTCCGCATGTCAAAGTCACTCTGGCCAATCTGTCTGAGTAAACAGTCCAGGGGGGTGTTCCCTGTCAGGTCCGTTGCGTAAGGACAGGCGCCGTGACCCAGCAACAGAATCAAGCACTCTGGACGCACCAGATCGCACGCGAGATGCAGCGCGGTCTTGCTGCCGTCGGTGTGAACGCATCCGTGGCGGTTCAGGTAGCTCAGTCTCTCGCAATCTGTGGAGTCTTTAATGGTGTCCATGATCATTTTCAGGATGTTGATGCGGTTGTAGCGGACGGCTATGGTCAGGTGCGGTGTGGTGGACGCCTGGCAGCAGCAGAAACTTCTGCTGGGCATCTCCAGCGCGCGGGAGGAGAACCTGTTGAGTAAATAGCGCGCGTACTGCTGGTGATCATGGACCAGCGCGTACAGAAACGCCTCCGACGGGGAGTACGCGCACGCTTGTCCGTCCTCTTCCCAATGAAACACCTCCATTGTCCGCATGTCCTCCAGGACCCACACCGGCAACAGGTCCCGTACAGCCTGGTAAAATGCAAAGGAGGTTTTTTGGCATTGTTTCGGGGATTTATAATCCACGCGACTCTCGCACACCCCCAGATCCAATGGCATTGTGAGTTCCGCCGTTATAGTAATCGTTTTAGGGGGGCTATTTGGATTTAAAATAACGTTTAAAGGCCTTTCTCGTGATGTTCAATGCAGCCAGAACTGATACTGAAACATCTCTCAGAGTATAAATATGTAACCCAGGAGACCAGGCGGAATAATAAACAATAAGGCGGTAATTTGGTACGATAGAGTCTAAAACCGTTCACCCGCCTTCAAACCCCGATACAAACTCAGGCGACAGTTTATATATGCTGGGCAGCGCGTGTAGGTTTGCGCATATCGCTGCGCTCTTTGCCATTGGACGCGAGCGCACGTCATGAGGGTACAAAGTGCCTCCAACCTTTCCTTATTAGTGTAGGATACATGTGTGCGTATTCGGGCGATATCGAGTGACCCCCGCGCATTCAGTACATTCAGCACGACTCCTGTTACATAATATCCCACAGGACGAGCCATGCGCTCTTTCACGGGGGGATCTACCCGATCTGTTTATCATGCCAGGCTGAAAACAAGTGGATTATTATGGGGAACGATTAAGTCTTGTGGGTTATATTGATTATAAAAATATGCACAATTTTCTTTTTGGAAGAAGTCGAGGGGGAAATTATGTCAAAGTCAAATTGGATAAAACTGCTCCGGATTCTATGGGAATGTCCGAATTAAAGGAACAACAGTGAGTCCGTATTGATCCGTGACTGAGATGTGTGTTGAGGAGCACGTCCGCCATCTAGCGGATACATTTAATTATTGTCCTGGTGAAAAATTAAAAGCAGAGTACAGTATACCGGTACTTGAAGCCAGACTAATTGTCAGTATACTTCAAGTGTGTTCATGATTAGTTAACTTGAAGTGTGTTACTTTGGAACAACTCATTTTGTACTAAGTAGATTTCAGTTGTAACTAAAGCATAAGTTTAAGTGCATTTAGTGTACTTTCATGGACTAAATTGGATCAACTTTAAGTTTACTTTGTACAGCCTGGGTAGGGATTATTTACATGCTTGATTAGTGATATTAAAGTAGCCTACATTACATATTAATTATGAATGTCTTCAAAACACACCATAAGTGTATTATTATTATTTCTGAAAGCAATGGATGTTCAAGTAATGAAGTTAATTCTAAGCATGAAGTAGTAAACTTAAAATTACCGTATGAAATGTTAAAAATGTTCATTAAAATATACTACAACTTCAGGATATCTAATAATGTATTATGAAAGTGTACTTTCATTGCATTGTTACAATGATTATTTTCAGCAAAGTTGAAATATAACTAAAATATAATTTTTAAGGGAAGTGCAAATAAATACACTTACAAAAATAAACAGAAAGCTATAAAGTTATAATTTTTAGAAGATAAACTTTAAGATTTGTTAAAAGTTGGGTTGTGACAACAGGTAAAAGCATGATGCTAATATATTTTTTTATATATAAGTAAAAAAATTGTTAATATATGTAAAATTTACTATTGAAAAAAGGAATTATATTTCAAATACAATAAAATGTACTTATTTTTTTTACTAGGTTTTGGTTTCTTCAGGAATTTTTTTAATATGTTTATCACTAAATGTAAATCATTTTTCATTGTTTATTTTAGACTCTTTTGGTTATTGTAAGTATTATTGTTATGCTAAAAAGTAAAACAAGCAGCAAGGAACGGTGAGTGAAAATATTCTTGAGAGTGATTTTTTTCCCTCTCTTTGGTGGTCTCTTGTAAAATAATATCTATCTAATTCTAATTATATGATCAGGATATATCAATACATAATCAGATTATGCCAGGCCAGATTGGCATAGGCATTCTGCATGTGTCTATTGTCATGCGTCTGTCTTGTCTCTTAGAATCTCCCAGTGTCATTCCACTCACATGTCTCGTCAATCACCCCGTTAGTCTTGGCAGCTGTGTCTTGTTCCCTCAATGATTACTGTGTGTGTGTGTGTGTGTGTGTGTGTGTGTGTGTGTGTGTGTGTATCTACCCTGTGTTCCCTTCAGTCTTTTATCAGATCTCGTCAATGTATTGCTGTGTTGTTAGGCTCCTGAGTTCTGTTCAAATAAAAGTTTGATCCAATGGATATCTCCTTCCTCTCCGTGCCCTTCCTGATACTATACAACCTTGACACCCATGCTCACTCATCCAGGGGAGACGCAATTTCAATGAGGAGAATAATATTGGCCTACATATTTTTTTATTATTACTTTTGATGTTGTAATTGTTACTTCACTCAAGCTAGTAACACACTGTAAGACAATTACTACCTAAAACTATTTTAAATTTTGGGTAAAAACTTATCTATATCTGTCTTTTTTTTCATAAACCATTGCTATTTATCACCCTTTACGTCTGTCCATGAGTTTTGCAAATATTTAATCATTGAAACTTATTGAAAAGAGCCTTACCTCGTATCTCCGTTGGATCCTCAAACTGTTGGTTAACCCTCATAACTCACAGAAACCTGCTCTGGCTCCCTCTTCCATGAATTAAGTACTGCATTCAATTTGGACCGGCCCTGCTTGTTTGTAATGCAAGGGTAAGTAAAGAACTGGTTCTCTGAATAAGTACAGCATTTTCTTTTCTCAAAAGACATATATATGAAGGCTAATATTTGATGTATTTGAGGAGTGGTGAAGAGTGCGGTACGTGTACACTGGCATGGAGTGAGTGTTTTTTTCAGTTCATTCCTGTGGATGTTGAGATTCACTCTCCTCTAGTATTTGTAGTCAAGTCATAGGCAATATGTCTTAAACAGTGCTGGGTAGTAACCGATTGTAAAAACGCGTAACCTGCTTGTGTACATTTAGAAGGACTTCCAGTTTTGTGGAATTGCAAACACAGCAGCCGCTAGTCATGTGACTTTGACTGAAAACTGAGACACACAGCATCCCACCATTGCATTTACAGAAATCATTTTCCTTTTGACAATTCATTTCATAACATTGCAGCATTGCATATCTAATCAACTCCTGATGAATGCATTAATTATTATTTGAATTATCACTCACAATGAGTTATTTAACGATATATGAATGTCTATGGAAGGCTTTTGTCTTTCATACGCATTCAAGTGTACAAATGAATCCATTCAACAGTGAAAAAAATATTTTCATTCATAGTCAATTTCAGAAAACTCACTGCAAGGGATACTGGGTTTCACACCCAGCTGTGAGGGTCATGTGACATGGTTCAGGCAGCAGGATTGCAGAATGACTTAAGAAATGCTTTCCTGTAGCTCAATCAATAGAGCATCGGGGTTTACAACACCAAGGTCATGGGTTTGATCCCAGAGAAAGCAAGAACTGATTCAATGTGTTCCTTGAATGCAATGTAAGTCGCTTTGGACAAAAGCGTCTGCCAAATGCATAAATGTTATATGTCGTAAACGCCGGTGAAGATTCCTCAATTGGCCACTTGAGTATACTAGCATTTAGTTTGGACTACATTTCCCAAGATCCCACATATCTGGACTGAATACTGCACACCTGTTCCATATCAATCAGACAATTTAAACCTCTTGTGTTTGTGTGATCGCTCCTTGCAAAGTCTTGTTTCCCCGGCTACATTTCTGAGCATTATTTTCCTGTTGTTTTGCTCGTGTTTGGATTATCTTGTACGATTCTTTGTTGTCTGCCTATCACTTGTGTTTGCCTGGACTTCTATTGCTATTTGCTGACTGCCCTGATCCTCTGCTTGTTATGACCACATTTATTTGTCTGCCTGATATTGTGGTTTGTACGCCTATTTGTAATCTGAATTTGCTTCTTTTTTTTAATAAACCGCACATGGATCTCACTCTGCCTTAGTCCCTGTTACATTAATCAGCAAGATGGCAGAAAACTGTAAATTTCTTGTCTATTACGACCCACTGATACTTATACCAGCTATGGAAATAAGCACAGTTATAATAAAAGATAGAGAGCAACAGTTCAATCTTTTATCCCTTCTTTGAACATGTGACTAAAATCCAAAGTGAGACATTCAAACTGACCAATCAGATAATTTCACTAAAGGTGTGACAATTAGACCCCCAATGTACACATATCTTGATCACTATCAACACCTCTTTGTTTTTAGGAATTCCAAATGGCCCTTATGGTAAGAAACAGTGGGAGTTGAAATAGTAAAGCAAATGTCTTTGTTCATTCTCAAATATCTTTGATTATTTTCAGTGTCAATCAATGTGTTGGAGAAAACATCAACCTTAAATGTAAAGAAATGAAGTTGCTTGTTTACTAATGTTTACCATATTTTTTATGAGACCAAAAAAAAAAAAAAACCTGCAACCTGTGATGTTTTAACGCAACTTACCTCAAAAAGAAGCTCAAAGTTGTGTATTATAAGCAAACTTAGCAATTTTGTTTGAACATGGATCGGATCGAGCATCTTTTGTAAAATTAGATTTTGGCAGAAAATTACAGAAAACAATGAGTTTCACATACAAAAATCTTTATAAAATGTATGTATCACGGTTGTGTGGAGAGGAAGAAATGCACGGAGGCAACAGGGTGAACTGAAAATGACTTTAATAATGGAACTCACTTTAAAAACATTTTATATACAAAAAAGGGCATGTCTTGTGCAAAACTTCAAAGAGAGAACAGAAAGAGATCAGGACGGAAACACAACATTATATGGATGTCAACGGACAAAAACTGAAGGAAAACACTGGGTAGATATACACAAGGGTTGAATGAGGGAACAAGGCACAACTGACTAGACTAGCGAGGTGATTGATGAGACAGATAAGTGGAAAAACACTGGGAGATCATGGGAGGAAAATAAAACGTTAATAATAAAATGCATTTTAATAAAAATGCAATGCAATTACTGCCTTAGATATGAGTGTGATGTCAAAAAGGCCTTCTACCTTTGAGCTTGATTTTTGTAGAAAGTTACAAATATAATGTCACATCCACGTGTCTGACCACATATAAAGCCACAACATCAACTTTGATAATGCAGTCTTTTTATTTTTAAAATACCTAATTCTGGAAAAGTGGCCGTTTTGGACATGTGAGGTAAATGTATATCATTTATGATTATGCATACCACAATATAAGATTAATCCGGTTCTGACATTATGAGAAATTATCAAATCGTAATCATATGTAATAACATGTTACAGCCTAATTATAACCCAATATTACTATAAAAAGATATCTTGGATTTGATTATTTAAAATTATTTAAAAATCATTTTGCTGGTCTGGTGTGGTGATTTCAGAATCTCAGTGGGATCTCATCCCAAAATTGTAATAATAATATATTTTATACATTTATTTTGACCTGCTACCATATACACCTGAGCTTAATGAGAGGGACATGGCAAAGACCTGTATTTCAGGAGTACTTCAAGAACAATGAGTCACAGTCCATGTAGATGATTTTATAGTTCTAAATGGACAGATGCACTTCAAATTACACAAAGTGGACATGAGACAGATAGCATAAACATCACAAAAAAATAAATGCCTTTTATTCCTTGCAAATGGTAATATTTTAACTATTTGTAAATAATGCAACATTGATTTAAATTTCAATATTAAGTATTAACTATTCATCGGAAAATAGAACTTGTTCTTTATTTAATAGTCACTGTTCAAATAATTACTAGTGTATATTCTAGTTTTCTTTGTATCAATACATACTAGTCATACTAGAATATACACTATACCTGTTTGCTTTCTTTAGACAATTGCATTCTAGTTGTTAGAATACAATTGTGACAGATCTAGTGTCTCAAAAACAGTGTTGGGGTATTATACAAGTAACTTGAGTTACATAATCAGATATCTTTTTTTCAAGTAACTAGTAAAGTAACACATTACTTTTAAATTCACAATAAAATATCTGAGTTACTTTTTCAAATAAGTAACACAAGTTACTTTGTTTTTCCATTTATTGGCTGACAGCCAAAACATGATGGTTATTGTAGTTTTAGAATAAATTTGAGTTGGCATTTCCTCATCTCACCTCATCAAACTATCCAAAACAATTTCAGTATCACTCAAAATTAATAATAAAAAATAAATTAAAAAAAACACTGAAATGCAATCTCAGAATACTACCCAAACCCGCAATAATTAAATATATTATATTACATAAATATTCAAAATATATTTAATTTCACTTAATTAACCAGTGTGTTTACTGCTCACCTTCGATGATCCACTTCAACCATACTAATAAGCAAAAAATGACTTTAGATAAAATTTTCTTTTCTTTTTTTATTGCTAATAAAGCCTGAACTTCTCCTGCATCCTAATCTTCAATCCAGAATGGCAGAACAGCTAAACGTTTTTTTTTACTCCACCCTCTACTTTACAGGTGTGAATTTACATTTACTACTTCAGTCTGAGGCTTATTCAATTTAATTTTGTTGTTAAAGGGTCTTTATATTTGCCACAAATATAACTTTTTTTGTTGTTATTAAAAAACAAGCAAGCAAGGCCAGGCCAGATGAGAAAATATAACGCAAAAGCAATTATACACATTACTTTCCATAAAAGTAATTAATTAACGCAATTAGTTACTTTTTAAAGGAATAATGCACTATTGTAATGCATTACTTTTAAAAGTAACTTTCCTCAACACTGCAAATAAATGTACAAGTATCTAATAACTTGCTATTAACATACAATGCCTTGAATATTGGGGGTCTGTTTATGTTCTTAATGTAGTAAAGTGAAAATAAATTAAACTAATGACACTTTTTTTGGTGAATTATGCTTTTTGATGTACAGAGCACACCTGACACTTGAGGGTTTGTTTTTTCATCCAAAAGACCTAATTAAAGAATAAAAAAATAGACCAGTTCAACTAGAACATAAATATGACTCTACAGTCTAAAAACACATTTGAGTTGCACATGCTCTAATTTAAGTCTGCGGATGTTAACTTTACCACTTTGGGTTTTAGGAGTCATGTGAGTTTTATGAAGCAGAGCAGCAGTTTCGAGAATTTCAAATATTGGGTGTTATCAATGCCCTGCAAAAAAAATCAAAAAATAATATATATATATATATATATATATATATATATATATATATATATATATATATGTTATTTATTTACATATTTGTTACCAGTATCAAAATAGTTATCATGAGATAGATAGTGGTTAAGCAATAGTTTACTAGTGAAACTGAAAGAGACACTAGTCACTACTAGATTTACTGGCAATTAAGAAATAAGCATACTACTGAAAATAATAGAGATTTTAATGTGTTTTAAGGAATTAATATGTCAGCTGTCAATTGTGGTAGCTGATAGCTGATCTCTGAATGCATTTGGATTCACAAACATGGTTTTCACTGAACTAGTCTTAAAGTAGAGTGTGAGCTGATGATGATGATGCTTATTATCTGTCTGGTGTTCCTTTTGATGCACGTTGATGTTTTCTAGTCAACCTTCTCTGACGCTTGGAAGGGAGAAATTATATGCAGAAGAATAACAATTTCTCACTTGAAGAGGAACTGACGTTAGCTAAAGCAGGTCGATCAGAAAGAAAGAGAGAGAGAGAGCGAGAGCGAGAGAGAAAGGGAGAGGGAGAGAGAGAGAAAGGGAGAGAGAGCTAACGCTAGAGCAGCCGCACTGCTAGCACTGCAGCCGTATGTGCTTTTATCGGCTTCCAAAGCCAAACTTCACTTATTATCGCGACTGGGGGGGATGTTATGCATTCGATGCACATTTTAAAGCCTTCGTAGCTCCGTATAGTCAGTTGGAGGAGTTTGCAGTAGTGCAGGACGGTGTTATTTGTTTCAGATCAGCAGTTGAGCTGAGTTAGCTTAGCTATAGCGAGCAGCCAGCGAGCCCAAGTTCCTTCAAGCTCTTTTGCGTTTCGCTGTCAAGATGCCTGCGATGTTAGAGAAAGGCACCACTGAGATATCGGGTAAAAGAAGGGGTAGAAACTCTGTAAATAATCCGACCAAAAGTTTTACTTCAAATGGGAACAGTAACAATTCATGGGAGGAAGGAAGTTCGGGTTCCTCAAGTGATGACGAGCATGGTAAGTCACGGTGGTAGCCTCGCTCCCTCCTCGCAAGTTCATACACTTCTGATGGATGTAATCAGTTCATGTCGTTTGTTCTTTTGTCCCTCTCAAGGTGCTGGTGGGATGCGAGTTGGACTGCAGTATCAGGCAGTAGTTCCCGACTATGATCCTGGTTTGTGACTTTTAAGTGTTGGAAGGTTCTTTGACAGCACAGGGTGGATGGCGTAATAGCCTCAAACACTATTCGTTGTTGGAATAGTTTAGTGCACTTCATCTTCATCAACAATAATACTTTAATTATTTTTCTCGTTGGCAACCTACATTGCAAGTAGTCAGTTGTAGTTCATAAAGGTGTTAAAACAAAACACAAGATGAAAGAAAAAACTTTTGCTGGTTGATATTTGAAACTTGAGGTGAGGATAAAGAGCACCTGATCTGTCATACTGAAGAGCGTTTGTCTTTTTCTTCTTATTAATTTTCATTTTTTTTGTTTTAATTTTAATTTCCCTTAACTTTCACCCTTTCGCTTTTTACCTAATTGGCAAAAGATTTTGCTTGGATATATTATAAGCTTTGTAGGAAAGGGACAAAATTGCTATTACTAGTAAAAAGGACAAAATTGCTGTTAGTAGTAAAATTGATTTTGTTTGAAATCAGAATAGATGGATGTGATCTTGTTTAATCCTCTAATGTCTCTCTCTCTCTCTATTTTGTCATCAGAAGTAGCAAAGGCCAGCCAAGAGAGAGATAATCTTGGAATGCTGGTGTGGTTTCCAAATCCGAGCATACCAGAGGCCAAATGTGAGTCATTTATGAGGATGTTAATTAGCTGTATAAATAATAAACCATCCTTAGCTGTTTTAATATGTAAATATTGATGTTCTTTCTAAATTTATCATGTTACCCAGTGTTATTCTGACAGTTTAATTTAAATCTGAAGTGACACATTTTTTGGGTTGATAAATTGCTTTCTACTCTCACAGCAGAGACATTTCTATTAGTGATTTCCACAAAAACGTGAAAAAATCTTGATCTGTTTAACCTAACATGGTATAATTAACCAACTATTGAGTCTGAAGCAGGACTGTTTGTCCAAATGAAAGGACCTTGTTCAGATAGCCAATGAATGTTCAAAGAGGGTGTGACGTAGTATTATCTTTTTACTTTTAGCGTATGATACCAGATATCCCATCCTGCAAAAATTAATTTCTGGAAAATGGCACAACCCAAACAGAACATTGCATTATGATAGAATATTATATTCTCAATCATTATATTCCATTTCAAAATTCTGTTTGGTGCCTTTAGTGGCACAGAAATTGCACAATTAATTTTTAAATGTTTAGGAGAAAATGATGATTTATATGTACAGTAATACCTTGAGATAAAAGCTTAATCCGTTCCAGGACAGATACAAAAATTAATCCGTTTCGGCCCTCTAAAAAACTCTCTTATTAGTGCTAATAAGAATGGATAAGCATGTTTTTAATTTCTATAGAGGCATACACACACAAAATCGTAGTATATAAGGATTCCTGTGATATAAAATGTGGTTTTAATTATGAGTTCTTGCCTTTGAGATAGACGATACAGTAGCGGCTAATGGTGGCATGTGCAGAGGAGGGAGGGATAACGTAGATCAGGGGTGGGCAAACTACGGCCCATATACGGCCGTTGGGCTTTTTAATCCGGTCCGCCGAAATCGCTGAACTTGTATGAAACCCCCTTCATTTTACATTTCCCTGTAATGTTACTCTGTCGCGGCTGCAAGCGGGCAGTGGTGCTAAAGCTTCGGTGGAGAGTAGGCGCGCTCACCCACCAATTGCTGTGAGCGCTCGAACACCTAGTGTCGACTTCTGTAAGCGTGCTTGTGTCTCAAATATTTACTCATATCTCAAAGCAAAAATGCTAGAAGGCTCGCTCGTATCTCGGAATACTCATATGTCAGGACGCTCATATCTCAAGGTATTGCTGAATTAGACATTTGTTATTTAAATAAATGTATTTTATTTGTGAAATGTCTCTCTTTCAAGAGTTTTAGTTTTAGACATTTGATTCAATTTTGATACATCGTCTGATAATTGCTTTTGTCCCTTTTTATTGTTACAGTGGATGAGTATATTGCAATAGCCAAAGAAAAACATGGGTACAATATGGAGCAGGTAAAATGATTGTTGACATTTTAGAATTTTCTTTACTGCATTAGTTTCTTATGGTTTCAAGGCATCAAACATGTTTTTAATTGTAACAGTCTAAAATATTTTCCATAATATGGCTTTCTCTGTTTAACAGGCATTGGGAATGTTGTTTTGGCACAAACACAACATTGAAAAATCTTTGGCAGATCTTCCCAACTTCACCCCTTTTCCAGATGAGTGGACAGTTGAAGACAAGGTGCTGTTTGAACAGGGTTTCAGCTTCCACGGAAAGACATTTCACCGCATCCAGCAGATGGTGAGTGAGATGGCTGAAACCACTCTCACTTTTAAAATAAAACATGCACTTGAGAGGATCAGCATCTTCACCAGTCATGAGGAGCCTCAGAAATCCATTGGATTAATGGACAGTCATTGGTGCAAATGTAGACCAAATGGGTCCTTTCAAGTCCTAAATTCTAATGCTTAGGCCCAACTACAACTGAGTCAGTGTCAGCTTTGAGCATGAACAATGAAACGGTATGTCTGATGTTTCCATCGCTTGTGTGTTTGAAACTGTGTTTTTGCTCCAGCTTCCAGACAAGTCAATTGCAAGCCTGGTTAGATTCTATTACTCTTGGAAGAAAACGCGGAGCAAAACGAGTGTGATGGACCGCCATGCACGCAAACAGAAGAGAGACAGAGAGGAGAGGTCAGCATGAAGATATTAATAGGATGTTCGCTGTCTGTTTTTTTGTTTGCTTTGTTTTAAAGAGTCTTGATCAAACATTGTGCTATCGTGGTCTATTTTTAGAACACTACTTTGTCATTGTTGAAAAGGAAATGTCATATTTGTGAGAAGAGACATTTTTTTGTCATGCAGTGATGATGGAGAAGAAAATGGTTGCAACTCTCCAGGGGATGCTGATATTGAGCCAAATAAGGATGAAAAGAAAGAGGTAACATAAATGGACATATTTCTGTACGTCATTACGCACAGATTTTCAGCAATAGTGTCTTAGTTATGCATAAGCAAATTTAGATGACGTGTAAAACTGTTAATGTACTTAAATTCATATTTTATGTGTTTTTGTTTTGAGTTATTAGGTATTTTATCGATTATTTTAACATTTAGCAGTGCTGATACACTTTACATATTGGATATCTATCTATTTTTTTAAGGGGACATCTGGAGTTGAGAAACAAGAAACAAAACCGGTAGTTGTGCAAAAGGTACAATACTAAATATATATTTTAAATCAGTTTAACCTGTTTTGCTAATGCGCAATCCCCTTTCACTGTACATATATAAATCGACATCAATACACGTTTTAAGTCAATCAAAGATTGAAATGGCTCTGTTTTTCTGCAGCCAGCGAATATTGTAGAGAAATCAATGCATGTTAAGAAGGAGCCACAGGGTCTTGCTGGGAGGAACTTGCATAGAGCGAAGAAGAAACCTCCTAAGGGAATGCATTTAAACTCTGATGATGTGACGGCAATGTCCAGTAGTGGCCCGGCCGCAATTAGTGTTCTGAGACAGCTGGATATGGAGCTCATCACCATAAAACGACAGGTTAGAGTTTTATTACTTCTCAGCAATATCACTTTCATCTCAGTGTTTTATATTTAAGACATTAGGCTGAGCTAGAATTAAATCTGACTGGCAGTGTTGTAGTTTAGAAGTATGTTCAAACTGAGAACTTTGAAAGTGATGCTAATAATCTCTTGTTACAGATTCAGAGCATTAAACAGCACAATAGTGCCCTCAGAGATAAGCTAGACATCGGTGTGGATGAGTTCAGGCCATCTGAGGTAACAATATTCACTTCTATAGAATTACTTTCCCCAAACATTTCATAGGCAGCCATATTTATCATTTTCATGGATGAATGTTGTTCACAAAAAGATAAATGTGCTTTGTTTTCCTCAGGCTAATCAGAAATTTAATACCCGCTGGACCACAGAGGAGCAGCTGCTTGCAGTACAAGGTAATTTTGGCCACATTTCTCAAATGGTTGTGGGTTATAGTTGGATAAAAAAAAAAAAAAAATTTAAACGAGAAGTTTTGGGTTGTGAAATTCTGGTCAATGCTTGGCTTCTTCTCTCAGCTATAAGGAAGTATGGACGGGATTTCCAAGCCATTTCTGATGTGATCGGCAACAAGTCTGTGATTCAAGTGAAAAACTTCTTTGTGAATTACCGACGTCGTTTCAACCTGGACGAGGTCCTGCAGGAATGGGAAGCTGAGCATGGCGTGGAGGGACGCAAGGGTATAGATGAAGACAAGATGGAGGTGTCATCTGAAGAGGGGACTACTCCGGGGTCTTCAGAAAACCAGATAGAGGTCAGTAGCTCTTTTACTCTCAATTTCCCATCAGTACCTCAGTTATTGGGCTTTCCACCAAAATTCTGCCTTAGATTCCAGTCAGGCTGGAAATGCTTCCTCTAATTGAAGGATGTTTTTTCTTCCATCTGGTTTTGTTTTATGAATAACTTTTGAGAATGATCATCTATTTATCTTTTGCAGGAACCAACGGCAATGGAAACACAGAACCCCTCAGTCTCCTGAGTTCTCCAACAGCAGTCAGACGTGCTCAGATCAGTTGACGTCGCAGCTGTGCGTTAGAGGCATTAAGGCTTCGACAGCCTCAAGTGAAGCCTCTTCATAATGGACATTCCTCCCCCAGCCCCTACAACTCTCACCTCCCTGCTGAACCCAGGACTCTATAACAAATGCTACCGCATGGGAGCACAATCTTCACCAAGCTAGGAACTAGGACCATCTTTATAGTCACTGCCAACAGAAGTAGAGTTTCTGTCTGGTCTTTACCAATCTGGTGCTCCAGCAGTTCTCCACAAATGGTAATTGCCCTGTTATCGGGGGGGAATAAAACATCCATATACCCATCCCAATGTCACTGAACAGTGAATTGTGGTCTTGAAATGAATTGAAGATCTCTTGTCTGAAGGAGTTTACGTCACTTCATCATCTTTTTCTTGATTATATTCATGGGACTTTGATCTGGTCCAACATCTCTTTCCATTTTTTTTATTTTTATTATTATTATTGCTGTAGCATATTATTTAGTTATATGATTTTTTTTAATTTTTTTTGTTAGTTGATATCTGGTTGAAATTTTAAGCTATTTATTTGAATAAAATTGAATTCTAAGAACTGCACTGCATATATAATATTAAAAGCCAGTGTGGATAAAACGTAATACCAATTTTAATGTCCTTTTGAAATATGAGATGCTTTGCAGCTCATATTATTCAAGTGAACTGGTTTAGTATTAGGTCGTTATATATATACACATGCATATACATAGATATGTTTAATCATGGACCCTTGTACACGGTGTATTTGAAATGCATTTTATCTCAAAAGGTTTCTGCAAGAACAGACAGCAAAGTGTTGTAATGGATTGGGGAGTTTTTTTTTTTGCTTGTATTTTTAAAATCTTATTTCTAACTGTGTTTTGCATGCATGAACATTTTCTTCTTCATGCCAAGGTCAGGCTTTTTCACCCTCTTACGGGTGCTTAAACATATGGATTGCCATGTTAAGAATTTTAAAAGAGAATTTTTACATTTCTATTATTCCATGCTTGTAGATGTTTTTCAATACATCCTTAATTATTATGGTGTTTGAAAATCAACGGTAGATGAGTTCATATTGTTTCTTTTGTATGTTTAATTTGAAAATGGAATAAGTTATTTAAAATCCATGCACTCTCACTTGTTTGACCAACTTTTTCCCTCTAATAACTGTAACGGTACCATACATGTGTGAACTCCTTTTAAAGTTATGTGTGCGGATAACATGTACATGGTTGGGGTGAAATTCTGTTTGTCTGAGCGTGTGGGTGGGAGCTAAAACTGGTGGTGAGTCATAAACTGTGGCCCATATATATTAAACCTAAGGGATTTATACTGTCAAGTGCATTGAGTGTTATTCAACCCATATAGAATACGTTATATTTAATCAATCTTTAGTCAATAATAAATCATAATTTGTGATAAAGCTTTCCTGAAGCTCAAAGAGTAGAGCGTGACACTTGCAACGCCAAGGTCATGGGTTTGATTCCCAGGGAAAGCAAGAACTTCTTAAAATGTTATTGTGTTCCTTTATGCAATGCAAGTATCTCAAATGCATCAAGGTACATGTAAATGTACAAAGCTTGAAAGACTATAGGCAGATCGTGTTATTAAGTACAGTATAGGAATTTGCAAAGCAGATGAATCTCACAAATAGCATGTCTGGGTTTTATTTCATCCCAAAATAAAAAAGAGAGAAAAGAGTTTTGCATTAGGAAAATTCAGTCTGATGCCATCAAGATTTGTTTGCTTTGTGATGCATTATTGTCATGACAATTAAGTCTATGCTTTTCCCCATTTGGCTTTACTGTAATATGGAAAAATCATTACTATGATGAAAATGATTATGACGTAATTAAAAAGATACAACCTGCCTTGAATCTTCAAGTATTTTAACAAAATCATGGGGTTTCTGGTGAGAAGAAATATCATGTCATTCATATTGGGATGTATTCGTAATTAGATTTCTTTAACTAACTCGACATGTGAACAGTAATATAACAAAAGCATTTTACAGTTCATCCCCAATTAGAAACACGTGGAAAAGAGCCGCCGAACTGAAAGCGATTCTATTACAGATTCTATCACGCCACCTAGCGTTCAGGAATCACAACCGCAGCCCGATCTTTTCTATGGCGTCCTTTTACAACCAGCTACAATTTTTTTCATGACGGGGATTTCCTGAGGAAGTCAGACCAAGGGGGCTTTCCAGTTAGTAGACTCGGTATCAACAGCACCCTGCCACAGTGGCGGCTTCTCTACCTATTCGTGTCCCTCAACCGAGCCGTTTTTGGAACATTCCGATGTCAAAATGATCCGATTTGATCCCACGGCCGTTGTTGCCTGTTTGAGAAGCGAGGACGGAGCTCTGGCCGCGTGAATTTGGACGTTGTTGTCTCGGTGTGTCTGTCATATGAGTGGACCATCTGTGGCTCCATTCGTGAAATTCTTCAGAGAAACACGGTTGGATCGTCGGACGACATCGTTGATCAACTGATTCATGTAAGTGGATATATATTTCATAGATATACATGTGAAATGACGTGTAGCTCATGTTAGTGAAAGGTACGATTAGGCAAACCCAAAGTCTATGGGTTTCACCTACAGTGTTTAAAGTGTGTCCTGTGATGGTCTGAGATGTTCACCTGCTCCCTTTACCGTCTTCGGGACAAATGCGGGCTCTTTTGGGCTCCCATTCTTCAAGTTGTGAAACATATAATGCTATCACGGTAACTGGTTAAATCCCGTAGTGCTTTCCAAATTCATGGCAGATGAAGATGATCTCACCTTTGCTTGAATTTGTGGTCTGAGCTTTTAACTTTGCTTTTATTAATTATGATCATAAATGTATTGGTTTTACAGTTAATGGTCTATAAATTCCACATATATATTTTATATAGGCTTTGTTCTATAGAAAGAGGGTATGGTCTGTAAACTTAAGCCTATATAATCTTCATACAATGTGTGTGTGTGTTTTTTTTTTCCTGCTCTTCAATCTTCTGTGGTCTTATTCCTTGGGGGCAATACCTAACTTACAAAATTCTTGCATGATTTAGGCCTGTACGCTACTGATGGAAAAAACCATGATGGCATACTGTATTCCACTGCTGGATGCAGTTTATGAGACAGAGAATGGGTGTACGGCTGTCTTGCATATCATATTTTAATCAGGAATGTACAAATTTAGCATACTAATATTGATTTTTCCCAACACATATGACTATGAATATGTTTTATAAGTGTCAGGTAGCCTATATGTAGAACTGATCAGTAATAATTGTTATATGTGTGCTTTTTTTGCACAGTGTTACTACCAACAACAACAAAAAAAGCATATAAATATAAGACACAGTATTTTAATTCTAATAATAAAAGTATATAAATAACGTCAACTTATAATTACCATCTGTACACTACCGTTCAAACATTTGGGGTCGGTAAGATCTTTTAATGCTTCTGTAAGAAGTCTCTTAAACTCACCTAGGCTGCATTTGTTTAATCAAAATTGTTAAATAATATTACAGTTTAAAATAAATATATTATATATTTTGAAAAGTCATTTATTCCTGACACATTTTCAGCATCATTCCTCCAGTCTTCAGTGTCACATGATCTTTCAGAAATATGATGATTGTTTTGCACAAGAGGCTTTTCTTATAAAATATCAATCTTGAAAACAGTTGTTTAACTGGTAAGTGTTTTTTGTGGAAACTTGAGGTTTCTTTGAATGGGAAATTAAAACGAATCGCATTTATTTGAAATGGAAGTCTTGTCTTTTCTTTTGATCAGTTTAATACATCCTTGATGAATAAATGGATTCATTTGTTTAAAAAAAACTCTTACTGACTCCAAATTTAGATCTTGGTTTTAAGCTTGTGAGTTGTAACTAGTTGCTGGATTTTGCTACAAGCTGTGGTTACGTATTGTGACCGTTATATAATGTTATTACGTTAAATGTATTACATTTATCAATAAATTCAATATTGGTTAAAGTGAAGACCTAAAAGTGTAAATATCATTCAAAACAATTATATTTCAACCATTATTTAAATCCCCTGATGAAACAGAAGCAGTTTGAAAATAGTCAAACTAAAATAGTCAAAGTGTGCAGATCAAAACTCTCAGGATAACACAGTAAAGTGGTGTGATACACTACAGGGGACATGCATTTGGGGCTTGATTTCAACAGAAGTTGGAGCAGGCTATTTTCTGAAAGCAGAAGGTGATTGAGTAAATTACATAATTCTTAGCATTTTCACACAAAGTAACCCCGTTACATTTAACCCATCACACCATCATCAAATGTTCGCATCTAAATTGTGTTTTATTCCTGTAAATGACATAGCAGTCACACATGTCTTCCTCTAGTAAAAGGTCAGGCTAGAAAGAGGTGATATTCCCCTTCTTAGTTCTCTTTCATTTTTTGTTATGAGATCTCCTGCTGTGCAAATACATTCAAAGAATCTGTATTACCTTGACACTTCTCAGCTCTAAACTAACAGTCTGAAATGTATTGTGTTTCGCTTTTCACCTGCAGCTTTCTCTGGTATTATGTTCTTTATTACATGGGTGCCTGCTTTACCTCCGCATTGCATAAACTATATATGCACTGATAATATGAGACCGAATTTTGTCGTTTATCTTCCTTTTTTGGGGGACAAATCCATCTAAATTATTGCATTAAAGAAATAGTTAACCTAAAGTTGAAAATCCTTTCCTCATTTACTCTTTATCATGTCATCCCAAACTTCAATGACTCCATAAAGTGAAAGCGAAAGGCTTAACGGTTAATTCATTGAATGGAAAAGAGCAACTTAAACATTCTGCCAAACTTCTCCTTTTGTTTTTCCAAAAAATAAACAGCCGTATAGTTTTGAATGACAAATTATCCCTTTAAACCTATGACTAGGTCACAATTTCATGTTGTTTTTCACCATGAAGTTAATTTAAACTGTATTGTGCAACAGTTTAGCCTTCGTAAGATAATTATTTAATTCTGCAAGGACATTTGTAATGTTACAAAAGTTTTCCATTTTAAATAAATGCTGTGCTTTTGACATTTTTATTCATCATTGAATTATAAAGTATTTATCAGGGTTTCCACAAAAAAAAAAAACATTAAGCAGCACAACTTTTTTTAACATTGAATATAATAAGAAATGTTTCTTGAGCAGCAAATCAGCATATTAGAATGATTTCTGAAGGATCATGTGACCCAGTAATGGTGTAATGGCTCCAGAATATTCATATTTACCACCACAGGAGTAAATTGCGTTTTAAAATAAAACGGAAATTTTAATTTGTAATAATATTTCACGTTGTTGTGGTCTTTACTGTACTTTTGATCAAATAAACGCAACCTTGATGAGCATAAAAAAGCTCACCCCAAACCTTTGGATGGTAACATGCATTCTTTTACATTTGGATAAGGTCACATAATTCCAATAAACAATAGTTTACTAGCAGCTGCCTACCAAACCTTTCCTTAATGGGCGTTTATGTGCTTGTACGTGTGTGTATTGTCAGCAGTGACAAAGAGGGATGAGGCAGCAAATGGAAAAGCCCCTTAAATATTCCTGGAAATCTCTAGAGAACTGCACGTTCTGGTCAGCTACCAGTACATGGATTTTTATTTCCACTCCGTTGAATGTTTCTTTTGTTTATTTGTTTGCATAGTTGAGTATTTTTTCCCCCTACAGTTTGTGGACTATTTCAGGGAGAGTTTTATCCTCAATTATTGGTGGTTTTATTTTTTACCTCAGCGTAGTACGGCATGTGCTGTGCATGAGACGAGAGATAAAGGTAGGGAAATACCTTTAGTTGAAGTAAAACAGAAACTAAATCAGGGACAAGAACCTCTAAACTTTCCAACAAAGCTAATTGGGAATATTCACTTTTGTTTTCATGGATGACTCTGGACTTTTATTTTTTCAGTCACAACAGAATACACTCCGGTAAGGTTAGTATTGGAAGACTTTGAGCTATTGTTGTCATTTTCAAAAGGCGTGTTGAGCCGAACATGCCTTTCTCTCTCTCTCTTTCACTCAGTGTGTGAGAGAGCGAGAGAGAGAGAGACTATCCCACATGGCTGTCATCTTTCTCCGAAAAGCAATTTATTTGGACAATCATTTGAAGAAAATATGAGTGGTATTTGCCTCTCCAAAAATGTGTTTTTATTGTTTTTTAGAATGTCGCTATATGGTTTCTAGCATATTCTGGGCGTTTTCCGGCAGAAACATTATAATTAACATTATAAAACAATATAATCACAATTATTTTGGGCAATATTGAGATATCTAACACCATTACCATCACTTTAACTGCTTAGTTGTGTTTGTAGTAAAAAACACAGTGAAATATTCCAAATTGTGGAGAGACAATTTCTGGCCATACTGTCACACAAAGAAATTATGAACGCATGCAAAAACAAGAGAGAACCAGCTTTTGCCTTGTTTTTCTGTCCATTGTTTAAAATTTCCATAGGAAAATTTTGTCAGATTAATACCACTACTGTGTGTGTGTGTGTGTGTGTGTGTGTGTGTATTTTTATATCTAGATATAGATGTTAATATACACAATTAATTGCATTAATTTAAAGTAAATAACGCCCACACAAAAAACTGAAGCACGTGAAATTGCATCATGAATGTTATTTACGTCACATAGATGATCTTAGTATTTGGGAGTTTATCACACTTTGGCATCTGTAATCCTGGTAGAATTCCATTCCAATTCTAACCCTTTAACTCTATTTCGCTTCTCTGTTTGCTATCAGATCATTTTAAACCGCTAAAAGTTTTGATTTCGGTGATCCAGTAAGCACATTCATTCAAACAGTCAGCCCAAACAGCTCTAATGTAAAGAAAACCAGGTTTATTACATCAGAGATGACAGAGAGTATAGAGACTCACGTTGCTTTTTCAGTGAATTATTCATTCCGGTGTCTGTTTAGCTGTAAAACACAAGCTCTTGTCATATTCTAAAATTGTTTTTGAGGAGCGCATTGCGCTGTGTGATATACAGACTGATAGGAATGTCAAAACATCCCATCACTTTTATGGACCGATGATATGCAAAATATGTTTCTCGGCTGGATAAAGCAAACCAGCGTCTCGCTAGTAAAGTTTTGATGGATGAGGATTGCAATCAAGGTTAAGATGATTCACTCGATGCACTGATCGCACATTATGCACAGACACTTTTCAGTACATTCATGTTGCTCATACACACATTCAGGGTATTTTTAAATCGGTCATGTGTATGTAGTTATGTTTAGTAATTCTGAATGGATCTGTGTGCTGTCGTAGAATGTCGTCAATATAAAGATGTCGGGCGTTTGGATGGTTTTTTTTTGGCTTCTTGTCCTGTTCAGTATCGTAACTTTTGCATAAATTTATTTTTAACATTATGACAAAATGTGTGTAATTTCACAATAATGCTTTAATTGCGATTTATGTGTAAAAGTGTATTTATGTATTTATAGTGTGTATGTTAATTATAGAGAGAGGGAGTTTTTATTTATATTTTATTTATTTAACCCCCCCCACCCCCTTCATATATATATTATATATCTCTTATATATTATAAATTAATAAAATATCATATTATATATCTTTTATTTATATAATACATTGTACAGTCTTTGAAGAATGATTTATATGCTGAATTTTGCTACTTGGTGCTGGTAGTTTATTCAGTATGTGATTATTCAGTAACTGTGATTATGCATTGGCAAACAACAATAATAATGTTTTGTCATCAAGAACAGTTGTTTTTCGCTTGGTGTTACGCCAAAACCGTTTCGACTGATCTATGATTGAGCTTTAATTTCCCAAGTGAAAATGTTTGTTTACGAGATGTACTTGCATTCATGAAAATACACCATACATAGCTATAATTTCTGTTTTCTTTTGTGTCTGAAAGTCTCTGTACTGGTGAAGAGGCATGTGTGGTGGGGACCAGTCACTCTTGTGGAATAACTGTGGTATCCTCTGCTTAAAGGAATTCTAACAGTGTTCAGCGACGGAGCCGGGACCTTCCTGCATGTGTGGTTGATGTGTAGCTGGCTCATAGGGGAGATATTATTAGAGCTAGAGAGCTATGCCTGTTATGAAGGGATTTCCCAGCCTTAGAGCTGCCGGTCAGGAGCTGTTGATGTGGCAATGTAAGCACAATGTTAAAGCATCGCCTCAATGGCAGGCATTAGCATATGGAAATGGGAGAGGAGATTAATTTCTATCTGTCTAACCTTGGCACAAGATTTGAAGCGGGCAGAGAGGCAGAAGTCAGGCTCTTGTGATGTCAGACTGCAGTTAAGAGGTTAATAGTTCTGACGCTGCTCTCATCACTTACTCACAGTAAAGATGATTCAGGCACGGCTTACTTTGTCGTCATGTTTTTCATAAGCTATTTTGAAATGACAATGCTGACATTTTAGAATCATTTGTTTTTGTGTGTGTGTGTGTTCTATTGGAAGATTCAGAAATACTGCTTTGTATTGTTAGACAAATCTGCTATTTTAAAAATAATTGATAATTGTAGCACAGTTATGCGTGATCAATTGGGATGTAACAGTTGTAGTTTTTGTTTTTTTACTTGATATTCTATGTATTTTTTTTATCATCAACTTATCAGTTTTGACTAGAATTGTATTTTTGGTGCATGCCTAATGATAAAACTCTTAGAGATAAATTTTTCTATGCAATTTTTGTTGTTGTTGAATGTTTCTTATGCTCATTGTACTAAAAATTTGCATAATATTGTGAAATATTAAAATTATTTCTATACATACATGCATATATCTGTACATTTTTACCTGGTTTTATATATATTTATACATATAAACATTCCACACAATCCACAGAAAATTAAAGGTATATTTGAGTTCCTACTTATGCTGGGTCTTGCTTTTACTTCAACCAGCTCATACATTTCTCTCCCTTTCATACATTTGTATTAAGAAATTTAGATTTATATTCATCTGCAAAGCTAATTTCAAGAATTTGAAATGTCTACAGCTAATGTGATTGTACCATTGGTGCTTCTTACTAGGACACCTGTATGTGCTTAAGAGGAACTGACTCATTCATCCACTAAAATCACCTTGGGACCAGTAAAAGTAATTACAAGAGTGAAGTTAGACAACTGAAAGTCAAGCATCATTTGTTTGCAGATGTCATTTGGCTTGATATATTGATGACATTTTAAGTGTATCTTAAGTGTCCCAATGCTTTACGGTGGCCTCAGGTACTCAAACCTTAAATCCATCAAACTCTTCGGACTCAGTGAGGTCAAAACTGTATTCCTACTGATCACTTAACTTGTGTTCTTGAAGCAATGGCAGCGACGCAGCCACAAATTGGTATTTGACATGGGGGGGTCTGGACCCAATCAGACAACAGCCTATTCCGTTTTAGTTTCAGTAATGTTTTCCAGACGATACAGAATTCCTGACAGCTTCAATCTGGACAAGAATGGAATTTAATGTACCAAAGATTTTTTCGTTTATTAGGATGTCAAAAAGAAAACATTTATCATATTTCTGGAAGTCATTGTGAACTTTTTATGTGATGAAGATGTTGAGCATTTAAACTTTTGTAGGTGTAGATTAAGACTCAAATCTGTCTGTTTCTTTGCAGGTCATGTCCGCAGGGTGTAATGTGGAACAGCAGATTCCCCTGCAGCAGCGTGCGCCATCTCTTGCTATGTCCTCCATGGCTCAGCGGCCCAGGTCCGATCCGGGATTCTTGCCTCTGCACGGAGGCTTCAGGGACCGCTTTGTCATGACACCTGAGCCCAAGTATTGCTGTGAGGCCTGCAGGCTAGTGCTCTGTAAACCTCGGCAAACTGAGTGCGGACATCGCTTCTGTGAGAGCTGCATCACAGACCTGCTCAGGTGGGTGAGGGTTCTGTAGTGAGCTTTATACAAATGCTCTGCTGTAATAATAAGAACGCTATTACAAGCCAAAGAATAAGCTAAGCAATTTTAGATATTTCCTATTCACATCATCCATTTCAGTGCATCTCAGGTGAAAGAGCTAGAACTAACCTTTTTACATTAGAGTTTGTTTTACCAAACCGGTTCCGTCCGTTCTAGATGTGTGATTTAAAGTATTTCAAATGAGCAGACTAAGTCGTATGATGATTTTTATTACATTTTTGGGGGGAGAGAAAAAAGCTATTGTAAGCGTAGTTCAGTGGAATAATTTTTGAGAGGTCATATGACAAATCAGATTCATTTTCACATTATGTGAGCAGAATTGAGAAGAAAAAAAACCATTTACACCTGGCTTTTACTATGGTAAAGTAATGTTCTTCAGTTGTGATCTTTGAAGAACCAGGGTTTCTGCTGTATAGATGAGGAATTAATGTTTAGGGCAGAGTTTTTAGACCTGTTAGCAAGTCATATAAATGTGTGTTTTAATAAGGACTATCCATTTTTCTATTTATGCTCTAGTTGTACAAATATTTTTATATTTATTATCCTTATTTTTATCCAGTAAATAACAAACCAATGATATGGTGGACAATTGGGGGGGGTCCTTGAAGTAAAAAAGGTTGAGAAACAGTGATCTAAATAGCATTGCAAAAGAGTCTTGGGGCATTCCCATTATTTTTATTTCTGAATATAGGTCATTTGAACTATGGATAGAGTTTGCTTAAAGTTGTATCTGGCTTTCTTTCCCCCCCAGTAAACCTAAACCAGTGTGCCCAGCTGATCTAGAGCCACTCTTTGAAGATAAGGTAAGAAAGTGAAGCCAAAAACCTATGAAGACACACCCACTCTGTTACATATTAAATCTCACCCTCACAGCTCCAAGTGAAAGTAATGTGGGCCATATAACAGGCAGCACTCAACAACACACCTCTCTTGTATAGAGCATGTAACGGATGCTTTTTTTTCATTTGATGTCAGATATTCCGGGATGTTTGCTGCAATAGGGAAATTATGGCTCTGAAGGTCTACTGTCGAAGTGAGAAAAATGGATGCAAAGAACAAATGAGTTTACAGCGGGTCATGGTAAGTCATATGTTTCTTAGAGACAATAGTCTACATATCATATGGTAAATTCCTCCCGACTAGAACCTGCCTCGAGCGCAGAGAAATGTAAGCCTAGTCTTCTTGTTAGTGTGAGAATCGGGAGTGTAGTTTTATTGCATTACGTTAAAGTGTCAGATATTTAAGTAGAGGCTTTTAGGCAAAGTTAGGCTACAGAATTCAGATTTGTCTCTCTCTCTTTTGAACAGGACCACTTGGAAGTTTGTCCGTACTTTGAGGTGCCATGCCCCTTGGGAAAGTGCAAGGAGAAGATGATGAGGAAAGACATGCCTGAGCACTTGACCCGCAAATGCAAACACAGAGAGATCACCTGTGAATTCTGCAATCACAAGATGGCCCTCACTGAGCTACAGGTAACGCACATTGCCCAAAATCCCCCAGTTCCCATAAAAAGGACCTGAAATCGAATGGAAAGTACTTAGAAATTCATGAGATCTTTTTTCAGTTGTCATTGAGTTTTTTATTATTTTTTTCTCCTTGATTAGAATTAGTGGACTTCTCAGTTCCTCTGTGTGAAGTATTCCCCTTGTGCTCAGTGTTTAATGTCCCATGACATTTAGGTTTCACTATTGTACGAGGAACTTGGTGGAATCTCCCGTAATGTTGACTGTCATTTAGAGAATGGTTGATGTGTGTTTTTTTTTCTTCATTTCAAGAATGCTTACTGTTTTTCCGCCTGGTTAATCCTGTCATTATTACGCCACACATTAACCTTTTCTTTTTTTTCATGAGCATCTTGAACCTTGAAAATGTGCAGTGTACAGTATATGTTTTAGTGCATTTCAGTCTGACAGTCATCTCTCTTTGCAGAAACACAAAGAATCAGTCTGTCCTTCATTTCCTGTAGCATGCCCTAATCACTGCTCATTTTCTTCCATTCTAAGAAGTGAGGTAGGCTTGGAGTGCACTGATCATTACTTTTGATTTACTAACGTGCTTGTGTATGCGTTTGCTTTTAAAAGCATAAAAAAGTATGGTAACTACAGTGAGGTCTCAGTTGTTAACATGAACTAGTAATGCAATACTTAATTTACTTAGCGTTTGTTAATGTTAGTTCATGAAAATGTTTACATTCATGTTATTTCCCAGTGTATTAACTAAAATGAACAAATACAACTTTTCATCTTAAAGATGTATTAGTAAATGTTAAGTTTTCTATAGCATTTATTAATTTTAGCTGTGTTGTCCATTGTTAGTTCATGTGAAGTAATGTAGTTAAGAACTGAATCCTTATTGTAATATGGTACCAAAATTATTTGATTTGTAAGTGAATGGTAAAGGCAGATGAATTGTGATATATTTATGAAATGAATTTGTCTCCAATAGCTGTCCAGTCACCAACATGACTGTCCAAAGGCCCAGGTGACCTGCTCATTCATTCGCTACGGTTGCACCTATAAGGTGAATTTCAGTCTTTATTACTTGACCAGATATTGATCTTAAGGACATGTACTATCATTAGCAGAACTGTAGTGCTTTAATTTTGTTCAAAATTGAATTTGCTTCCAAATGTAAATTGTGTACATGTATAAATGTAAAACTCTAAATGTATTTTTTTATTATAGGTCAGCATAATAAAATATAGAATTAGAAACGAAGGAATGAATTATTATTGTTGTTATACAAGTCATTTAAATCTGACATTGTGCATGGTGTTGTTTAAGTATTTTTGTTTGGTTTCTTAGTTTTTCTTCACAGTATAGACTAATAATTTACTTCTAATTATTTTAAAGGGGTTAAATCAAGAGATGAGAGAACATGAGTCCAGTTTTGCATCCGAGCACCTGAGAATGATGGCAGTCAGGAACACCACACTAGAGGCCAAGGTATAACAATCAACACAGATTTCATAAACTTTAGATTATATATTAATTTATTATGAATTATAGTTACATTGTTTAATGTATCAGAGACAGTTTTCTTTTAATAACATCAGTTTCTGGTGTGAAAATGAATATACTTTTTGCTACACCATGTATGTAGTCAAACATACTCTGATCAATCTCTCTATGTAGGTCGAGGACGTTAAGAGCGAGCTGATGGAGCGCTATAAAGTTCTGCCCAGCCTCAGCAGTCGTCTTGCGGAGGTAGAAGCGCAGTATGAGGAGATGAGAGAAAAGAACAGGCAGCTGGAGCAGAAGCTAGTCAGCATGCAGGTGAGAGCTGTCACCAAGTAGTAGTTTTAGTTTCTTTTGAGTCATTTGGTGAAGATAAAAATAACTTTTGTATGAAGTGATGGGAGTCTGCTGTACTCTGCGGTGCTTCTGTCTGATACATGCTTTTATAATTAATTTGCCTTTGTAATATGTCTTCGACGGTGGGCTCAAAGTCTGAGACCACACTGAAAATATGGGATTCAAAGTGGAATTTAAATCCGTAATTAATTCAAGTTTAGGATTTTGAACAATTAAAGATGCACTCAGACTTCTATGTCAATAATCAAATTAGTGAATGTGACATTTTTATAAAAAATTAACTGTTTTCAATATTGATAATAAGAAGAAATATTTCTTGAGCTCTATATCAGTATATTTGTATCATTTCTGAAGATTAATGTGACACTGAAGACTGGAGTAATGATGCTGAAAATTCAGCTTTAACATCACAGGAATAAAATATATTTTTACAGTATTACAGTTTTGAATGGTAGTGTAATTTATTAATATGCATACATTGTAGTTACATTATTATTTATATTATCATGTGTAAAAATAAGAACGTTAGGATTTGACTTTTTTTCTGAACTTCTACTCAAAATATCTTAAATATTAGAACCTGTGATTTTAAAAAACACCCCTTTTTTAAACCGTTCTCATCATGTTGATGTGTGTAGATGTTGATGAGCACACACTCTGAGAAACTTCTTGAGATTGAGATGGAGCTGCGGGAGCTTCATCCACTGCGAGCTATAAGGGAGGAGGTGGAGGCTCTGAGAGGGTCTGTGGAAAGCATGCGTTCAGTTGTATCTTCTCTCGACTCTGGTCGTGTTGGTTCCAGTTCAGGTTCTCACACCCTGGGTAAGAAATTGTTATATATGCTTCGATTTTGTTTTTAAACACAATAAATTAGACAACATTGATGATTACAGTTAACACTTTTTGATACTGTCACCAGGCTCCTTAGAGCAGCAGCTCTCACGTCATGATGACATGATGAGTGTCCATGACATCCGGCTGGCAGAGATGGACCTGAAGCTGCAGGTGCTGGAGACGGCCAGCTTCAATGGTACACTCATTTGGAAGATCCGTGACTACAAAAGACGAAAACAGGAAGCCGTAGCCTCCAAAACCCTCTCACTCTACAGCCAGCCCTTCTACACAGGCTATTTCGGCTACAAGATGTGTGCCCGTGTTTATCTCAATGGAGATGGAATGGGTAAAGGCACGCATCTCTCGCTCTTCTTCGTGGTCATGCGTGGGGAATATGACCCCTTGTTGCCTTGGCCATTTAAACAGAAAGTAACGTTAATGATAATGGACCAGGGGCCGGCACGGAAACACTTAGGTGATGCCTTCAAACCGGACCCCCATAGCAGTAGCTTTCGCCGGCCCACTGGCGAAATGAACATTGCCTCAGGCTGTCCACTCTTCGTGGCTCAGACTGTTCTGGAGAACGGAACATACATCAAAGACGATACCATCTTCATTAAAGTGACTGTAGACACCTCTGACCTCCCGGACCCTTGAATCCAACTTCATTAGGTTCAGCTAATATCGAGTCACGCAGCCCTCCCAGACAGGAGAGGAAGAACCCAGGACAGGTTTGGATTTATAACAGTCCAAGATGACAGCTTGTGCTCTTCGTGAAACAACAGTGCCTTGCTGGGCGTTTAGTAATGGCCTTTAAGAGGAGGTTTGATCTGATGAAATCTCCCGTCAACCACAAATAAGAAGCAGTGAAGAGTAATACATCAACTCTAATCAGGCAACGAGAAGGTTAATGTCTCTTGATCTACGAGAAATGGAAGTGAATGATGTGTTGGTTGACTAACATCCAGCCCAAAGTGAAGCAAAAAGCTGTTTACACTCGTCGTTGTGTTAGCCTGAGTATGAATGCGTTTGAGGCTACAAGTTATCTCTCAAATAGTTTTTTAAGTCTGCAAGGTAACCCTTCATGTTTGGTAATCATGACAAGTTTAGTATTTGGTGGGCTTTTGGTGGTTTTGTACAATATGCAAATAAGTACTTAAGCTGACATGTGTTGTGGTGGTGTGTTGAGAGGAGTTCTGTGGCTAGAAAGTCTTGTTAGTGCGGGCAGGGGTGGATGTGTTTCTGTGTAGTAGATATAAAGGACCTGACTAGCGCATTCATGAAGGACTACATTGGCACTAAACAGTGGTCCTGCAAGGGTTCCATTGTCAAGAAGCAAAACCTCAGTTTTTATGCATGTAAAACCTTTTCTTACATGATTTAACCTTCCCTGTGTTTACCACTTTGACACATTATTTTTTGTAATGTTCCAATTAATAGATGCTGTGCATCAGAATCTATTGTCTTTTTGTGTTTTTTGTATTTTATTTTTTAAAACAGTTTAAAATAATGCCTTTACGCCTCCAGCCATGCTGCCAGAGACACATACAATAATCCAGATCATTTTTCATGGTAGGGATGGTTTTTGCACAAGTATTGTTTGAATGTGTAATATATGTATAAATATATCAATATAAAATTGTTGAAAAACATTCTGAATTCTGTTGTTATGGATGTGTCAAGATGAGATATAAGAGAACTGAAACTACCTGACTATGTAACTGCCTTTTTTCTTTCTTTCTTTTTTTTTTTGGTAATTAAGCAAATCTCTCACTAAAGTTGATATCAATTTCAAAATGATATCAAAAAGAAATCGAGTTGGAAGCTGAATCGAAAAATTCAAATGGAGATACTGGTACACAACAAATTGTATAATCGTTTACATTTAGTAATTATAACAATTAAAACGTAACAAGTTTAAATCTGTTTTTGCTGTTTCTATAAAATGGTGTAAAGAAGGTTCTACATGAGAAGTCTTAAGCAATAATATACACTTGACTGATGATATTATTTCTAATTCAAAGGTTATCAAGGATTCTTAATCTAATTTCTAATTCTATTTAGATTTTTTTTATTTTATTTGTTATTTAGACCGATCCTTGCTGACCAATTAGGGACAACAACCGAGTCAGGTTAACCACGACCATTTTGACATTTTAGTAACATGACTGGTGTTGTCTAATTAATATTCTAATTTTCTATTTTAATCTATAGAATAAAATAATTGATGAAATGTAAAGAAAAAAAACTGCAGGCGCGTTCACATTTGAAATATCTAGGGCATTTTTAAGTGGTATTTTGCCCCGAGCTATTTAATAAGTTATGTCATGAAATAAAATAATGTTATTCCATTGCTTACCACTAGGTGGCGTAAATGCACAAGCCTTTCTGCTATCAGCTGTTTAGCGAACATAAAGGGGCAATTTCAGTCACACTGAAAAAACACACAAAAGTGTGCCAGCCAAAACAGATACACTATTAATGTGTATCTGTTTGGTTTTAAAAATCGTATTTAACGTTTTAAACTATCCCGCTGTTCTTTGACAAGTGATTTCAATGATGTGGGGTAGCCTACTGCGAGATAACCGTTTGAAAGCATTTAACTTCTTAAAATTCTCTTGTGGATTTTGATTTACCCCCATGTCAGCAACTTTGTTTCAGGCCTGCTCGTTCCGCCAGCACAGAAAGGCACCAGCAGTGCCCGTGCCTACAGACTCTCTCCACCCTCACAATCCGCGCGTCACTGCAACTCATGAATATTCAAACCCAGAGTCGGGAGAAAGAATACAGGTGAGGTCACGGCGACAGACACAGCTGGACGAGCACACGCAGAGGCCAGCAGACGGGCTAGTGTTACTACTAAAACAAGTAAAGGAAAAGAAAACAACTGGAACCGTTTTAAAACATTCCAGTATAAAAAAGGGAACTAAGCTCTTGCATCACAAAAAAAAGAGAGCTCTAAGAAGAACGGCAGCATGTTCACTTGGGTAAATAAGGAACAGGGTGGAAGGAACAAGGACGGCGACATGTATCAAACAGTGACTGAAGGACTTCAGAGTCTTTATACTAAAAAACTGCTGCCTTTGGAGGAGACCTACCTCTTCCATGACTTCCACTCACCGGCGCTGGAGGAGGCGGACTTCCAGAACAAGCCCATGGTCCTCCTGGTGGGACAGTATTCCACAGGGAAGACCACTTTCATAAGGTAACGCATCGCTTTGACAGAGATGTGAGGGATATAGTTTTCTGCCAGCGAATGAATGAATAGTAGGTAAAGCCAACGCTCTATTTTTAGTGTTCTGGTTACTCATCTTACACATATTTACCATAGTAATAACAGTAACACTTTATTTTAAGGTCACGTAGTTACACGTTACTACATACGCGTGCTATAGTAACAGTAAAATATGCATAATTACCGAAACCTAGCCCTAACTGTAACACTGTGGTAAGTACATATAGTTACTCAAATAATTATTTATTAATATTAAGTTCATTGTATCTATGCCAGTGTAACCATAAAATATGCTAAATTACACGGAACTAACCATAAACAAACCCCAATAATACTAACCCTATAGTTAGTGCATGTTGTTATGTACTTAAATGTATTATTGCTCTATAATAAGGACACCATCAAATATAGTGTAATTAAAATATCTTGTGTAGCAGGTCAAGAAAGGCATTCAAATATTATTAGACATGGCTATATTTATTGTGGCTTCTTTTATTTTATTTTTAATTGCTCATAGAACAGCATGTACACGTGTTAAGTTTAGTACAGTCAGCTCTTTGTGGTTGCAGCAACACGCTGCAAACCCTGGCAAGGGGGTGTATAAACTGCTTATGCCAGCTCACGTAGTCCATTCATCTGTGAAGAGATGAAGAAGGATGGAGAGTATGCAAACAACTAATAAAAGCATCATTATGCTTCTTATTGACTTTCCACTGTAGGTCAATACCATTCAGCTTTGATGTTTATGCTGGGTCTCATCAGATCCTGTTCTAGACAGGGAGTCTCTAAATAAATAAGAAAATCAAATAGCTCAAAACTAAAACTGGTTTATCACTAAACCAGCCGTTCATAACATGAAACATTAGGTCATAGTTGGAAATTATGGATTTTCCAGTCTAAAGAGTAATGGTACATAAATTGCTAAATATTTAAGTTCTTGTATTGGTGGGTATGAAAAGCAAATACAAATTATGTTTGTATTATTTTTTACCTCTCCCCTTGTAAAATGATTCAGTGTTTCCAAAAAGTTCAGTGTGTCTTCCATTGCACATGCACTAAGCAGAAATTCAGCCATATTTAACAACGAATGCATTCCGACTTATGAAGATAATATAATAAACATAAACATAATTCCCTTATGTTTTTGTTTGATCTTAATGACAAGCCATGTGTGTTTCTTTGCTTGGAAACCTTTGACTCTTTCTCATTCTCTGGCAGGATGTGGTAGAAATCTGTGATTTAGCTAGGAAGTTACAGGAAGTGTGAGACTTATGAATAGGTCTGTTTTCACATTCTAGCCATCATCCAAGGTTTATGTCCAACTCTTTAGCTTTGATCCTTTATCAGCTTTGATTTTATTTACTATCTTTATTTTATGAAATTATTTCTCAACCCAAATGTATCACTGTAAATTATTCCATTCATTCTCACCCAACTGCTGCTCCAGCCGACTAAGAAGTGGTTTGTTAATTCTAAACCTTTCTCTCCTGCAGGTATCTTCTAGAGCAGGATTTTCCAGGGATGCGTATCGGCCCTGAACCAACAACAGATGGATTCATAGCTGTGATGTACAATGAGAATGAGGGCGTTGTTCCTGGAAATGCCTTAGTTGTGGACCCCAAAAAACCTTTCCGCAAGCTCAATGCATTTGGAAACGCCTTCTTAAACAGGTAAATATCAATGACTCAGTTTCAAAGTTTGCAACTGCAGTGTTGTTTAATAAAGAATATTAAAGGGATAGTTCACCCCCCAAAAATGTCATCAATTGCGCAGCTAATCATGTCATTTCAAACCCATAAGACTGTTGTTTATCTTTGAAACACAAATGAAGATATTTTGAAACGTGAGATATTTCTGTCCGTCCGTTGAATGTTATATCCACCTCCTAAATTTTCAAGTAATATGAATGTAATGTTTACCCATTTTTGGACAGGCTAACCCTGTAGAAAAATGTGGCTGAGTAAATTGACAGCACCATATTCCAGTGTTCATGAGATGTTCTGTCAAGCTTGAGCCAGGAGAACGGTTGTTAGACATCATGTAATGTTTCAGGGAAATCTAGGATGTGGGCACAGATTCTTGCTCGCTACATTCTCTAACGGATGTCCCTCTTGTCCGGGTCGTTGCCAAAACAAGGATTTTCCATTATCTTGCACTGGCAGTGGCATAAGATAAGAAGAAAATCTTTCTGTAATGGCGCAAGTACAATTCAAGGTTTACAGTATAATTAGAAAGACAACGCTTTAATACACATTACGTCACAATGCTTTGTAATTTTACATATACCTTCCATTCCAATCGAGGTTTACATGTTTTAATACACAACATATTCTGCCACTCATTCATTTCTTCCTTTCATCCCACGCAGCCTGATTTTCTATTTCAGGCAAATATTTTCCACAAACAAAGTGTCTCAAAAACTGTGTAAAGGGCCACTTCTCCTTTTTGGAAAACATAACTGTTGCATGAGCTTCCACAAGTTTTAATGTTTAATTTTAGTGCCTAGACAGTTAGACAAAGGTTTTTTTTCCTGTTTGCTGGATATTTATGTGGAGGGGAAATGGGTAAGTACTTCTTTGACAGTGACCGCTGTAGAGGTCAAAGGCACACTTGACAGAGAACATCTCCTCTCCTCCAGAGGAACCTCAAAACAATGCACTTCGTTTCCTGTGGATCCTGTTGTGCGTCATGTGATGGCACGTTTAGGCACAGCAGTTTCTTTCTAATTCTCTCTACACTTTTTCACTCTTGTCTTTTTGAATAAAATGCATGTGTAATTTTCTTGAAAATGAAACTTGGTTGAATTCCTCTTCCTCTATTTCTCAACATTTCTTTCTGCTTTGCAGCTGACAGGTGATATTTGATCACAGATGTTGCAATTTCCTCTTATTTTTTTTTGAAGAAGCGATCCACAAACACACTTGAGACAATGTTGCAATCTTAATATCACCATAACATTCACTCACTTGAAGATTTCTAGATATAATATTAAATAATAGTTTTAGTTACATGTAGTAAATTTATCATTTATTTGTTGAATATCAGAGCTTTTTTCTAAAAGGTTGCTACAAGGTTGTGGAATAGTTTACCACTGTCCATTAGATACTTCCCCTTAGTCAATATGTTTAAAAGGATGTTCTGAATGGATGCAATGTCTTATTCATTTTTTTCATTAAGTTTGTTTATGTTAGGCTGCGGTTATAATAGCATAATTCTGTAATAAAAAAAATATTATTATATATTATTTATACTCTATTTAGTATAGTATCCCATTTAAGGCTTGATTCTTGTATCTTTGAAATCATTTTTCAAAGTCACTCGACAAATGTAGTGATACTTCCAGCATTTCCGGTGATAACATGAGGTGGTGAACTCTGTCCATCTGTCTCGCTAGGTTCATCTGCTCTCAAATGCCCAACCAAGTACTGCAGAGCATTAGCATCATTGACACACCGGGGATCTTGTCTGGCGAGAAGCAGCGCATAAGCAGAGGTCAGTGGCTGCAGGTGCTTAGTGTTCATTCTGGTCTTTAAAGTGTTTTAGAGCCAATCCTGTATTAAGTAGGCCGGGAGTTATGCACAGATTTGGTCACATGTCCACACACATGCACACACAATAGGATATCAAATGACACTTTTCAAACTCCTTTTCTTCTCTGACAGTTTTCTCAAGTGTTCCTCCAAATACGTTTATTAGAGAAAAAAGGTAATAGGTAAAACCTGGTAGAGGGAAGATATTGTCACATGACCAACACAGCATGATCTGTGCTGTTTAGCAACATCCTGAAATCTCTGTGGCAATTTCTCATTGAAAATAGATTTGGTGAGATGCATTACAGCAGACAGACTGGTTCACTCCCAAGAGGACTGAAGCTCATGTTCCCAGAATAAGGAACAATCATAATGCTTTGGTCATTAGTTTTCATTTAGTCACCAGATCTGTCCTGTAAATGTCCTCTGTTGTTTCCGTCCCTGTCGCCCATTGCATGACACCAGCAGATACACTGGAAACCCTGAAGAGTATGTGGTGTTATGATGTCAGCATTTCTCACTTTCTTTTTTCCTCATTTTGGAAGCATGAGTGTAGCTTGCCAAACACACATCTGGGTTAACATCAGCATTTTGGTACCTAATATATGTAGCTAGTGTTTATGTGTTACATATTCATCGATAAGCAAATAAGCATGTTGTTTTGTTTTACTTATATTTGCTTTATTTTAATTAAAGAAGGCAGATCACTGAATAAGTCTGTTTAAGCTGTATAATTGTCATCACTGAAAAATCCACAGCAGCAGAGGTACAGTGCGGTGCCAGAGGTGGTGCAGACTGTAGATTAGCCCTGGTGGCGGAGCCGCAGAACAGCACAAATGTCTGGACACAACTTTGGCCATGAGGGATAAGACACATGGGCGTTCCACATCTGTTATTGCTTTAGCGCCGCTCAGCTGAGGCTGCATTCCTCTTATGTTAGCATCTCAGACACATCTCATGATGCCTTGTGCATCAATCATTTTTGATTTGTAATACGACTATGAATTTTCTACCAAATTTCAAAATAACAGAAATTTCCAGCCAGACAATTGTGTTGTGGGTGCTTTAAATTCTGATACATATTGCATTCTTTAGATTTATAAATGGGGACAACATATTTATATTTAGGCTGCTCATTATAGGGGTAGTTCAATAATTATGAGAAAAAATGATGGTAAGTTGTGACTGTTATACAGTACAACCTTCTAATTATTTTCTACACTTTTAAAATGCTCTCAGTTCAAACTGTTTAAAATGAACTATGGAAAAAAAAAATTAAATAAAAAAAACATCTAGCAATAGGACTCAATAGATACACATCTCCTTTCACATTAACCTAAACTCTTGATGATTTTCTTCTTTTGTACTAAGTTGCCTTACTTGGAATGGATGGTTCCCACACTCTAAGCACTGAACTCCTCCTTTGTAAAATCTTGGCAGAACTTTTTGTAAAATTTTTATAGTGATATGTAATCCATGGCATTGTTGTTGGAGCAGTGGCATTTCCTCATGGCTGTTGGGTGGTTGGATAAGCTGGATCTCATTGCTTAAAATTAATTTGAAATCAACACATGCATTTGTTTATAATTCTACATGTGAATGAAGCCTGATATGGTGTCCCTGTCTCTATGAGATTATCATGGTCATGCCGGGGCTGTGACCTGTGCACCAATACAAGGCTTGAAAACCGATCGTTACACCCTTCTCTCTTCCCGTTTCTTCCAGCTACATAAACAAAGGTGTAACCATTATTAATGTATGAAGGACAACATTTTTCCAGTTGTGAAACATCAATTCAAATACATTTTTGTCCGTGATGGTTCCAAAATGAATGTTTTAAATCAGAATTTTGGTCTTAGATCTTAGTATGTATGTATTATATTATGTTGATTTGATTATTATGCATATGTATTACATATTATATCATGGTTTCCTAAACTGGATTTTATGAGCTTTTAAAAAAGAATAATTAATTAAGTCTTACAAATAGAAATAAAAATAAATAAATAACTGAATGAAAACAATGAAAATATAACACTAAAAATATGAAATGTTTTACTTTGTTACCTGCCTGTCATGTGGCAATTAACATCATCAGAGAATCATGAACATATGAATGCACTGTTAAATTATGAAGGGGGTTCTTCAAGTAAATATTTTAGGTCAAAGGGTTTGGCTGGAGGAAAAGTTTAGGAACTTTTTGTAATATGTTATGTTATATTTTTCACATCACTATTGCGTATAATGAACATCGTACATTTGATTAATTTTCTCTTATCTGGACAATTATACAGTATACATCATACATTATTTTAATTTTATTCTGTTCTATTGATTTTTTCCACCAAAGGCTATGATTTCTCTGAGGTTCTACGCTGGTTTGGAGAGCGAGTGGACCGTATCATTCTTCTCTTTGACGCTCATAAGCTGGACATATCTGATGAATTTTCTGAAGCGATCAAAGCTTTCCGTGGGCAGGATGACAAAATCCGTGTGGTATTGAACAAGGCTGACCAAGTGGACACTCAGCAGCTGATGCGTGTTTATGGTGCACTGATGTGGTCGCTGGGGAAGGTGATCAATACTCCAGAGGTGGTGAGAGTCTATCTCGGCTCTTTTTGGGCTAAACCTCTCCAAAATGCAGATAATCGACGTCTGTTTGAAGCTGAAACACAAGATCTCTTCAGAGACATTCAGAGTTTGCCTCGCAACGCTGCCCTGCGTAAGCTGAATGACCTAATCAAAAGAGCTCGTCTTGCTAAGGTATGTTGTCTAAGTTGTATTATGTCATAGTTTTCATCTCTCTTTTAAACCTACTCACTCTCTCGTACACAGCCCTCTCTCCGCATTTGGATTAAAGCAAAGTCAAATGCCCCTCAAATATGATTTTATTTGTCAGTATATGCCTTAACATTATATACACTGCAGAGTAAAGATAGCCAAAGGTACAGTAGGCCTTTGTTACGGTCCAGATTGGCAGTAACAATCCCTTCTTTATTGTCTTTACAAGCAAATAATATACAATATCCAATATCAGTTTCCAGCTGGTATTCAGATGTGTTTTTGGTGATACACCTACACCTGGTATTATCACACGTTTCAAATGCACCTTCTGTGACCACTTGTGTTCAGATTTTCAGGAGACGCTCTTGGCGCACAATTGAATTTAATAGTGTAGTACAATTTCTTTTTAATATTTTGGTGGGGAGTGGGGATTTATGTCGTTTATAAATGGTTATTATTAATTATTAATATCTTAAATTGTTAATAATACCTTGCTGCTTGTACAATTTGTGCTGTCATTGTCTTTTATTTTGTCTTGTGTTTGGCCCTAGTTCAATCACTATTGTTTTTGGCTGACTGCACTGTATGAACTTACACATTGTGCCACATGAGCCTCAATCAACACAACCTGGTTGCGTCGTGCACTTAAAACTGGACGGTATAAACAATTCACTCATGGAACCATGACAGAAAATGTGTCTTATCTCTTCCGCAATATTTTCCAAACACGTCCAGCAAACAGGAATCCCGTAGCCCTTTGCATGCCTTCCTGTAATGGTAAAGCCATGTGAGGCAGTTAAATGCCTTCTCCATCTCCTGGAAAAGCCCAGAAAAGTCCCTTTCCGTGGTACAAAGGAATGTGTGTAATGTGCTCAAAGAGAGCACAGACTTTATTTTTCCTAACCTCTCCACCCTACTTAGTCTTGCCACTCGTCATGTTTACGCCTTTCCTGTCCTCCTCGAGCCGCCAATCATCCTTATGAGGAATAAACATGGCATAAAAGGAAAAAGGCCAGCCTTAATTTAGATCTCTTGTGGTGTACTTCCTCTATATTGAGAGAAAAGTTTGTACAAATACAGATGCTTTTGAATGTTCCTTTGGCAAGGGTTTTCAAGGTGTAAACACAGAGATAGTGTTTGATTATGCAAAAATCCCGGAGTAACAGGAGGTGGATGTCATTTGAGAAAAATTAGTACGATTATAGACAAGGAAGTTAAACCGTAAGACTGATATTAATAAGTTAAATTAAGTTTTAGGTTAAACCCCTTCAGTGATATTAATCCTGTGCTTTTAAATGGAACTTAAAGTATTGTGATATCATTTAAATTTCAAAAAAATTTTTTTTATTATTTTAAACTTTTTTTAGTTTGACATGATTTTTTTCATTTGGCTTTGTTAAAATATATATTACATGTAGGGACTATATATTTAAGTGACATTCCTGTTGCTCAAACAGTGGAGAGTGGTGCTTGCAACGTCAAGGTCATGGGTTCGATTCCCATGTGTGTATCTTGAATGCATATTCATTTTTTTATCTTTGGATAAAATCGTCTGCCAAATGCATAGATGTAAATTTTAGGTCAGTGTAATTTATTATAATAAAATTAGAAATTGCTTTCCAAGGGGAATACTGCATGCATGTTGGCCCTGGGGTGACTTGTTCACACCATACCTCCTATGAACTCACTGACTATAATCTTCTATTTTTATATAGGTGCATGCTTACATCATCAGCTACTTAAAAAAAGAAATGCCGTCTTTGTTTGGAAAAGAGAAGAAAAAGGAGGAGCTGATTGCCCACCTGCCTGAGATCTATCAGATACTGCAGAGGGAGCATCACATCTCACCTGGAGATTTCCCTAATGTCCTTAAAATGCAGGTAAGACCTGTCCTGTATCCATGGAACATGGGTAAATATTACATGTTATTTTATGGCTTCTACACACAGTATGTTTACAAACTAAACAAAACTTTCCAGGACGTGAGCTTTTAGGGATACAATTTCCACCAACTGCTGGCTATTAAATTATGTCAACTGGTGCGATTGGTGGATGTATGAAGGATTCTAGGCTGTAGATCTGAGGAGAGTTTGTTTTAGCTAAATACTTGAGTCCCTAAGGGGGCTGCTTGAGACCCAGCCCTGCTATTGTCTGAATCCGCACTTTAACTTTTTTCAGGTCTTGCCTAAGATGTTTACCCAGAATGACTCTCTGTTGACTCTAGCTCCACATCAGAAATTGCATTGAAATATATGTGAAAACAAAATGCCAGTCAACCACTGTAATGCATAATTTTCCAGAGATTAACAGGAATGCATCTCCCATTCGATTTCACATTTAATGAACCGCCAGGGATGCATAATTCTATTTCATATGAAAGACTGCAGTCATTAACTATAATATCATCTGCTAATTATTGACTTACTTATTTATTTTCCGACCAGACAAATTCCAGGCAGCACTTGAAAGATAAAGGCCATGCTCTAAATAGACCATAGCCCCAACCCGGGACATTGATTTGCTCCAGAATTAGACACCATATCACTGAACTAACTGTTTTGTAGGCCTTACTTTATAAATCAGTTTCTCATCATGACCTTTAAACATACATTATTAAATCCTATAATAGTTATCTGTTAATGCTATATTATAACAGAAACTTTAATGTGACATTAAATGCCTCCCTCTGTCACTCACATCTATTGTAGGAGCAACTACAACACTACGACTTCAGCAAGTTCCCTTCTTTAAAGCTGAAACTGATTGAATCTGTGGACAGAATGTTGTCCACGAAGATCTCAAGCCTGATGAACATGATACGAGAGGAAGAAAGAAAACAGCCGTCTCAGATGGTAATGGGTGGAGCCTTTGAAGACTCGTCCGACGGGCCTTTTGGCCATGGCTACGGAGAGGGTATCAGCGCAGGGGCTGATACTGAGGACTGGATTGTGAGTCGCGACAAACATCGCTATGACGAAATCTTCTACACACTGATGCCTATGAATGGGAAGGTAACTGGCATCAATGCCAAGAAGGAGATGATGAATTCACGCCTGCCCAACACCGTACTGGGAAAGATCTGGAAGCTGGCAGACTGTGATAAGGACGGGATGTTGGATGATGAAGAATTTGCTCTCGCTCAGCACCTTATTAGGGTCAAACTGGAGGGATTTGAGCTCCCCGCAGAGCTACCAAACCATCTAGTGCCTCCATCGCACAGAAAGAACCCCACCGCAGACATCTTGTACAACCACCAGGAGGATTGAGCACCTTTATCATCAGCCAGTTTTCAGCCAGCTGCTAGCACAAAATGGCCTTTGAAAAGTCTTAACTTCATTGAAAGGGTAGATTAGTTTTATTGGTTGAGCCATCTTTCGTTTTCATCAAACAAAATTAGATATTAGACTTCTGTTACATTCATATGCCTAAGACTAAGTAGGTTGAAACATATGTGCACTAACTCTTGTCAAAGTCGAAGAACAAACATATTCATGTTTCTGAAAGACACAGCATACAATTATAAATGGTAGCCCATAGAATTATATGGTTTCCTCTCAATATAATCCCTGATATGGAGTGTTTCAAGTGCTTTGCTTGAAATAAAGGTTTTAGTTTGTAAGTTTGCATAACAACAGCCAAAAATAATCTTCCTATACATGACACAGTATCATACTCATACCCATATCACACTGACATTCATCCACTCATCTCACTCTTTCTGACAGCGTGAATATCCACAGATATTACCTAGCTAATCAATTCATTTTGCAGCACAATATAGTTTTACAGTTTCTTTTTACATCAATATTTTCCTTGAATGCACAATTTTCTTATGAACTTGAAAGTGATTGCATCACAATCCAGAAATAGACTCTGTGGGGAAATTGAGACAGTATTCAGTGTTTCATGATGCAATTAAAATTATACTCATTATTCATATTTTTGATTTAACTTTTTAATATAAAAAATACGACATACACTCTTTTATCACACTGGGTGTTATATATTTTTTTTATTGAATTACATGTCATTGAATATATGTACACATTAATAACAGCACTGAGTTTTGCCAAAGTTTTTTGTTTGTCTATAATATTTGTCTAACACTGACTAGTTCGTGAAGAATTATAGTAGTTTATAGTAGCAAGAATATCTACATTTAAAAAATAATCCTTCTAAACTTCTTTAAGAGGTTGCCATTTAAGCTGCCAACTATATCCTCTGCCTTTTAATTGTATATACAGTACAACATATATAATATTGTAAAATAGGACTTTTGTTTCTACAAAATATTAACAATATATACAATGACATTTAGAGAAAACATCAAATTAAATTGTGTTTATATTTCTGATGCGCAAAAGAACTTCTGTTGTATGATGAAATCAGTTTTCCATTATGCTGTATATATATTAATACTTATGAAAGTAATTGTGTATGTTAAACACTGTTACATTAATTCTTTTATTGTCTGTTGTCAATTCTTGTGGCTTGTGAACATGAAAGATCATTGTGTTTATGTGTGAAATTCATATTACTGTAAAAAGTGATTACAGACATTCTTTTCACGTTTCTGGAACAATTAAGTGCATTTATATAAGTGTTTGATGGTGCTGCCTATACTTTATTGAGCCTTTGGCATATATATACAAACTCCAACATCTGTTAATGTTTAATTCGTTGTAAAAAAGACAATTTATACACCCTTTTAAAATAAATAAATAAGGGAATGTAATGAATGTTTCTATTTTACATTAAAACTGTGTTTCACTTTATTTTGAAATTATAAATCTTAAAAAACTGGAATGTGTACTAAATCTTTTTTTGAACAGTAATTTCAGCTGTTTCAACCCCAAATCAATTAAAATACCATTGGCATGGCTCGGATTGGCATGTAGAGAGGTGTGTGCTGCTGAATTGCATGAAATAGTGAATATGACTGCAACCTTTACCCCCAAAGTAGCACATTGGTAGGTGAGTGAGAATTGCCCTCCCATTCAGTTCATTACAACAGCATCAAAGTTCAGTTCACTTCCTCAATACTGATCAGTCTTAAGGAGGATTTATCGGATCACTCTTAAATCATTCATGTTTGCCATGATGAAAATCAAAAACCAATCAAACCATTAGTCAAAAACTAATCTTGACAAGGGTAAGTGATTTCAAAGTTTATTGTACGCTGTGCATAACCTCATAATTGACAAAATATGTAATACAGTTTTTGTAGTAGTTGTGGGATATATAAATAACAATCATGGCTAATACTAAATCTCCTACCTGTTATGAAACGCAGCAAAATATTTGCAGATATGTGTAGTATTACAGTATAATTGCGTGTATTTATTTTAAACTGGATTAAACAGGTATTAACATTTATTTCACTTATTTGTAAATGTAGATATATGTTTTTTTCCCTCTAATATCTATATAGTTATAATAGCACTGTAGTATTAAGATGCCACTAAAATTGTGTTATATAGTGTAACATCTGGAGAGAGAAAAAAATAATGAAAGGTTGGCCAGTTTACTAAGTACTGTATATGTAATCCTTGATGACAATATATTCAAGGTATTTATTTGATGACCAATGCAGTGATTTGTTTGAATACAGTGATTTGACCATCTGATTTGGAAATGCTAGGTATTTTTATGATGCTTTAAAATATGTCTATAAAGTCAGTACATAATTACTGTCAGCAGGAGAGGCATGATTGCCCTGATACTTTCAATTTCTCACAATACCAGAGAACAAAGTAGATTTATATATATTCAACACTTTTAAAAGGACATTTCCTTGTTGCTATCGTCTTTTTCCCAAACTTCACAAAACATCTCAAAAATCCAAAATGCAAAGGCCTCACCAGTCATGTGTACGGCTTAATGTTTAAGCCCATCTTGGGCAACTGTTTATTGTAAATGAACAAGCTCTGGTGCAGGACATGAGGTGAAGCTGACATTTTAGAGTTTTGTATCTTTGAAACATTTACATTTATCATTTGTTGTAATCAGGGACTGACACAGTCAAGAGATGTCTAAACAGGGAGATGGAGTGGAGTCGGATGGTCGATTCCGAGAGCTTCAGGAGCAGCGGATGACGGTTCAGAAGAAGACCTACACAAAATGGATGAATAGTGTGTTTTCAAAGAATGGGGTACGAACAGATCCTCACATTTACATTTATGCATTTGGCAGACCCTTTTTCCAAAGCGACTTACATTGCATTCTTTATAATCAGTTCTGGCTTTCCCTGTGATCAAACCCATGACCTTGGCGTTGTAAACACCAATGCCCTATTAGTTGAGCTATAGGAAAGCAGTACTATAGGAAGAACTCCTTTCAAAGCATTCCTCAACACTCAGACTGAAGCTTACATTTTCCACTATCCACACTTTTCTATTAGTAATTATCTAGCTACAGTATAGCTAGTTAGCCATCTATAAACGTATCAATAATCCACCTAGTTTAATCAGATATATGTCGGTGACTCAGCAATCTGTTTACAGAAACATTCGTGATCCTGACTGGATATCAAGATAATTTCTGTGATATCTAGTGTAATATAATGTTAGTAATCCTGACTGCAGTCCTGTGACTTACTTTAGTTTATGATATACGGTAATGTGCTCACTCACACTCTAGTTGTGAACTCTTGAACCCAGTTAAGGTTATAACTATTTTAATCATTGTTCATTACATTACCAACTGTATACTTTATATTCTTGTCTCTTGATAAGTGGATGAAATTTAAAGTTTTTTCTTCATAAATACACAGATCTCAGATTGAAAGCAAGTGGCGTTGAGGAAAACTCAATAGTTATTGTTATACACTGTTACACAATCCTTTTGTGACAGATCACCACAGGGGAGGGAAAAGCACAGACAGTTTACCTTGTAATTCACAGTCTTACATCAACATCACCAATTTTAGATTTAGGAAGGAAATAGTACCACCTTTACTGTCATAACACGTTTTTTTATTCCAGATATTTCTACTGTCTCCCTTTGAGTGTTATGTTTAACTGTGGTTATATATTACCTCCGTTTGTACGTACTGCCATTATTGTGTGCGCCAACTAAGAGACTTAACTTACATAATAAATACTAACATCAGGAAGATGTTAAAAAAGACAAGTGGTTCTACAACAACACAAATATATTAATAACTCAATACAGGCAGCTGTCTGAAAGAGTGACATGTTTTAAACGTTTCCCTTTCCTTTTCCCCTTCCTCATTGCTCCTGTGTATTGTTCTGTATCAAACGACACTGTTCATAACATGTTTATTATAAAAGGTCAAGCTGATCATTAAAAAGAACTAAATATTGCTTTCTGAGAAAGTGTTCTACAACCAAACACACTGTTTCTTTTACCCGTCGACAGTCAGTTGTATGTAAGTTAGCAGTTCCTTTTAAAAGCAATTATGAAAGCTGCAAAAAGAAGAAGAATGTAAAAATTCCAAGTAGATTTAAAAAAAAAATTGAGTGCTCTTGAGTGATAAAATGCATCTCTGAGGATCTACCAGAGGAGCAGGGTGTGCTAAGCTCCCTCTGTTCATTCCCTGGGTAAGCAGAGCCTATTGGAGGCAGTAAGCAGATCTGTTCAGAGACATGAGATTCCCACAACACATGGATTAGGGAGTGGTTGCAAGGCTCTTGCTTGAAAGCTGAGAGCAGGACAACTTTACTGTGTGAGTCATGTCATAGTGGAATATAGTGTCAATAAGCCAAACACAACGTTAAAACAAAGCCAGCTGCTAAGTTCATGCCAAAACGTGTTTAAAACTGCCTATGATGCATAAAACAAATGCAATTATTGGATTTAAGAATTTCACTGTCACCTAAGATAGATTGTCTGTAACCTTCCGTGTTAACACATTGCTTTGTGTATCCAACCCGTGCATTGTTTTTCAAATGTATGATTATTTAATTGTATAAACTGGGTGTGGTGGAAATGTGTGTAATTCTCTTTTCATGTGAATGCTCTTTAAAGGAAAAAGTCGTCTTGACTGATGTATTTACTGAACTAAGAACTGGTGTGCATCTCATGCGACTTTTGGAGCTCATCTCTGGGGAGAAACTGCCCACTCCCAGTCGACGCACCCTAAGAGTTCACTGTCTGGAAAACAACAGCAATGCCATTACCTTCCTTAAATCCAAGGTACGCTGAAAGTAAAGAAGTACAATGCGTCTTGGTTTTCACAAAGTAACTGTGGATAATTACTTATAACCTTATAAGGGATATGCTTTATAATCATAGGTTATCCTTTTTCTCTCTATTCATCTTCCTTTAGATCCGTGTTGATCTGATTGGTCCAGAAAATGTTGTGGATGGAGACAAAACCCTGATCCTGGGGCTAATTTGGATCATCATTCTCCGATTCCAGATTGGTGCCATCAATATTGTTGAGGTAAGGCCTTAAGAGTTACCCCTGTAGACGCTCTTAATATCAAAATTATGTTTGCCACTCTTGTTTTTTCTCTTTTGGTTTCAGGCTGGTGGTGATGCCAGTATTGCACGACGCTCAGCCAAAGAAGCTCTGTTGATCTGGTGTCAGCGTAAGACTGCCGGATACACCAATGTCAATGTGCAAGACTTTTCAAGCAGCTGGAGAGATGGACTGGCCTTCAATGCTCTAATTCATGCCCATCGGTAGTATTTGGAGTGGATGGCACTCTTTTTTTTTGATAAGGAACATAATTTGGCTGAGGTCGGAATTTCACGTCTCATGGTTTTATAATAAAACTGTTCCAGGCCTGATCTCTTTGATTACAAACGACTACACCAGGATGATCCAAAGAGGAACCTCACCCATGCTTTTGCTCTGGCAGAGGACGAATTTGGTATTATGCAGCTCCTGGATGTGGAAGACGTCATGGTTCCCCACCCCGATGAAAAGTCTATCATGACTTATGTCTCTCTGTACTACCACTACTTCTCCAAAATGAAGCAGGGACAGACAATCCAGAAGCGGATAGCTAAGGTTAGTTAACAAACACATATAGTTCAAAGAAATGTAAAACACAGTTTCAAGCATCATTATTACTATTGCTCATTGTTGATTAGATGGAGGTAGATCTAAATGTGAGCTTGCAGTCTGTTGTAAGAAGGTGTGTTGTTGTGACAGGTTTGTGTGGAGATGTTCACCATATGTCAGAGATCTGACTGTCATTACATTGTTGTTTTAAAATATGTTTGGATGAATCGTTCACAATAAAACAATTTTCTAAATTTTATTTTATTGTCTAAAATATAATTAGAAAATCCGCACAGAAAAAAGATATGGAATTTACAATTCTGGCCATTCACCTTATCACAAAAAATGTGCAATGAGAAAAGGACATTATTGATACCTCAGATATCGAAGTGTGTTGAGAAGAGGCGTGCAATAACGTTTCTGAGCAATCAAACTTATGACATTCACCTAGTTAAAATACCCACAAATTTATACTGAAAGGAACCAGAGTTATATACTTATTTGCAACTTACTTGCTGCCAATAGTGATTTAATTATGCTTGGAATAGATGTAACTATTTACAAAGATATACACTTTTCTTTGGTCCACTGGGGCAAAGTAATATCACACATTTACATAAGCTTTTTTGTAAATGTCAAGCACTGGCACCCTCTGTTTGTGAAAGTACGAATTGCAGTTACTGAGGCTCTCAAAGGATGATAATCTCAGAGACTCTTTAGGATTAGTGGATTTCACTGTGGGTCAAAAGGAGGAGCCCTGTACTTAATCAGATCAGCGTAACTCTATGCTGTAAATTCTGCGTTAGTTGCCTGCATTTCATTGTCAAGAAACGGCTTTTTGGATAATGTTGACAATATGGAGGAAGACATCCTCAGATACTCTTTGACAAACAGGAGGAGTTGATCCAGGAGTTGATAAGCTCAGAGGTCAGGCGATGCCATTAACATGCCGGCAGGATACACATGGAGAAAAACAGGGGCGTGAAGTGTCCTGTTCTGCCTGTGCAGTACCACACTTTCACTCACCACTATGTTCACATGTGTGAATGGAAATACTGGTATGTGTTGACTGGGTCACAGCTGTGGAGTAGTGCTAGCTGTCACAAAAGTGTATTAAACAATGACAGACAGATCTTGTCAGATGGATGGATGGGACAAAGAAAAGCCCAGTCAGGCTCTGGGATGTCAAGACTCTGTGTTCATTTTATGGTAAGACTACCAGCTCTCAGGTGTGACGTGGTTGGGATAGCAGATGACAATGGCTTTCAGTGGCCATGTCAGCAGTCAGTGGCTGCGATGGCAGAACATGAGACACACAATTATTGAGCCACAGAGGAGTGTTCCAGAAGCGGGAAAGGTGTGTATTAAGTAGATAAATGTAGTGTAGCTGTTGAACGTTAACGTGCTTCCAAATCACCCATCCTTCAATGCAATAGAGCTTGATATTCAATAAAATATTGCTTTTCTTTTTTTGATTTGTAGAAACCAAACCTATGTAAACCTGTATAAATGTATTTCCTTTATGGAATATATAAGATGATAATATGAGGAATATTTCAACTGTTTTTGTTGATGCAGTGAAAGTCAGTGGGAAACAAAACAACATTGGACAACATTGGTTGTCATTGTATGGACAAAAATATTTGTCTTCATATTAGTATTTCAAAGAAGACAGAAAGTCATACATGTGTAAAATGACATAAGGGTCATAATATTATTACAAAAGTTTAATTTTTAGGTGTAGTATCATAACTCTATGGTTTAATCCTTCATCTGCAATCATTCATCTGCTTTGACATCTGTTTACTAAAAAAAAGGTTATTTCTCGCAGATTGTGGACCTTCTGAAAGAGCTGGATGATATTAAGAGGCTGTATGAGAGTATGGTGTCTGATTTACTACGCTGGATCAAGTCCAAGGTGGTGGAGCTCAATGACCGCTCTTTCCCCAACTCCCTGCGAGAAATGCAGCATCTGGTGGGTGCTTTCAAAACATATCGCACTATTGAGAAGCCTCCAAAGTATCAGGAACGGGGGAGCATCGAGGCTAACCTCTTCAACTTGCGAACCAAGTTAAGGGCAAACAACCAGTGGGACTATGTTCCTCCGGATGGCAAGACCTTGGGGGATATCGAAAGAAACTGGACCTTGCTAGAGCGAGCAGAATACCAGCGAGAGCGAGATATCCAGAGTGCGCTGATAAGGCTGGAACAGCTGGAACAGTTGGCACAGAAGTTTGGGCGTAAGGCTACACTGAGGGAGAGCTACCTGGAGGACACTTTACAACTTATCCATCAACAAGACCTGGGAGGAATACAACGGCTGGAGGAGGCTGAGACAGCAGCTCGTAGACTGGAGGCCCTGGGAACAGATGTTTTGGCTCGTGAACCACGTTTCCGTGCTTTAAATGAAATGGCGGCTGTCATTGAGAGAGAGAACTACCACAGCAAGGCACAAGTGATTCGCAGGTGAGGGGACAAATAATTGCAGGTTGTTTATAATCACTTGCTGTTGCAAGCTACGACTACCGTAGTTTTCATATCTGTTATAATACCATAAAAGACAAATAAATTTAATTAATATTAAATTAAATATTATATATTTAAATATTATATATTTAATATCAAATAAAAAATATATTCACTGAATTTGGCAATACACAATAACAAGTTTGTTACAAGTGGACTATTGCTTATTTGTGGTCTAAAAGTTCATCATAACATACATGGCTAAACTTGAGTCATTATAAACTTATGAAGGAGAATGTGGATATCGAAACTCACATAAAAAAAAAGAAAGAAATAATCTTAGATAATATGTGCTTATTATCTCATTAATGTTTCATTACTGTATTATGTGTTATAGGCAGGTGGATATCATGAACCGATGGAAAACTTTGCAGCAGCTTCTGCAACAGCAGAAAGAATATGTTGGGGATGCTGTAAATACATTTGCTGTCCTCAGAGACATCGAGTTAATATCTCTGGACCTCAGTGAATTACAGGTGAACGGGTCATACATATATATATCTTATACTACAAGCATTATCGCTGAGCGTTATGAATTCTGAATATATCAAAAACTGCTTTCATTCCTGCTTGAAGACCCAGGCAGGTTCCTCTGACATAGGAAAACAGCTGCCAGAGGTGGTAGCCCTACTCCACAAGCAGGACTTACTAGATACTCAGATCATCTCACTTGGAGAAACCCTGAATGCCCTCAGCAGCAGTGCCTTAAAGGTTAAACACAAAGGTGGCACAAAAGTTCAAAGAGAAATTAAAGATCTTAATGGGCAGTACAACTCCCTACTGGGTCTCAGCAAGAACAGGTAAACTCTTTAAACCCATGTTATTGTACTAGAAGTAAATTAGTACTGTAGTACCATTTTATTTGGAGACATATAAACTGAGTTCAAAATAAAAAAAATAAAAAAAATCACTTGTGGCAGGTACTATAAACTTAGACACTTATCTAGACTTACAGAAGTTAAATGCAGACAGGATTGCCGTTTTACTGTTGTAGAAATGTTTTTGTTTTTTAAGTGACTATGGGCATTTACTCTACAGCCATGACATTTTCTGTTCTTGTCAATAAAGGAGAAAAGCTCTTGAGGGACAGCTGAAGGTCTTTGAGTTTTTTCATGATTGTGAAGAAGTAGAAGCATGGATATATGAGAAATGGGTCCTCTTACAGGCTGCATCTCTGGGCAGAGACCTCAGTCAAATTCAGCAGGCCATTCAGAACCACAAGGTATGTGGTCATCACATACTATAATAAAATACTAAATTAAAGAATTACATTTTTAGATTTATCTATCACTAACCACATATATGCATATTGATAATTAATGCTGTGTTATGCACTTCTATGACAGAGAACAGACTAGCATTGCTTATCCTCATTGTAACTGGATCAGCGCTACTAAGATTAGCAAAAATGCCTATTTTTGTTGCAGGCTTTAGAGGCAGAGATTCAATCACAGGAATCCCTGTGCTCTGGGGTTTTATCCAGAGGGCAAGAGCTGTGCAGGGGGAGACACCCCAATGAAAGAGACATCCAAAAGTGGATTCGGACTCTTCAAAAACAATGGCACCAACTTAAAGAACAAATCACCATCCGAAAGAACAGACTGCATGCAGCCAATGTCATCAAGCAGGTAGAAACCTTGGCTGTCTATAGTCTCCTTCTGAATGGAAAGTGAGAAATTATGTATCAAGTTTGTTCTAAACACCATTTCTGTTTTATCTCAGTACTTTTCTGATGTTACCGAAGCCAGATCATGGCTTGATGACCGCAAACCACTTCTCATTGACAATGATTATGGAAAGGATGAAGCCAGCAGTACCGCTCTGCTCCAGCGTCACCAAAGACTGGAGAAAGAAATGGAAGCATACGGCTCAGAAGTGAAACGGTTGGGTGAGCAGGCCAAGAGTGCTGCCCAACTAGCTACTCTTACTGTGAGTCACGACATAACAGCCTATTATGCACTAAAGAAACCTAATTTACAACACAATTAAAGAACTTACTCTGTCTGAATAATCCAAGAGTAATGGTGAAAGAAATTCTATAGGTATGCAATAAATGTAAATCATTGCTAGTATAAAACACAAAATGCCTGTATAATTTTTACAGCTTCAATGGCACTGACACATTTTTTTTAATTAATCTTAGACTGAAACCCAGCAGAGTAGAATGGTCCACTACAGTGATTCATCAGATGGTGAAGAAGAAAAGGAGAAAAAATCTAACAAATCTGTCCTCAGCAAGGCTTTACCACGAGAACAAGCAACAATTAGGTTCAAATACAGAGGTACACATTTGATCCATTTGATCTCAAGTCTGATAAATGATACTGGTCTGGTTTGTGTTAAAACCAGCTTTCATCCTGACCTTTTTTCCAGGTCCAAAATTAACCTGGGAGCGAGGAGAAATATTGACTATTGTCAGCAGGGAAAAAGATAATTTGCTTCTTCGAGACAGCAGAGGAAATGAACAACTAGTATCGTCCACATACATAAGGGAGCTGCCATCTTCTGTAAGTCTCTTCATCAATTTCAATTCAATTTCAAATCTTATGAATCATAAAAACGTATCTTTAAATTGCATCTATTAGACAGCTTTTGCTTGTGTTTTGATGCAATCAAATGCAGGAAGCACCACCTGAGCCTATGAATGGACAACCTGAGAGTCCAAAAAGGAAAGTGAGCCGCCCGCACCGCACTCGTTCCATGCGCCGTAGTACAGCTGAAATATCTACCTCATCATTGCCTGACACACACTTCCAAAGAGAGACAATAGAGAGCACACAAAGTAATCTGGAGCAGGATTTCAACAGCCTTCGCAATTTAGCGCAGGTGAATATTCAAGCTTTTCCAAGCATCATTCTAGAGAACTTTATTCTTTACCATTTTAGATCATTTTAAACATTTTCTCCCACCAGACAAAAAATAAGATCCTAGATGACACTGCACAACTACATAGGTTCTACAATGCCTGTGAGGAGTTTGATTCCTGGATGGGGGACAAGGAGAACGTCCTCAACACTTTCAGCGCCAACTCCAGTAACTTAGAGGTTGTTCAAGCCAAATATGAGGTCAGTTTACTCTGAAAACACAATAACAATATCAATAACACAACATGAATCATTTACAGCCTTCAAAGCATCTTAAAGTTGCTTGGAGAATTAAAGTGTGTCGTCTGGATAACATGGTGGTATTTTGATTTAAAACATTCACTTCTTTATCAATGCCATATATACGCAGAACTTTCTTACTGAACTTGCCAGTGGTAGAAAGCAGCTTGATGACATTACCAAGCTTGGAGAGGAGCTTGTGAAAAAACAGCACAGCAAGAAAAGAGAGATTCAGCTCAGACTTGGAAACGTAACCCGCAGGTATGTGGGCAAAATCAGCATTGTACAGTCGTACCATCCCACCATATTATTGTGTTGTTAAAAGGTCCTTAAAGTGTTTCTTTGTATGACCAGGTGGGAACAGATTCAGAAATTGAAGGATGAGATGGCTCATGAGCTGCTTAGTTCTGCTGATGTGAAGTCCTTCCTGCAGACCTGCCAGGATGTCAAGGTTCAGCTCCACGACAGGCTATCCCAGCTTGACACACCTGATGTAGGGAGCTCACCATCAGCCCTACAGGCTGAAGAACACAGACAAGCCCAGGCTGAGAGGGACATAGAAGCACTGGAAAGGAAAATAGAGTACCTTAAAAGTGTGGCTAAGATGTGGGTTTGCTACAAAATTATACTACTTATATTTAATTACATATATTCATTTGACATTTCATATTTCACAGCTTGTAAACATCAACAGTAACTTACGGGAGAATGTTATATATAGTAGTGAGCCTAAATCAATCCTCATCCATTTGCCTGTTAACAGTATGCTATGCTATTGCTATGCTACAGGAAACAGGATTGTAGTCCTGCAGAGAGCGCCGCTATTATGGAGGAAGTACGTGCTCTGGAAGAGCTGCTGCGGCAGTTAAAGGCCCAAGCCATTCACAAACAGCAGATGCTTCAGGAAGCCCAACGCTTGCAACTCTTTCAGAAAGAGACCAGAGACCTATTGTTGTGGGCCGAGGCAATACAGGAGCACCTTCTGGAAGAGGAGACCGGCTCTGATGTAGCATCTGCTCAAGCCCTGCTGAAGGACAACCTTGATCTGAAACAAGAGATCCAACTGCAGAGAGCAAAGTTAGTTGTGTTTGATTTTTTTGTTTTGCTGTTCTTACTTAGTGTCTATGCTTAACAGTAAAATTATTGCAGATTAAAAGATATGGAGAAGCTGGGGCAATCTCTGGAGGGAGCTAAAGATATTCAGCAGACACTCACAAAGTTGGATCACGAGTGGAGCCAGCTGGACAAACTGTGGTCCAGTCGCCACAGAAGGCTTGAGCAAGGACTGGAGTTTCAAAAGCTGAATATGGAAGCAGATCGCATAGAGGCCACCATTTCTGGTCACGAGGCCAGACTGAAAGTCAGAGACTTGGGGGTAAATGAAAGATATGATATGGTTACATTTATTTTATTTTATCTGAATTTATTCATCTAAGCACATTTTTTGTCAATGGAAGAGCTACACATTTGTTCAAATTTGATGCATCATTTCTGCACAGGACTCAGTTAACAGCGTTCACAGTTTATTGGGCCGACAAGAAGAGCTTGAGGCTTTGCTTGAGGCTTTAGAGCGATCCATCAACCTCTTTCAAGACAAGAGCAAGGAGCTCATCAGTAGGCGTAACTTTGCTGCCAAAGAGTGAGTACAAACTATTATTTGTTTTTACATATTATCATTAAATGTATTAGTGAGTAATAATAATTGCTTGTTTCTTACTGCTATTATCTTGCTAAGACTGTCATACTACTTTCCAGAATTCAACAGCGATCAAAAGTCATTCAAGATCGATTTGAGAGCCTGAAAGAAACTTGTAAATTAAGGAGGCTTGAGTTACTTGCTTCAAAAAAATACCAGGTAGACCGTGTTTTGGAATGTGACAGCATAATTTATGAAAAAATAAAAGTTAAAATGTGTTAGTAGCTATCAGACAATAAAACTAAACAACTACAGGGCTTTAAAATACCATCCCTTACATAGGAATTTTTAAGAGATGCAGAGGAGATGCTTCTGTGGATGGAGGAGAAGTTTGAGATTGCTGAGGATGAATCATACAGAGATCCCACCAACATCCTACGCAAGCTCAAAAAACATGAGGCGGCAGAAAAAGAGATGAAAGCCAATCAAGTCCGCATAGACAGACTGACTGAGGTACAGTACTACATCAGAAGTACTGTTTACTATTCTTCAAGCCAACTATTTATTTGTCATGATTTTGTTCATTCTGATGATTGGATTTTGTTTGGTTAGACTGGAGAAGAGATGTTGGCAGAGAATCACTATAACAGCCAGAGCATCCAGAGAAAGACTCGAGAGGTAAGCAAAAGGTGGACTGAACTCCAGAGGAAGATGGAAGAAAGAGGGGACAAACTACGACAGGCTGGCCAGCAGGAGCAACTCATGGAGCTTCTTCAGGTACTTTAATCGAGCCAAAGGACAGCATTGAAATGTATTATCAGAACAAATTTCTGTTTCTTAGTTGTTCTTATGTCTTATGTACATTGGGTCATTAAATTAAATGGTTTATAATGTGTAATGTACACAGAAAAAGTGCTCTAAATTCTATATTTTAAAGTTTATTTTATTTATTTTCAGGATGCAAAATTGAAGATTGAGGCAACTGAGAGAATGTTACAGAATGCAATCAGGGGCCATGACCTTCGCTCAAGCAGACAACTCCTGAAGGAGCACAAGCAGCTGGAGGAGGAAGCTCAAGAACTTGCAGAAAAAATCAACTCCATTGTCACCCGTGCCAAACACCTAGCCACCAATCATTTTGACTCTCAGCGCATTCTCAGGGAGACTGACACTTACCTGAAACTGTTAGTACTCATTTTTCCTCAGAAATGTTTTTGATAGTGAAAACCTACCTGTAATAAAATACTTAGAAACAGTAGTTTTCATCAAACAGTTGATGATCAATTATAAGTATATGCTGGGTCAATTAATGCAAAACTGTAAGGAGCTGCTTTCTCTGCATGTTTTAATAAGCTTGTACCTCTGTTCCAGATTTAAATCTTTACAGAAACCTTTGGATCATCGCCGAAGCCAGTTAGAAGCAGATGTTGCTCTATACAGCTTGTACCATGATATAGACCTAGAGCTAAACTGGATATCAGAGCATCACCCTGTAGCTGAAACGACAAACTATGAAAGATCTCTGGCTGGGGCAGTTAGCCTGCTTCAGAAACACAAGGTATGATTAGATACAAGTGTATGGATATTAGTGAGGATGAAATTGCCTATTCAAAAATAGATTCCCAAGAGAGGTGTGATTTAGAGCTTTTATATTGCTATGTATAATTGAATGTATTAACTTAAAGAAAGGACTGTACATTTCTTTGTAAAATAAAGCTGTATTCATTATAATTATTAAATCTTTCAACACACAAAAAAACCTAGGACCTGCAGGCAGAGGTGAATGCCCACAGCCAATACCTGCAACGAATATTGGACAGAGGGCGAGCCATGGCCCGGTCCAATCAGTGGAATGGTCAGGAGGTGCAGCAGAGGTGTGAACAATTGACTACAGAGTGGGAGGAGTTAGAGGAGTCATGTGAGAAACGGTCCAACGAACTTAACAAGGCAGTTACACGAGAGCAGGTAAAAGTGTAGGAGTGTTTGACGTTTTTTGGTCCAGTAATTAGTCAATCCGTCAGTGTTAACGTCTTTATCTGATGGACAGCTTTTGCTTGACTGCAATGAACTGGAAACAAATCTGTCAGAAACATCAGCATTGGTCAGCACTGATTATGGCAAGACTGAATTAGCTACTCAGAGTCTAATAAAGCAGCATGAGGTGAGTAATCTTTGGGTTGTAAGGTAATAGCTTAAGGTTTTAACATGTTAACCAATACTGGTTTGTTTTTTCCAGGGAGTGGAGGGGCACATTGAGGTACTTGCTGCTCAAGTAGATGAACTCAAGTCCAGCGTTAATCAAGCTGTACGCGTGTGGGGTTTAGAGGAGTTAAACAAGCCCTACAACCACATTAAATCTAAGCTAAGTGAAGTTCAGCACTCAGCGACAGTCAGGTAAAAGAAGAATACGTGGATAATACAGAACAACCAACAGAAGTACACGTCTTCGTGTTTCTTTGCAGTGTTGAAACATGTCTTAAATCATGTCTTACAACAGAGAGCAGAGGCTTAGAGAGACCCTAAATCTGCATGAATTTAAACGGGAGTCTGCTGAATTGGAGGAATGGATTGCTCAGCAGACACAGATTGCTGCTTCTAATGACTTTGGGAGTGATTATGAAAATGCACTGGTGAGACTAGCTATTTGTGGCAGACCACCTGTCCAAAGATTTGTTACTGTTCTGCATATTAACCTTCAAAATATTTTCCAATGTACTGTAATTGGTTGGGGTCAAAGGATTTTTAGAGAAAAATCTATATTTTACAAAAGGTATTTTAGGGCTGTCATTTTGAATGTGTTTAATTAAGATATGAATAATACATAATAAAATTTAATTATATATCTAATTTTATTATTTACTGTGTGTGTGTGTGTGTGTGTGTGTGTGTGTGTGTGTGTGTGTGTGTGTGTGTGTGTGTGTGTGTGTGTGTGTGTGTGTGTGTGTGTGTGTGTGTGTGTGTGTGTGTGTGTGTGTGTGTGTGTGTGTGTGTGTGTGTGTGTGTGTGTGTGTGTGTGTGTGTGTGTGTGTGGGTGTGTGGGTGTGTGGGTGTGTGGGTGTGTGGGTGTGTGGGTGTGTGGGTGTGTGGGTGGGTGGGTGGGTGGGTGGGTGGGTGGGTGGTTAGATAGATAATCAACACAATCAACTCAAGTAAATATTCTCCAGATAGTATTTTAACATTCCTTTAGCTTTAGTTCGGTGACAATATAAAAGCCAATTATTTAATTATTTTCAATATCCCACATTGTTTTTTGTCATTGTTTTGTTTCTTTAATCATATTATGTATTATGTTCACACTTATTATTTGGCCCTTGGCATTAAAATAATTGAAACCTTATTTCCATATTTTAAATTCTTTCAGTTTCTATATGTCAATCCTGTATCTTCAGTATTTGACAAACCGTTATGCATGATGTCTGTGATCTAAGCACCTCTTGTTTCATGATAGCAACTGCATGGGAGATTTGAGGTATTCTTAAAGCAGCTGGAGGTGGGACTGGAGAGGATGCACACCTGCGAAGAGTTGGCTGACAAACTCATCAAAACTAATCACCCTGAGAGCCGCTTAATCCGAGAAACACAGAATCTACTCAGGTAATGGCAGTGATCAGAAATATTATAAACTAATAAATACAGAAATTTCCCATTTGTGTCAAACAATTATTTTTGTTTGTGATGTGTCAGACCTGTGTATATAATTTATAGTTTATAGATATCATTTGCAGTTCATACTTACATGAAGTCTATTGAATAAATGACAGAGAATCATGGGAAGAGCTGCAGAACTTATCAAAAGATCGGAAAGAAAAGCTCCGTAAATCTGAGGAATGTCACAAATTCTACAAAGACCTGACTGATGCGCTAGGACAGATAAAGGTATCCAGTTCAACTGCACAATAAAATCGTACTATTAAAAAATAGGATAAACATGTCTGCCCTTGTGCTTACATGTCACTTATCTTGTACCAGGAGAGGCACAAAAGCATTCCTGACGACATAGCCAAAGATCTGAAGGGGGTGCTGTCACAGCTACGGAAGCATGAAGCTCTTGTACATGAGTTGGCTGGAACAGAGCAACAGGTACATAAGGTGTGCTCAGTAATTGCAGGAGTGAAATGGCTATCATCAGCAGTATGCTGACACCTAGTGGGTTGCATGGATGCTTTTGTATAAAGTAAAAACTCATTATTATATACTCATAACTATACATATATACAGAAATTATGCTGAATTTTTATTTGACAAATAGCCATCTACTGGCTGGAAATGACTCAGAAAGGTGACAAAAGAAAGTAAGACATTGTGTTAGAGATATTAACGAAGAACATTAGCTTTTTTTTCTTTTTTACATTTTGACAAAACACACCATGCTTTATTCATAAACACTGTTCATACCCTTTCTCAATAATCAATGGCAAAGCATTTATTTTTTATCATAGCTGTCAAGATAATTGGTGACGTTTTTTGCACATTTCCACTGGGACTTCCTTCTCACCACAAATTCTCAACTGGATTCAGGTCTGGACTCTGGCTTGGCCACTTCAAAATGTTGATATTGTTCTCTGCCAACCATTTCTTGACTACTTTTGCTGTGTGTTTTGGATTGTTATCTTGTTGGAGGGTCCTCTTTATCCCCAAGCCAAGTTTTTCTGCAGACTGTCTGATGTTTTGCTCCAGAATTTGAACGTAGTAGTCTACATTTTTCGTGATTCCATTTACTTTTACACTGTTGCCTGGCCCATTGGCTGAAAAACACCACCACCACCACCATGCTTGACTGTGGGCATGGTGTTCCTGGGGTTAAATGCTTCTCCTTTTATTCACCAAACAAAAGCCACCTCCCCATGTCCAAACAACTACATTTTGTCTTGTCAGACCACAGAGTCGATGATTAAAATGCTTCTTCTTTGTCCAGGTGAGCTTTTGCAAAAGCTAGGTGAGCTTTTCTGTGCCTATCTTGAATAGTGGAGTCCTCTTTGTTCTGTGTCTATGGAGGTCAGCCTTGTGTAGTGGGCACTAGAGTGTCTGAGTTGAAATGTTGGTCCCAGGATTACTCAGAATATTCAGGATAGCTATGCTGGTGATTCTTGGATTCTTTTTAGTTTCCCACAACAGTCTTGCCAGCACAGGGGTAACTTTTGGCTTCCTACCACGTCCTAAAATGGAAGGAATTAATGAAATAATAAGTAAACATTTAAATAAACAATTTGAAAACGCTCACACAGAATGTTTTTTAGGTTCAGTGTTTAGATTTGGTCATTTTCTACAGCTTCAGGAGGTGTTGGATGGAACTGACACCATTCTGGACATGTGCTCTCCTGAGCTGAGGGTGGGGTTGCAGGAGCTGCAGCAGGAGGTGGTGGAGAACTGGGAAAGTCTCCGCATACACATGGAGCAGAGGGAGGAAGAGCTGCAGTCAGCCAAGGACCGCTACATATTCCTCAACACGGTAACCTACTTACAGTTCAGAATACAATTTTAAAGATTTGATGTGGGAAAATTAGAAAATAATAGAAAATGTTGGTGGAAAACTAATTTAGATCCATTTTATATGTTCTTGTTGTTCTCCAGGCACAGGACTACTCCCTCTGGTGCTCCCAGGTGCTGAGTGGGATGAAGGCAGAGGAGTCTATTCGAGATGTTGCTACCTGTGATCTGCAGTTGTTCCAGCACCAGCAGCTCTGGGCTGAGATCGTGGTGCATGAAGAGACGTATGCCGAGGCCATATCCATGGGCCAGGACCAACTGGAGCATGACATACCTAATGCTAGAGAAGTGAGAAGCTCACATTTGTTTGGTTTATGCTACCAACATTGCAAACTGTAATGTTATTTATCAAATTGACATGAGAGACATATATATCAGTCCTGAATACATACCAAATATGCATTTAAACAATCTGTGTGGCCATTAGATCCGAGAGAAACTGAAAGCTCTGAAAGAAGAGAAAGAGACACTTTCCGATAATTGGCAGTCCAAGCAGAAATGGCTAGAGAACACATATCTGGAGCAGGTGTTTTATAGAGACACCGAGTACATGGAAAAAATCACTAACTCTCAAGAGGTCAGTGCTCCTGTAAACTAGCAGGATTTTTCATTTACATTTGAGCATGTGATATCTGGTGTGGTGACCTCTTAAATAAATATCTATATAGTATTAGATAGTTCACAAATCAAGTTTGTTGGTTAGACATCTATATTGTTAATGCTAACAACATCTGTTTCTTTGCAGATCCAGTTGAAGAACAGTGATTTGGGAACGACAGTGGACGATGTAGAAACTTTGATTAAACGCCATGAAGCCTTTGAAAAACTTCTTAACTCTCAGGAAGACAAGGTGAGTTGGTCTTCTTCAGCCTATAGTACGGTCTGAAGCATTTAACACAATGCGACATTTTCAGATTAAGAATAGATGAAAGAATATCTTATGTTGTATAGATGGTGGCGCTTCAGGAGTCAGCGGAGCATTTAAGGACACAAGGTTTGAAGCGAGAAAAAAGCAGTAACATTAAGAACAAACTGAAAGCTCTCCAGGAGAGGAGGGAGCGCATCAAAGATCTTTCTGAAAAACGCAGAGAGGATCTTGAGATCTCGAAACTTCTCTGTATTTTCAACAGAGATGTGTCAGAGGTATTTCTCATTTCCAGCTGACATTAAACAGATAGAAACAAACTATTTAATTGGTTGGTTTGTGATATTTATTTGTATTTTAGGCAGAAGAATGGATCACAGACCGTATGAATAAGATACAAGAAGACTCCAAAATGGACATGAGCAATCTTCAGACTAAAATGAAGATCCTGCAGAAGCATCAAGTTTTTGAAGCAGAGATTCTGGCCCATGGAAATATCATTGAATCTGTCCAGCAGGTGAGTCACTGATTCCCAGAGTCACAAAGTGGTTCAGTAATCACTAAGAGATAATCCTATATATATTTTTATTGTTCTTTTGGATTTCATAAATATATTTAACATAGGCTGGGAATGAACTGGTGACCATGCGACACCCAAAATCGAAAGAGATACGGCAGACTGTTTCTGCACTGATCTCTCATTGGGAGGCTCTGAAGCAAGCAGTTGCAGTCCGTGGAAAAGTTCTTGAGGATAACCGTGATTTTCTTGAGTTCCTGCAAAAAGTGGAGCAGGTTGAAGTTTGGATTAGACAAAAGGTGAATGAATAAGGCTATTCCATAACATGCCGTACTGGTATACCAGTTCATGTTTGGTTACACTGACCTCAGTTTCTTTGCTGTATAGGAGGTGATGATAAATATTGGTGATGTTGGAGAGGATTATGAACATGGTCAGCAACTGCTGAAGAAGCTTGGTGAATTCAGAGGCTCAGGTTCTGGGGTAAGTCTGGTGTTCTTCTTGATTTAGCAAATGATAACATAAAGAAAAATTTAAATTTACTGAACTAACTGAAATTGCATTATGTAGGCTTTGTATTATATAACGGCAGTTTACAGCATAACATTCAATAACATTCTTTCACTAAGTAGTTTTCTTCCCTTAGGATGTGACTGTTGATGATGCTCACATCAAGACAATCAACACCCTGGCAGCCCGACTAGAGAGACAGAACAGCGATGAGTTGGCAACTGTGAGAAAGCGTAGGCAGCAGCTCAATGAACGGTACATCTTCCTATATTTCAACTAAGATCCATGTTCATTTAAGAAAATACACTTGTCCTGTTTTATCTTGCATATTGTTGTTTGTTTTGACTTTCTTCTCGCCTCCCAAAAGATGGAGTAATTTCCATGGCAACCTGAGCAGCTATAAGAGGAAGCTGGAGGCAGCACTAGAAGTCCACGCCTTGATTCGAGAGCTAGAAGAAGTACGGGACAGAGCTGGAGAAAAGGTGAGTGAGAGAGAGAAAGAGAGAGAGAGAGAGAGAGAGAGAGAGAGAGAGAGAGAGAGAGAGAGAGAGAGAGAGACAGACAGCGAGAGAGACAGACAGACAGACAGACAGACACACAGAGAGAGAGAGAGAGAGAGAGAGAGAGAGAGACAGACAAGACAGAGAGACAGACAGAGAGAGAGAGACAGACAGACAGACAGACGGAGAGAGAGAGAGAGAGAAATAGCTATTAAATCAGCAAGATCATAACTGCTAAAATTGATAAAAAAGATACATAAGTGCAATTTAAATTTTTATATTTAACTTTACAATTTAACAATATTTTAAATATATTTACTGACATATTCTTAATTTAACTTAACTATTCGGCCACAGATGCTACTGCTGCAGGGTCAGGGCTGTGGAGTGGATGTGGAGAGTGTGGAAAACCTCATTAGGAGACATGAGGAGATGGAGAGAGAGGCCAGAGTCATCCAGGAGAGAGGGGCTGTAAGTAGACTGGGCCGCTGTTATACAAAGAACACATTCATCCATATTAATCAGTGCGCTGTGGGTAGCACGTCCTATACAATATCTATTGTGTGTGCTAGCTTTGTGGTTAAAGACTTTATAGAAAAACCCTCTGCACCTTCCAATGAAGTAACTGCTGTAAGTACAAAAGCCTTTAAATAAACCATTGATGGTGCATTATATGCTATAGTGTAAATCACTAAAGCTAGTCTGCTCACAAGGAGGGTTATAAAGAACACAATTGCTCTAATTTGTTCAACCAGGCCCTGGAGAAGGACACTAAAGATCGACTGAGGAAACACTGTGATCTGTCTGACAAACTCAGTAAGAAGCAGGAAGAGGTCAACATCGCTTTAGTGAAGCTGGACAAGGAAATCAAACGAAGGTAAGCTGTAATTAGTTGCTATATTCTTAATTTATAATAATAATAATAATGTGATATTTAAATAACATGGTAAAAATGAAATTAAAATATACATAGAAAATAACAAATATGCTTCTTTGCTGTCCAGGAAGGAACGGTTGCAGGAGTCTCATCAGCTGCAACTGTTTAAAGCTAACCAGCGCCTTCTGTTGGACTGGACCCTGAAGCAAAGCGACGAGATGGCGAAGAAAGGCCTGCCAAAGAATAAGACTGAAGCTGAGAGTTTCATACTAGAACATCAAAACTGGAAGGTATTAAAAAAATTACAGATTGTTGTTTGTGTGTGTATGTGTGCGCGCTCTTAATTTTCCCTGTAATGAACTAAAGAGCTAAAATGAATACATTTACAAATATTTATTTATCAGACGCTTTTATCCAAAGCAACTAAAAAATGAGGTACATCACAATTGATTTTGTAGAACAAATGTACTACATACTGTTAGATGATACCACACTTATGTAATACTGTATCAACATTTAATGATTGCAGGATGAGATTGATGCCCGTAGTGAGCGAATTGATTCAGTTAAGAGTTTTGGACAGAATCTTGTGAAATCTGGACACAGCGATTCAGCCGAGATTAAAGAAGCCCTAAGTAAGCTGGAGTTTGCTAAAACAAAGCTTGCAAAAGCTTGGGAGGACCGAAAGAGCACTCTGGATCAAGCACTGAAGCTCCAGGTGACTTCATATAACAGCAGATCGTTTTGCTTCATAAGGTTCTGTTTATTCTAAAGTATTTGTGAGGTATTATGTGGAGCATAATGAGATATTGATTGGTTGCAGATATTCCTGGGCTATGCTGCCCAGACTGAGAGCTGGATGAGTAACAGGGAGGCTTTCTTGATCAATGAAGATCTTGGGGTAAGAGCTTCATTTCTTGGACCTGATTAAAAAGGCAGAGTAACATTTAACCTTATAAGAAAACAAAACGCCCTTGGTTGTTTTATCCTCTGTAACTTAGGAATGGATGCTGAAAGATTTCACATTGTCATTGCAGGGTTCAATGTCAGAGGTGGAGGCTCTTCAGAGGAAGCACACTCTGTTTGAGAACTCTCTTGAAGCTCAGATGGAGCAGGTGGCAGAGGTTGACAGATATGCACATCAGCTCATACAGGCACAGCACTATGACTCTGACAACATCAAGAAGAAGACTAAATCTATTCTGCTGAGGTATACAGTAAACAAACAAAACTCATTTCCCTTTTAAAAATAATACTTATTAGAGAAATAATATTTAAAAGCATAATCTATAGTGCGAACTGAATGTCATTTTGACACTTAACTGCATGTTAACTGCAGTTAAATAAAAATTGCATCTAGTTAATAATTAAATTATTTTTATTACATTATTGTAATGTATGTATATATTAATTTATTACGGTAAATGCAATTAACTTAACTTCAAATGCATCTATACAGTATTTGTATTTCCATAATTACTATGTTGTCTTTGAAATATGGTTCAAGTGTACTGCCAGATGTACTGACAAGCATTTAACGGTAGTTTAGCCCGTTTCGGACAGGGTAGAAAATAGCAAACTTTGAAATAGCTTTATAATAGCTTTGAAAGCATGAAATCTCACCCTCCCCTCAGAGTGTCTCCAAACCCACACCTCCTTCAAAGCACAGTAGTCTTTTGCAAAGCATCACGAGACAAGATACATTACATTACATTACATAACAATAATAATTAACTAAAACAACTTACAGAGATCTAGATGTACCACTTGACTGCTGCAGATTAATTTCAACATTGATAGTGTTGACATAGAAATGCAAAAATCCATGTCTGAGGACGTGAACAGCTCTGGGTCTCATCACGGGTTGGCATCTCGTAATTATGATTATGATTATGATTATGACATGACGTGAACGCATCATAAGCTTTTTGCTTTGAACTGTAAAAGGTGGCTGTTGTTTATTTTTGGAACTCAGTGACTGTCTGTCTACAACTAGATAGCCTTACTGAACACGCTGATGATGTGTAATATCTGCGTGAGATATGGAAATACATATGTTGACAGGCAGGTAGGACAGTGTACGCAGTATTCGGACTGAATGTAATGATTGGACGAACATGTTTTGGTCCTGTGACTTCTGCAGAAGATATATATACTGTACATGTCATAATATGTACTGTACACTTTTATTATTAAATGTTATCAGGATGTGAAGAGAGTTTCTACCATTACAACAAAAAGTGTTTATAACATAAATAGCTAACCCTAACGTTAAGGTCAACTGTGTATTTAAATTGATTTGTAATTACCGGTACACATTTGCACTATAAACATTTTAATGTACTCAGCTTAAATGTATAATATTATAAATATCGTAGGCAATATAAATATTAAATAAGACTACAGTTGAAATTGTGATCAAAATAACTATATTAAAGCATGACAAACTTTTATTAAAATATAATTATTTAAAATGTATTTTAAAGTAAAACCTTTAATTTTACGTTATTGCAATGTTGGTTAATATTTAGAAAGTGACCTTTTATTTTATTAATATTATATTACCTGCAAGTACAGAGAAAATTAAAATTTCTTTCTTAAAGGAAGGACAAAGTACTGGAAATGAGCAAAGCCAGACGAAAAGCCTTGGAAGAATCTCTACAGCTGCAGAAATTCATGGAAGGAAGCTATGAGGTGTGTGAAGAAAAAAAACTCAAAGATATGACATCTATGTAGTCTGATCTTGTTTACACACCAGTATCTTTTTACAAAGTTAAATTCTCATTTGTAAAGGTTTCCTCATGGTTGAATGAGAAGAACTCTGTGGCTGTTGACGAGAGCTGGAGAGATCCTATCAACCTGCAGGCTAAGCTCCTAAAACACCAGAGTTTTGAGGCAGAGATACTGGCTAACCGCAACAGAGTGCAGACCCTCATAAAAGTATGACATTGGACTCTTCAAGAATGTCTATCTGTCTCTTAAACTTTCTCTACTTCTATGAAATTCAGACTTAAAAGGGCATCTGCAGCAATTAGCTTAAAACAGAAAATGTTTCCTCAGGAGGGTGAAAACATGCTAGCATCCAGTCATCCTGCAAAAGGCAAGATAAAACCACGAATAAAGGATGTCGATGACAGCTGGGACCAGCTTTTAAGCAACTGCAAAGAGAAGAAATCACGTCTACAGCAAGCATATCAGGTACAGCATGCTAAAATTCATGATTTTTTCGTTCTACATGACATCCTTTACAGATGCCACTAACATAATGTTGTCTGACAATCAATATTAGATACCAAAATATCCCCATGCCTTTCAGATTTACTGACGCTGGTCTGAAATATTCTGTTATGGTCTGTTTTCCTGTAGGCGTTGCAGTTTCAGAACTCTTTGGATGACATTGAGGAGTGGCTTGGATTTGTGGAAGTAGAAGTGGCGAATGAGGACTACGGGGGTGACCTTGCCTCAGTTAGTAGGCTGCTTAAGGCCCTGCAGGGTCTGGAAGAAACGGTAGATGCACACATGGAGAAGGTCCAGGGGCTGGTAGACATAGCCAAAGACTTCAGCTCTCAAGGCAACTTCCTTGCAGAAAATATACAGCAGAGGGTTTGGGAGGTGGTCAGTAGGTATGTTTTTGTTACCACAATGTTCACAGAAAAAGATGAAGTAAAATGTTCATCTACAGTATATAGTGTATGTGGTGGTCCAATGTTTCATGGTCCAAATTATAATTATTGAGGACGTAAAATATTTGATAAGTGAGAAATATTTATGTTACTCTGCATGAGCTTTGAAATGTCAGTAAAGTTATCTAAAGCATTATAACACACCACATGATTGCTGTGTCATACAGTAGCATTTATTTCATTTGATTGGCAGACACTGATATTTAATCCTTTCTCTCAGGTATAATGGCCTGGCTGAGCCGTTGCAGACCCGTAGGGAAACTTTGGAGTCATGGCAGCTGCTGTACCAGTTCTACAGGGATTTAGAGGATGAGCTGTTGTGGATTCAGGACAAGATGCAGGCCACAGTCACGAAAGACTGGGGCACTTCCCTGCAGAGCATACAAACCATAATCAAAAAACATCTGGTTAGTCTGCAACTATAATACTTTTGCATGTTTAAAAACTTTGGTGGACTGCTAGCACAAAGAGCCATATCTGATATGTTAATATCTTCCCTTTCAGGTTGTGATGCAGGAAATTGAGAGCCGAACCCCTCTAATAATGGCTGTACAGGAGGCAGGACAGAATCTGGTGCGAGGACGACACTTTGCGTCACGTGAGATCAGTGAAAGACTTGCAGAGTTAAAGAAGAACTTTGACACTCTGAAGAAAGATTTAACAAATAAAGATCGCCTGCTTCAACAATCACTAAAAATCCAGACCTTTCTCTCAGAGGTGTGTTACCAGTTCATAAAGTAATGATTAATATACATAGACATTTTAGACATTTAAAATTAGACATTTCATATTTAATGTCTCTCCATTATGACACAGGTTTCACAACTGGAGCAATGGATGGAGGAACAGAGGCCTGTATTAGAGTCTAGGGACTATGGAAAGAGTGAGGAGGCCACTGAAGCTTTCATCAGGAAACTGGACACTGCTGACCTAGAGTTGGAAAGCCAGCGTGGAAAAGTAGAGGCACTTCTGCAAATTGGCACTGATCTAGAAAAGTCCCAACATCCCACCAGGTGCAGTCCTTTAGATCATATGAGCACTGATTAATGAACTAATTGCTGATATTTGTAATGGCGTTGCAGTCAGAGATGTCAGCAGAATGTTACTCAACACTTTTGATTCATGAAGACACGGAAGTACAAAGTTTTGTTGTTGCTGTTGTTGAAACCAGAACAATATATAGTATATCATGTTTTCATACACTATGTTCAATAGTTTGGGCTCGGTAAGATTTTTAAAGTTTTGAAAAAAATCCCATACTCCATGGGCTGCATTTAAAAAAATAAAAAATAAATAAAAATTTATATTGTGAAATATTACACAATTTTTTAATATAGTTATTATTTTAAAATGATATATATTCCTGTGATGGCATCATTCAGTGTCACATGATCCTTCACAAATCATTCTAATATGTTGATTTGGTGCTGTTGAAAACACTTATGCTGCTTAATATTTTGTGGAAACCACAATAAAAAAAATACAGGACTGTAATCATTAGAAAGGTTCAAAACAACAGCACTTATTTGAATTAGAAATCCTTTGTAACACTGAATATAATTCATTTCCTAACTTTTGAACGGTATGAGTTGAAAATCTGAAATAATGGCATGTTTTGAATTTATAATGTGTCTTTGCAGCCATTTAGTGAGTAAGAGCCTTGAAGATATGCAGAGTGAGTTTGAGACACTGCTACAGCTGTCTGAAGAACGTCGCACAGAGTTGGAGAATCAATACAATCTCTACGTATTTGAGAGAGAAGCCAGAGACTTACAGAACTGGCTCCTTTCTCGCAAGACTATAGCAGAATCTGAGGATTTTGGACAAGATCTGGAAGGAGTGGAGGTAAGAATGCCTCCAAATTATTTTGCCAAGAGAGCAAAAACACACTATACAATTTTAAGATTGATGTAGTCTTTATATATTTACCTTTTTCTGTTATCTATTGTTTATTTACGTGTTAGACCTTACAACTTTTAACTGTAAGAACTATTTTTTAATTAATTTGCTTGCTCTTATTAGGCACTGCAGAAGAAATTTGAGGATTTTGCAGAAGAAGTCGGCACTCTGGGTCCGAGTAAGCTGAGTACTGTCCAAGAGCTGAAGCAGATAGTGCAGTCATCAGAGGCACAGCAAAAAGAGAGAGATCTAATCAAGCTATGGGAAGATGTAAACAAGGCTATGGAAGCAAGAGCAGAGGTAATATTAATAAATTAACAATGGCAGTTCTTCAGAGGTTCTGCTCACGGTTCATATTTCACTGATATTAAAGAGCCTCTTCACATGTTTTTTAACAGAACCTGCGATCCGCTCAAGAGGTTCACCAGTTTGACCATGACCTGGATGAGCTTAGGAGCTGGATGAATGAAAAAGAGGTGGCTCTGGACTCTGAGGAGCAGGAGAACGACTTGCTCAATGTCCAAGCTCTCATTCGCCAACATGAAGGCTTAGAGGTACCTATTATCCATACGCAGTTGTTCCTATAAGCCTGATGTTCAATTCAAAACATTTAAACATTCACCACAGGTGGATTTTAAAATAGTGCAACCATTTGTTTCATCAGAGGGACCTTGCAGTGATAGAAGACGACGTGTCTCGTAGAAAAGCGGAAGGCAAGGCTCTGGTCCGCAGGTGTCCTCGAGTGAGGGAGAATTTGAGTGAAAGGCTGCAGGAAGTGGACGAAATCTGGAGCAGCCTGCTGGAGAAGGCCAACCAGCGCAGACAAAGACTTCAGCAGGCAGAGGCTGTTCAGAGATATCTGACTGAATGGAGAGAGCTGATGTATACAGTGCTTTCCTTTTTTTGGCTTTTTTTTTCATGTGGTGTTCTGCTGTTTTACATTGATGTTGTTGATACTTTATTAGGGGCTGGCTTAAGGAGACATTGTCCCTAGTGACAGGGGAGGGAGTTGGAGGCGAGGTTAAAGATTTGGAGCAGCTGATTAAAAGACACAATGAGTACCGGACACAGATTGACAGGCAGCTGGACAAATCAGAAATGGTTAAAAACGAAGGGAGACGTCTGATGGAAGAGGGAAACTTCATGAGTCACGAGGTATGGCATATACACCTGAAGGGTGGAATACACTACATACATTGCCCAGATTTTTGCCCCAATTAGCTTTTTGAAATAGCTGATGCTAGTTAGTGAAAGTACGAACCAGTCTGCAGATATTGGGACTGTCGGAGTGGACAGATTTAATTTAAAAAAACATTTTTTTTATATAGCATAGTGTTAGGTGTTGTTTTCATTAACTAAAAGTATTAAAAAATTCATTAACTGAAATAAAGCTGAAATTAAAAAATAATAATAAGTGGAAAGAGGAAAATGTTGCCATGGCATCTAACTAAAATAAAATAAATTGAAGTGCTAAAACTAAATATGAAACAAAAATTTTTTTGAAGCTAAATAGAAATATTAAAACAACAAAATTAAATTGAATTAAAACATTAAATGAAAAGATTATATTCAAAGTATTTATAAATACTATAATAATATATAAATAATGCTGGTAGTGTGTGATGGGCACATGATTATTTTAGCTTTAGAATCAGATGATTATTCTATCAAGTCTGAGGATATTAAACATGTTTTTAGCATGGTTTTAGAACACATTCTTTAAAAAAAAATTATGTGTGTTTGTTATATTCTGAACCACATGAAAGTTCAATATGTGATCACTAGACGGTTAGTGTGTGATGTGTAGGTTTTCGCTCAAAATTTACAAAGTGGGCAAGTGTATGGTGCCTAGAGTTTACAGTGAAACCTTTTATGAATACATTTTGTAGGTCACAGCAGATATATGTTACTCTGCATGTATTTCTTTGCAGCTGGAGGATCGTCTTGTGCAGCTCCAGGAGCTGGAAGTGAGGGTGCTGGAGGCCTGGGCTGAAAGGAGAGCTCAATATCAGGAAGACCTTGAACTGCAGCAGCTGCAGAGAGAGCTGGAGCAGGCCGAGCACTGGCTCAACACCTATGAGAGCACACTCAGAGCTGAGGACTATGGGGTGAGGGTGTCCGCAGTTTATGTTTTACTGCTTTATGTATTCTTTTGTATGAACTGGGAATTAGGAAAATAATTTACATATTTGAAAACTGCATAATACTCCCATTATCTTAAAAAAACAGCTTCATGAAATCTAATTGTATCGAATGTGTGGACAGGACTCAGTATCAGATGTTTTGGAGTTAATGAAGAAGCAAGAGGATCTGGAAGCCATGATTCAAGCCCAGAGTGAGAGATTTAATGCCCTTCAAGCCAGAAGAACACAGGTAAAAAGTACTGATTACTTATACCAACTTTTTGTTTTTCTCAATATTTAATTCCATTTTTGGCAGACAAAACAAAATTCAAATCAAACTCAAAAGCTGTTTCATGCCTCTTAAGAAATACAAACCCTCAGTTAACCCTTTTTGATTTCTCTGCTCTTTCTTTACTCTCCCAGAGAGAAAAGAAGATAAAAGAAATTCAAAGAGGTGACAGTACAGACAGCAGCAGGGACAAGCCCGTTCATGTAACGTCACTAAAGCGAAAGCCGTCTGAGCGTCCTGCTTTGCCCTCACGTCCCTCACTGACCAGTCCTGTCCTGAAGAACAGCAGTGGTAAAAGTGATAATTCATCCACACCCTCTCAAGTCCCTACAGCCAGGTCTGCCGTCCTGCGGAGAAGCAGCAATGTTAACACCGACTCATCTGTGGTATCACAAGTGGCATCAGGCCTCAGGAGCAACAGCAGCAGTGATGGAGATATTGAAACGCCCCCTGACAAACCCTCCACCTCTGTTCTGGACAGCCCCAACTCCACAGAAGCTTCTAGTGCTGTTTACACACCTCATTATTTACACAGTGTCCCCAAGACTGACCACAGTACATCTGAAGATGAGGTTGATGCTCTGAGACAGACCAAACCCTCCCTCAGTGTCATTGCCAAACCAAAGATCACTCCTAGGCGTCTGAAACCATCAACCCCTGATAAAGAGGTTTGGAGCCCCCCTACATCAAAACCCCCTGAGCCTCCCTCCAAAGATGCAGAAATGCTCGACAGTCAAAACTCAGAGGAGAGAAACCGTCCCCCTTCTACCCCACTAGAAAACCCTCAGTCGTCTCCACCATCTTCCCGTTCAGACCCTGAAGAAGTCCAAGCGCCTTCTTCTGCTAACTCTTCAACAGTCATCTCGACTGTTGCCACTAAGGTAAACCCTTTCTTCTTCTTCTTTTCAATTTAGTTTCCACCTTTTTGGTCTGCAATTTGTGTATCCTTCTAGACCAGAGCAGGACGTGTCAAACTGGAAGGAACCTTGGAGATTAAACTGAAGCAAGGTGGAAATAAAGTAAGCTTTCCAACCAACACCAATGGTGATATTGATTAAAAAGCTCTCTCTGACATCCTTAGCTCCACTTCTTTGTTTATAGTGTGGTTTTGTTTCTGTAAGAGCACTTAATGGTGTAACATTGATCTGTTGGTTTGGATCAGGGCTTGGATCACTGGGAAACGGTCTATGCACTACTGGAAGAGGAGACACTCAATCTGTTTAAAGACCAAGATGCCGCCAGTGAGGTATGGCTCACACACACAACATGGTTCCACACACATATACTTGGCTAGACACGCTAGCAAAAGAGGGACTCAGTGAGTGCTGTTTAATATTAATTAACTATATATCCAGACCGACAGGGCAATTATTTCTCCAGACAACCCTACATCAGTGAATTCACCAGATGATGACAACAATTAAGAGCCATTATATCGGTTTTAGGAGATATTTCTGTGGTGGACTTTGTGGCCGCTGATTATTTTCCCTCTTTAATCCATGTCATTTAATACAGAATTGTACACGTTGGCCCCCGATCACCTTGGCAGGAGCAGTTTGTAAAAATAATCCTTACTACAGAAGAAAGGAGCACACATTCAAACTCATGTGAGTTATGATTCATGCCACCTGCTGTGAAAAAAAGAAGATCTGCTCGCATTTCAGATGAAAAAAAAATCTATAATCTGTTTCACTCTCTGGTTTAGGTTGAGTGATGGCAGCCACTATCTTTTCGCCGCCTCATCCCAAGAAGAACAGCAAACGTGGTTGAAGGAACTTCAGAATTGCACAAATCCAACCATGTCTTCAGACAATTCTGGGTAACATCATATAAAAAAATCTTCTAAACAGTCACGTCTTCTGTAATGGGCATGTTTTTAATTTATTCATTTGATATTTTCGGGGGTATGAAGACAAAAATGTCAGGGTGATAATGAAGAAACAGTCTGGAAAAGAAAACGTATATTTTATTATTTTATATATTTAAAAAAATAATTTAATTTTTTAATGGAAAAGCTGTATGTTCAGCACCATTACTCCAGTCTTCAGTGTCACATGATCCTTCAAAAATTATTCCAATATACTGATTTAGTGCTTAAGAAAATTTCTTATAATCAATGTTCATATTTTTATGGAAACTGCATTATGTTTTCAAGATTCTTTGATGTTCTAAAGAAAAGCATTAATGAAATGCAAAACTTTTGTAACATTATAAATGTCTTTAATGTTACTTTTGATCCATTTAATCCATTATTGCTGAACAAACGTATTCATTTCATTCAAAAAAATATTACTGAGAACAAAACTTTGAAAAAATATATAAAAATCAATGTGATGCAACCATCAGAAGTAGAAAAAAAAGTATATCATGGAGAGGAGCTTTGCAGACCCCCATGACTGTGTCAAAGACAGTAAATCTCTTAAAATAATTTGACCTTTTTGTGACAAGGCAAGGTTACTTCAGGTTTTATGTCACATGGGTTCAAACCAAAAATGTAATATATATAAATGAATAATTCTTGATAGTGTACACTCATATATTAAAGGTGTAAGGAAAAATATATACATTTCTACTAGCTGAATATTAAACTGAAACTTTTCTTGATTGTTTTTTTGTTTTGTGTTTTCAAGGGGAAAAAACAACAACAAATAGTAAATTCCTAAGATCTTGAAAATATATATATATCGTGGACTCTTTCATCACTGTAAATATATTTGAGTCACTGAAAGAATTAGATTATCATCGGATAACAGGGTTTTCTCACATGCTCATATGATTGTCTCCACACAGAATTAACACAGAAGCAAGTAGAGAAAGCACAGAGCAGTGTGAGTCTGTGCCAGCCGACACATCTGACACACAAGTCTCCACCACAAAGTCGAACCAGGAAAAGGGTGAGAGAACAAACTGAGCCCAAGTACTTCTGTGCATTTATGTGTGCCAATGTGTGTGTGCCTCTGCTTAACACTTACCGTGGATTCGTATTAACAGAAGACACCACAGAGAGCTGTGAGACAGAGAGAGAGCCACCACCAAAACCTCCCCACACTTATTACAACAAACACCGCTACCCTGACAGAGGAGAGAGCCAAGACTTAGGTGAGATCCCATAACTCCAAAGAGTCATGCATTTTAAAGTGTTGCTGTAAAATCAAATTACTGATGGGTAATTAGTCTCTAGTATCTGAGCTTGGACATTTTTTGAATCAGAAATTACTTTCAAAAGTGGTTATTAAAAAATATATTGTCACTTTAATGTTTATGTGCTGGATAATAATTGATTTGTCAAGTACTGTATTATAATGTCATTTACAATGTCACTGAGCTGCATAAGCGGTTGGTGTCACTTGCCAGTCTGAAACACTAAACTGGGGTTTTTTTCTCTACAGTGAGTGTGACCCAAAATGCAAGTCTACAGAGGAACCAGCCTCCCCTGTATGCCCCACCTCCTCCACCACAAAATGAGGCAGAGAATGGAGCCAAGGACAAGTCCAAAAGCAGGAGTGTCTTTATGAAATTTTTCAAAAAATGATTTTTTTACCCAATAGCAGATTTGACCTCTTCTAGCTTGATGTGGCAGTAGTTAACAGTTGACTTCTTTTAAAGGCTATTTATATTTTAATCTAATATTATGTTATTGTTATTATTATACTCTAAAAGATTTGTTATTCTTTAAAACTCATACTGCTGATCAAACTTTTTTGTGTGATTACTGACGAGGAATGACATCTCATAAATAATTGTTTAATATGTGCAAAGATATACAGTAAATGAGTGTTCACAAATCATTTTAAAATGCAAATGTTAAAAACTAAAATCTATCAGATCAGTTTTTAGTATATATATATACTGTATGTATATGTGTATATACACACATATATATATATATATATAGGTATATGAATAAAAATCATGTTCTTAGCTCTGATTGTATTGTATTCAAGGATTCTCGTGCTGATGAAGATACATGCTGTGGTATGGGTTGAGTAAGAGTGGGGCATCAGGTAAAATGGGACAAGGTTTCATGGTTTATTGACTTTAAACCGGAGGAAACCATCGACTATAACTGTCATCAATCATTTTCAGAAGTGTCTTTGTTCTACATAAAAAAGCAGGAAAAAGATGTGCGTACTGTGTTCAAATGTCTATAGTAATTAAATAATATATTTCCATTTTATTAAATATTATTTCAATACACTTTGATTTCATAAAAATTCAAAGGTTGATAGTATAAAGCTTTTATCTAGTCCATATTGAAACTCAAAAAGTTTGGTCTCACTGCATATTTCACCCTTTATAGGCCTACAATTAGATTATATAAATAATTAAGGTTTATATTACATGTTATTTGGCAGTGCTTAAGACACTTAATAATGAATAAATGAACCTGGTTACCGGTCACACGGTGGCGCTACAGACTATGAAAAGCGATCGTTCGCACAGCCCTTGAGAAAATGCATCCCATAAGCGTCGTGTTCGTGTTTATAAACTTAAAGTATTTGTAGCGATACTTTACAAAAACTTGATTCCACATATTTTACATTTAACCACAGTAAAAGACAAAATATAGTCTATATATTTCCAGCGACCATTAACATATTTAAAACCTTACACTATTTTTAACACAAAACTATTATTAGTCATGATGCATTTATTGCGCAACAATACTGGATAAATACAATTATATGATTATGATATGATTTTTGTTGTCATTAAAAACTTTGCAAATTTAATTTTGTTCTAGTCTTTGACAGCAACACTATAAACATTATGAATAAATACACCTCGGGTTATTATTATTTATATATTGCGATTTTTTATTTATTTTTTACTCGCATAGAACAGCAAAATCCTATCTTTAAAAAGTAGCACTGAGTTTTTCTTTATTTGCAGTAATACTGAAGCACTAATTCATCAAAAGATCCGTAGTCTTTTTACATTTTGTAGTGCAGGTGTAAAAAAATGTAATGGACAGGATCGAAGAAGATATGAAAAGTGAACAATGCTTTATCTGTTTCCTAATTTATGTGGCTTTACAAACTGAACCAATTAGGCCTAAACCATCTCAAGCTGCATAACATTTTTGCATGTGTTCTCTAAATAATTAAGTAGTTTAGTGGAAAACAAAATGCTAAAAAACAAACAAACGATGTTTTGTTATAATGAAAAGAAATGAGTTTTCTCTGGTGGAAATCTAAGCGCATGCGAGAAGAAACGCTGGCATTTCCCACGCCGCTAGAGGGCGTTCCAATGAAGACGCACTGCAGTTTTAACAGACAGGTTTGATTTGGTCCAGGATTACCTCCCTGTTTATCAGTTCTCATTTCAACACAGGCTTATGTTTGTCGAGGTAACTGACAACTGTGTTTATTCAAGCGACGTGTTCATAAACATCTAAGCCATTTTAGGAAGAGCCCACATCACAGCGCAAAAATAACTTTATCAGCCTGTCAGTAACAAGCGGAGCCCTACCGCTCTGGTAATAGATGGAGCTGATTTTATAGCCCCAAAAATACATACAGTATTTAAAAAAAATATTTGCTGGTGATAATTTCATTAAGCATTAAGCAAAATATCGTTGCCTTCATACTCATGAACATCAAATGCATTCAGGTTGGTTTAAGGCACATAAATAGCTAAATATAGGCTACTAAAATAAATAAATGATTTAAAAAAAAGTATATATATGTTTTTGAAATCTTAGGATCCGGCGTTATCAGAATACAATACAAATGTCTATTGAAATTACCGAATGATATTTCTAATGGCAATTTATCAAAGTAAATCAAATACAGTACAATGACGTCCCACGTTTAAGTAGGTTAATAAACTGGATGATAATATTAGACTCGGGTCTGGACCTGTTGTAAACGGCCCATCGCAAACCAAACTGAACTTTGCAGAGACAGCGGAAGGATTATGTTTGATACGAGCTATAAAAAAATAACAGTAGCCTATATTGTGCCATCAATACGGGCTATAGGCACTTCTTCAAAAGGAAACGTGTTAACAACTATCATCAAATAAGAGAAGTTTGAAAATGAGGCATTATCCGCAAACCTATTTCTAATTACTTTGATCTTGCCTGCTCTCTCTCTCTCTCTCCAACGAAAAGGTTTATTTTTGCACCTCTGGTCCAATTTGGTCTCAGACAAACGATGGCTATTAGACATTAGCATCTTGTTTGTTGAAGGTGGGCTACAAACATGCATAGGCCATTTATAAAAAACAGCCCAACATGATAGAGTCACAATCTTCTCCGCTCAAACAGTTATTTTCCCTTCGGCTTGGAAGAAGGGTCAAACGCTTTATCAAAGTGCATTCAATGCAACACATGGGTTGTGCATTGATAGAAATGGCTTGAAATATGCAATATATTATATTGCCGACTGTGTGTGCCAAATTTGTGGGGTTTTGTTGACAATTTAATGTAGGTTATGCGATAACAATGTGTTATGTGATGTGTGTTGTGATATCAACGCAACAAAAATTATTATAGCTATAAGAAACAAACATGTTGGGTCGCCCAAAAAAGTAGCCTGTTCTCCATAAAAGCTCTGATTCAACTTTCCATTTTAAAGTGAAATGATGACGCACGGGCTATATCGTATAAAGCATTTGGTCAATTTATATAGTTAAAAACAAATGGTTATTCAAAAACGTAAGACAAATACAAGATAAACAATAATACAAGTTTTTATTACTATTTATGACACAATAAACTGAATTTGTAAAGACCATTTTTTATGCATGTAATTTGTCTCTAAATCTTTAGTCCACGTTTATATGCAGGACTGACTTATCAAAATCCATAACGTTTGTTTGTTTGTTTGTTTGTTTGTTTGTTTGTTTGCTTTCTTGCGTGTCTCTCTGTGTACGATTTGTTTGCACATGTGAATGCGTGTGTGCCGTGCGTGTGTCTGTTGTTCAGTCAACCCCCCTGCAATGTCCCCGTGCACAAATACACACATATCAGCCCTTCCATTAGAGAAGCCTCAACCGCAAAAATAAAGCAACTAATTGCTGTCGGCATCCGTGAGGTTACATGTGCCTCCTTAATAGGGCATATTTTATTTGTGAATTATTATTATTATTATTATTATTATTATTATTATTATTTTAAAACAATGATGCATTGTAGGTCTGTTCTGAATTTCTAAAATATATCCTAAGGGCCTTGTTCATATTTTGTGTGTTGGGAGCTCCCTATTGTGTGTCATTCCTTATAGAAGATACTATCCTCTACAAATAGACTACTGTAGATATTTATTTCACTTTACGAGAAGTTTGCATGTGGACATTTTTGATCATTCTGATCACCACTTTTATTATTTTTCTGCACGCCTGGTGAATAGCTATAGGCTTCCAGCAACAGAAAATATGCATGCATCTGGTGTATCACGTTAAATGAATAACACACCCAGAAATAAATGATCATCTACTAACATTATGACTAGAATTATTATTATTATTATTAAAACCCAAAATAGTATTGTGCTTGATCTTGGTATTTTCAAGTGCCGATGATGTGGTTCATAATTAGTAGCATGATTATGATTAACTCACGCTTGAATAAATATGCTTACATCGTCTTATTATGCGGATGAACGTCGTAATATAGTTCGTGTTAAAAATCGTTCACATATAAACGTGCGATTAAGTATGTGCGGACTTGACGCTTCTAGAAAAATGATTCAAATGCGAAAGGCTGGATACACGAGAACGAATATCCTAAGTCATAAATAAAGACAGCCTATCGCTGTCAGAAACGATAACCATATAATGCAAATGCAAAAAAATACAGAGACGCCCTTCAGCGAGTAATGTATTTGCGCAGAATATCGCTTTGTATCTGCTATTAAAAGGCATACATTTCCGATACAGGAAGTAGTACCTGTTTTCTGTGGCTACCTTTGAGTCCCTTTTGTTTTTCCCCCTGCGGTATGAAAACAAATTGAGGACGCATGGATATGTTGAAACAGCACTCTACAATTATCAAAAAAAAATTGATTGAGGTTATGTGGTCTGTTTTCTTGGTAGGAGTTTGCTTGGGGAAATGAAAGCCATTGTTGACTAGGCATGAGCATTGGTGGATCTTGTGTATCCTTACGCACCGGAGCAGGCGCTAAGAACTGCTCGATGATTGGCTGCGCGGTTAATACTTATGCGGCTGTGGTTGGCTGCAGTCTCTAAAAAGGTTCAAGCTATTTTTTTTACAGCTTAGTGTCTGTGGCTCCGTAATTAATTGTAGCTAGCTGTCTCATATCGACGTGTTTTTAAGGAACATGAAATAGTTCTTGTGTTTTTTAATTAGAGGAGTTGCCAGAGCAAGAGATTTGAAGTCCAACTGCTGCTGCTGCTGCTGGTTGTTGTTGCTACTCTATCTTACTTGTGATGTTGGATATGGGAGAAAGGAAAGAAGTCAAAATGATTCCTAAATCATCGTTCAGTATAAACAGTCTGGTTCCCGAAGCCGTCCAAAGCGACAACCACAACCACCACCACCAACAACAACACCACCACCACAGAGCGGTTCACGAGGAAGAAGAGAAGACTCCTTTACCTGCCCAAGTACAGGAGCAAAAGTCGGAGAACACTTGCGCTAAAAGTGACAATTCATCCCACGACTCCTCGTGCACGGACGAGAAGGAGAAGCAGGAAGAGAAACGGGACTCGAAAGAAGGCGAGGGAGGAAAAGAAGGCGACAAGAAAAACGGCAAGTACGAGAAACCACCTTTTAGCTACAACGCTTTGATTATGATGGCCATTCGGCAGAGTCCGGAGAAGCGATTAACCCTTAACGGCATTTACGAGTTCATTATGAAAAATTTCCCTTATTACCGGGAGAACAAGCAGGGATGGCAGAATTCCATCAGACACAACTTGAGTTTGAACAAATGTTTTGTCAAAGTGCCCCGGCACTACGATGACCCCGGGAAGGGGAACTACTGGATGCTTGACCCCTCCAGCGACGACGTGTTCATTGGTGGCACGACGGGCAAACTTCGGCGGAGATCGACCACTTCTAGGGCAAAGCTGGCGTTTAAAAGGGGCGCGAGGCTTACTTCCACCGGACTGACATTTATGGATAGAGCTGGCTCTTTATATTGGCCCATGTCGCCGTTCCTCTCGCTCCACCATCCGAGGGCGAGCAGCGCGTTGAGTTACAACGGCACGTCGTCGGCTTACCCTAGTCACCCAATGTCCTATAGCACAATGTTGACTCAAAACAGTTTGGGGAACAATCACTCTTTCCCAGCCTCCAACGGCTTGAGCGTTGACAGACTCGTGAATGGAGAGATTCCGTACGCCACACACCACCTCACAGCGGCCGCTTTGGCCGCCTCAGTGCCATGTGGGCTCTCCGTGCCCTGCTCCGGGACCTACTCTTTGAATCCGTGTTCAGTTAACCTGCTCGCGGGCCAGACCAGTTATTTCTTCCCCCACGTGCCTCACCCATCCATGACCTCCCAGAGCAGCACGTCCATGAGCTCCCGAGCCGCCTCTTCCTCCTCCCCGCAAACGGCCTCCTCTCTCCCGTGTGACTCCTTAAGGCCTTCCCTACCCAGTTTTTCCTCCGGTCTTTCCAGCGGACTTTCTGACTACTTCACACATCAGAATCAAGGGTCAACATCAAATCCACTTATACACTAACTAGCATCCCACAGGATCAGACTGTAAGTGAACATTTTACACCAATTTACACTGTAAAATATATAAATGAAAAAAATTAAGGAGAATGAACGGACAATGCAAGCCGAATTCCAGGTATTTTGTATTATTATTATTATTAATATTATAATTCATTTTTTTCTGACTGTATACAAACGTCAAGTGTCGCGGAACTGTTTATTATTCCACTGTCAGCAACGTGCAATGTGACCAGAGTAAAAAAAAAGGATAAAACGTAGGGTTTTTATTTTATTTCTTTTTTCTTTTTTTTTCTGGAAAGTCATTATGATTCCTTTAGAATGTTTATTTAAATAGTGGTTGCAGTTTTTGTCTAATTTTAAATGTTAAAGTATCTAATACATTACAGAACAACCTCCAGTCATCATGTTTGCAGTATTATCACGTGTCATGAGCGCACTGGTGAGATTTTTCAAAAATGAACGCAAAGTTTTATTTTTATTCTTAAATAAATATGTTCTATAAGTGCACAATGCCCGTTCAAATCCGTGGCTCCTTGTTGTTTTGTTCTTTTAAATAATACAGACTGAATAATACAACTATAGTGCATTTTTATACATATAGCCTAATAACAATACAATTTCTTTGTAGACCAAAGAATGGTTATCAAACAACAACATAGGTTTTTTCTTCTTCAGTATTCATAACTTTACAGACAGTTCTGAAGGGGACAGACGTAATGAATGCTTTTAGCTTGTGTTTGCATATTTACTGTATGTGGTCACCACCATGCAGGTCACATTCTTTTTGTAATTAGTGAAATGTCAATACCTGTTGTAATTATAGGTTATAACTTTGCGAACGTGTAACCCGTGTTGAGTAAATGCCTCATAAAATATTGAGTGATTGTTTATGTCGTCTTTAAATTCCATGGTTGTGATTTTGTGGTCTAATGCCCGTGTTTGGCGCTTAAACTGTTAACCGAACAAAATAAAAAAAAAAGTAGGTTAAGTACATTTATTACGAACATTTTGTCTTTTTTGAAGAACTAGCATTTTTAGTGTAACGGTGTGTTTGATACAACATTTAAGCGACAGTTTGCGGGTATATCTTGAAGGCCCAGGCCTGAAATGTGTACAAACGAACATACCCCCTAAAAAAATTAAAAAAATTCTGGAAAGGGGGGAAAGTCCAAGACACAAAAATTACACTCCTTACTGCCTTAGCGTGAAGCTAAAAACAATGGCGGTCGACATATTTTTATATTCCTATCGCAGGCCTAACAACCCGAGCTCAGTCTGAAAATCAACTTCTTCCATTCCCTTGGGTTATTTTACGCTGTTTTCTTCTGAAATATTTTGCTGTAACTTATTACACGTTTATCACAAGCGTTTATCTCCTGGTTTGTGGGCCATATGATCCACGCATAACGCCTCATCATCACTATCAGCTCTTGATTTCCGCCAACAATAGAATCATTAGTCGCAATAAAACAGAGAAACAACTTAGCTTTCAACACTTAAAGTCCAGTGATTTGTTCGTGTTTTAAAAAGAGACATTGTGCTAAATGTGCACAACCGTAATGCAATAACCTCTGTGCCTTATACAATAGACCGGTGCAACTCAATATCTCCTCGAAAGATGCTATCGCACAAATGTTAAACGGGGTGACCACTCAAAAACAAAAGCAAAAAAAGCAGGGGTCAAATTTAGAAGCAAGAATTTTTTTTTCTAGTAGAAATGCCAAGTATACATTTCATATAAAGCTAATTTACCTGTGCACTATACTGAGATGCAAAAGGATTTGATTTCTTCCGCTATCTCTTTCTCTCTTATTTATAGGAGCACATGGATGCATTTACATAGATGCTACATTTAAATACAGCACTTCTAATAAAAATTCAATTTACTGTTATTTTATCCTAGCTATATTATATTTTGTGCTTTACTTTAGTGGGCTGTGTTCTCCACATGTTTGAAAAGCAGAGCTTGCATTTCGTGGATGTTATACGTATCATGAACAAAGCATTTTTTTTCGCCCCCAGTGGGAATCAGTGACAGCGAAATTATGATCTTTGGGCAGTGATTGTTTGTTCTGAGATTGTTTAATTGGTTTGCGTCTGCTTCCGTCCAACAGCCCGAGTTTTCATCTCGTAAAGATTCGCGATCGGTCTATCTGAAGCAGAAACTAGGCCTAAAATCGCACCAATAATTGGAATCTGCAAGGGAATTATTTTCGGTGCGACGCTGTTTGGACCCACATTTAAGACGATTCGCTTGTATTGAATTGTACAGACGTTCGTGCAGATTTAATGAAGCAAAGCACTTGAAATAATAGTTATTTTTCCCCCTTTGTGTCTTTTGACAAGATCTTGTAAGCAAGGTTTAGTCTCAGGCTGCACAAAAGGCGTGGTTTCTGCTTATTACCCCGAGGCACAGGGAGACTGTGGGGGGAACTGAGGACAGCACGCAAACACATCATCATCATCATCGTCATATCGCAGTATCCTACAATTAATGTATTCAACGAAATCGTAAATACAAGAGAACATTATAACATTACAACAAGAATAGTGCAAAACATTTTCCCAAATGCATGTGGTTTGCGTGCGTATTATGAAATTAAATAATTATGATACTGATTGAATATAAAGCAATTTGCTACGTTTATTAAATTATTTCATTTCTATGACCAGAAGTTATTGAAAAGGTGCTAATACCTGTATCTGATCCAATAAACGGTCAAATCGGTTATCAATATCCTACGTCCGACAGCTTGTGCTTAAATATTCCATTCTGTTTGCACATTAAGTGTATGTATAATAAATAAAATAATAATAATAATAATAATATTAATTCATCCCTTGGCTCCTGTGATAGTCTAATTTTGCTGGCTGGTATTGGTTGTCTTATAAAATATGTCAGTACAGCCCAGATAGAGGCCAAGATAGAATATGTGATAAAAGAAGAAAAAAAAAAACTTGTGTTATAATGGTCATTCCCTCTGGCCAATCGACGGATAATGGTGTGGTAAAACGAAGCTGATCCAACTGTTGACCATTAAAATACTTGTAAAATGCAAAGGACGCTTCCTCTCTTAAAGTAATATGAGCCATACGAGCCAGACAGAGTGAGGGCGCTAGAATGACGCAGAACTGTAGTGACATTAACTTCATATCTTTGCAAAATACATGGCCTCTCGTAAACTTAGTTCTGCCTGTGGCAAGATTAACTGTAATATAATTTACAAGCTGTGAAAAAACCTACAAGCGATAATACAGAAATTCACTCCAGTTAAACCATTAAACATCATTTTAATATTGTAATACTGCAATTTTATGCACAAAGCACAAAGAAGATGTGGCATGTTTAATTATTATTATTATAGTAAATTCATAAAAATCAATTACATCAAAACCAATTCTAACGCTGTGACTTTTAACATCATATTAATTTAAATAAAATTATAATTTTCTTTAAAAATGCATAAGACTATTCTGCTATTGTCAGAACATGAGTACAAATGTGCTATCATGTCATACAGCTCTGTTCTCTCTCTCTCTCTCTCTCTCTCTCTCTCTCTCTCTCTCTCACACACACACACACACACACACACACACACACACACACACACACACACACACACACACACACACACACACACTTACTTCCTTAAGGATTATAAAGCAAAGTTTTCTTGCTATTACACCAAGTAGGCTAATCTTCTTTGTCTTTGGGTCAACAGGCTGTTTTGGAAGAGGTTTGTGGTATTCTCCGGTCTATATTGTAGTAAAATATTTGCTAGTGAAAGAAAACATTCGACAGATCGTGAATAATCGTTTTAATGAGTGTGTGTAAAGCTCCCGACTTAGTGAAGGGAGCTGTCGGGTTAAAAAAACAACTTGTATCGTGATGAAATTTGATTGCGTGAAAGAAAAATGTAAGAATCCATGGTCTCTCCGGAAATGTGCGTTTTATATAGAAAATTCTAGTTATTCCAGATACTTTTGTTTAATATTTAATAACAAGCATCATAAAACAACTTTTTATAAAGAGCAGAAACGCACGTAGTGACAATAGCACTATATATATATATATAGTGCTATTGTCACTACGTGCGTATATATATATATATATATATATATATATATATATATATATATATATTATTGCTGATTGAAACAACACCTTTAAGCTAACTTGACTTTTTAATTCAAATATTATCAGACTGATGTTTTTCGTGTCTCTCTGATGAAATGTATTCTACAGTCTCGTTTGATTTACTATGAGAAGGGTTACAATTAAGAGCAATATGTCTTCTTTAAATATATGTATGAACCGTTTTCAACCACAACAGGAGCAAAAGTGTCCACTGAGAGACCTTTTGTGTTCCGGGTCCTCTGGAAGTTAACCCCAATGGAATAACCTACCAAAACTAAGATGCTTCCCATATAGCTTAAGTAAAAAAATATTTTTGTTGGCGACCTTAAATATATTTCTCAATTCACGACTTTAAAAGAATAATTTTGCCAATATTCTCGAGTTTTGTGTCAAATTATAATGTAAACGCAAAATGGTCAAATTTAGAACGGGGGAAATAAACTTTCCACTTAAGTATATGTGCGGTCATTTCATCGCATGTTCTATGCGAAGATGACCAATATGTTCTTGTCTGTTAAGAAACATTATTTATTAATTTCATCATTTTCTCACAGATTTTCTGGTAGCCTAAAGCGCAAGACCATACAGCCTATATAATGTTTTATGCACTAATAACATCTAATATCTTACGGAGTATCTTTATGAACTTGACTACAATTTGGATTTACATTTTAAATCGAGTTCTAAATAATTTTATAATAAATTGTGATTAGTTTGCGCATTACTATCGTTTGTTTAGTCTTATAACAGACCCCAAAGACAATTTTGGAGACTTGTATGACACATAAAAGACAGGCGCTAAACCAATATGTTTAGTCTGGTGTATTTAGTCACAAGAAGGAAACACCACCTGGGATGCATGATGCATGATATCATTCATTCAGGCTAATGAACAACACATATATAGTTTAAGTAAATCATTATTATTTTTACTACTGTAAATATAAGGCCAATGTTATTTTGCCATTGCTGTCACTTTTATTATTTAAGTAAACAGTTGTTTTATTTTGGCCTAAACGTTACCAACAGGTGCCAAAATTCTTCTTGTTACCTGACATCACTCCTTCACTTGTAAAGTACTATCTATCAAAAGCAGCCTCGAGACAATGCGTGGAATCACAGCCTTCGTGCTATCAAATTGCAAACTCCCAGTGCGGGCTGGGTGTCCGAAACGGAACCAACAGGCTTACAAAAAAAGAACTGCTGATTGGAATGAATTCTTGCTCGCGCCTCTCAAACGACTCGTAGATTAATGCAACAAGCTCTTATTTGTGATGTCACATCAGTGAGAGTTTCTTGTTAAACTAGTCATTATTTTCAAGGTCTGAGCTGTCGTTTTTGTGTGTTTTTCTCTCTCTCTGTGTGGACATACTATATGTGTGACACAGCGTTCGTATAAATATTGTAAATGCTGTGCATTTTAATGCCACAACTTCACTAACCTTCATGTCTTATGGATCTTGATACTTTCTCTTCGGTTACACAGACGTAGTCTAAAATTATTTGCAGGAGAAATAATGTGTTTTATATTTGATTATAACAGAGATTTCACAAGCAATCCTGATTGCCAGCATAAACACATACAACCATGGGTTTTTTATGAAATGCTTGTCTACTGAAACAGTGACAATTCGTTTAAATTATATATATATATATATATATATATATATATATATATATATATATATATATATATATATATATATATAAACCTAATGGAATCGCGAAGAAACATGTAGTAATTAAAACGAATATAAAAAAATAGTAAAAATAATTTTTAGAGAAAAATAACAGAAAAAAATATACAAGAAAACATAATAATAATAATGTTGTTGTTGTTGCAATGGCATATCAAGCATGTTGAGGAGGTCCCATCTTCAAAATAAACCAAAACCCAAAATGAATGGGTCTGACAAACGCAAGCCACTGGTAATGAAAAGAAGGAAAGAAAGAAGACGTTCGTTGTCAGTTTGGCTAATGAAACGCATCTATCGTTTCTTTCTACTTCCTGATGGACAGTGTCCGAATCTAAAAGCAAAATGTATATCAGTACGTATCTGAAACATGTTTATTATCATTTGAAAACCACCTTTAGGTTGTGTTAGACAGACAAACAAACAAACAAACAAACGAAGATGTTATGTAGGTTATTGGAGGCGGAGGAGGCCCAGAGAAGGATGGGCCTGGCCTTTAAAACAGACGTCGAGCCTCACACTGTTTACCGATCAGCTCGATTATTCCTCGCAACCTCTCCCTATCCATTCTTGAATTATTCCGAACTAATTCGCCTGGTTATTTCAGAAGAGGATGAAGATATTCGTTTGGGGTGAGGCAGGTTGTCTGTCAGTGAGGTATAGGCGACAGTCTGTCTACACGCCGTAAGCTGATCTGCAGAGTGCTAGAGGAAAACGGGCAAGATTCCTGGCCTGCAAGCCGAGATATTGATCTACCTCAGCCACCTAAACAAAGCCTCACCTGTTTCCCTTGTCCATACTTTATTTTATGCAGTCTAATGCTTGTTTTGTTTGACATTTCTTTTATTTCCACGGATCCGAACTTTGATACACTTTTGGGAGTACTACATAAACACAGCGTTGTACCCGAACATCCAGATCTCCCCAGCAGCATTAGAGACCACCCTTCTCTCCCGGTGCAGAAAATTACTCCCCGTTGTCTTTACGGTTAGGGCAGAAAAGAAAAGTTTTCATTCAGCGGCGCATGCAGTGTCCAATAACATCCAACGTGAGATAAAACTAATTACTCCATTACGCCCCTAGAGTTAATGTTTCATAAATTGGATCCACTAAAAGCTCCTTTATTATTTATCAGGCTTCGCTTTGGGCAGCTTGTTAAACATATCAAGATTACTTTCTGATCTTGTACAAGTATTCGTCTGCAATGGTGTCGCACAGATTCATTCATACAGCCCTGCGCCCACCTCTTTTATCAGCGCGCCTCGAACACGGAGCTGCTGCTGACAGACAGCCAACTTAACCAGAGAGGAAAGCGTCGCCTCGGCTAATTTCATTCCTTTGTTCATTTCGGATGCAAATGCATTCGGATTTGTTAGAGCCATAATATTTTACAACATTTGCGAGAGCGAGAATTATTATTTTTTTGAACACGTAGACTTACGCGAGTAAGTAAGTCGGAACAAACAGGTGCCAAACCACTGTGGCATGCGGCGCGTGCTTTGACATCTTGCATGATGGGGAATAAATATTAACATAAACGTCACACGAATTGCAGAGCGGTAGAGTGTGAGACTTGTGAGACTTTTTCTAACCTAGTTGCGAAAAATCATCACTGAAAGAGTTTGCATCCGATTCCTCTACTATTCATAATAAATGCTCTCTGTTGATTATCTTTTATTACTAATGATATTGCCTAAACAAACAAACATGTAGACTCACTCAGTAAGCAGTTTATGAGACCCTGGTTGAATGCTAGGGAAAATGTAACACAGCTCTGGATGATCATCCTTACACCTGTGAAACATATGAATGGACAATCCTCTAAATGGTGGCTGTGGCATCATTCCAGAGATGGCAGATAGACGTGGGCCATCCATGCCCATGGAGTATCTTATCAGTGCATCGCTTTCTGAGGAGGGGACTCTTTTTATCCTGATAAAAATGGTGCCTTACAGCCAGACTTTGGCTGCTCAACAAACAAGGCAAACTCCTCTATTGCCAGCCTGCAGGAGATTGTATACAGGAAGATGTGTTAAAATGTCGGATTGTTTGCGAATGTTACAGAGATGGGCCCAAAGGATTTGGGCACAAGGACTTGAGATGAGGTTGCAAACCAATGGTGCTCTAATTTGTGAGGCATTGTTGACTGAGATCAAGGGGGTATTCCACAGGACGGATTGGGAGGAAAGATGCGGAGATCTGAGGGAGCATGCGTGTCTATGTAGCTAGCTGAGCGCACAGTGCTATCAACTACAAACTGGGGGTCTGTGGGTTTGATTCCCCAGTGGGGCACCAAAGAGAATGAATGGGTAACAGAAGGGTCCTAGTGTATAGTACTGCCGTTGTGCACCTGAGCAAAGCACTTAACCCCAAGTTGAGTGCTGCATCATGTTACTCTGGTCCCCTTAACCCCTCCTCCATCCAGGGCACCGCTGCAAAAGAGAAACTGTTCTCTAAGAGTTTTCCCAGGTTAAAGGTATAAGGGGGGAATGGGAGTATTGATATTGTGAGAAAATCTGGCTGTTTGCTTTGAGGTGCAAGAGATATTCTTTTGACGAAACAATAACGTGAGGTTCTTAAACACTGAGTAAATAAAGATTTTTAAGTTTAACTTTACTTTTAAAAGTTTGTACAAGTAAACCGCATTGCGATATATGAAGTTCGATTTTTATTAAGATTTATAGAAATCGTGTTGTCCAAATAAAAGTAAGAGTCTGGGAGGAAATAAGGGTGTTTAAGGTGCCTCCTATTGACCTCAACTCTGTCCCTCTGATGCTTTGTGCACAAGTCCGTGACGAGTTTTCACTATTCATCCTTGTCAGTGTGACCGTACTTCAAGGAGGACCAGAGGGAGACAGTGAAAAACAAGGAAGAGAGATTAAGTCACGTCACATTTTTGGACGTAAGGATGGAATATGGTCATCTACACTAAACACTAATTTGGAATTTAGTATTAGCAAGCAAATTATACTTTTCAGTATAATCGGACATTAACTTAAAAAAAAGCTTATTCTATGTACAAATATTAAATATTGGCTATGGAGATATAATATACATAAAATGTGCATTGAAGGCCAGAAATAACATTTGTATAACAGCAGAAAATTCTTGTGCATCCTCAGTAGTTGCCATAAGTAATAACGATGGAGAATAACAATGGTTTATTTGCCGATAAGTCAGTATTACTAGCTTAATGTTTGCTGATTTGCTCAATTTTATTATAAAAGCATAAGTATCTGTAAAGGTGGTGAGATATCAATCACATGTTATTCGTTGTTTTCTGACAGAAATCTAATTTTCCATCAAAATATTAAAAAGGAAAGAGTAAATGTCCCTATTTATTTATTTTAGTGAAAGAATATATTTACACAGGGACAGAGTAATGGCAAAATTGAAGTAATGTCCTGTTGCTCTTATTTTGCCCTTGTAAATGTCATTTCTTTAATTGGTCATTGGTGTGTTGATAAAATATTACTTATAGTATAACTTGGATGTCCTATAACATTCTGATTCAAAATATTTTGTGTGTTTTAATACATCCCTAATTCAATTTAAATTGTTTTACCGTGTCCTTACATTATGATCAAATTTACTGGTGTTAAAGATGTTTTGCTGTGTTCACCCAGTTTCTATCGCCAGCATGCTCTCAGCATAAATTTATCAGCATATGTTTTTCTTTTCTTATTTTTATATATAAGGTAAATGTAGCTATATTACTGTTCTCTTGCCTTATGATGAATGATCTGGCATCTGTTAGTGTTACTGTGTCACCATTTCTCTTAGTGCCAAAGAGGGAGGGGTGGGGGGGGGGACAGAGGGATGTGCATAAATTGAAAAAAGAAATAACAGTCTTAAATTTGTCATTGTCTTCCTCCTAGATGTCTGGCAGTGTGTGCTGCAGTAGCCTGAATCCACCCTGTGATGCGTTACTCACCCATGCTGAGAATGTTTACAGTTGTAATCAAGGTCCATGTAACTTGTTTGTGAAATGTTTTGCCTTTATGTTTTAGAGGTGCTATACAATTTGCAAATAGTAGGGCATGAAGTCACAGTTTGATTAAATTGCTGTCAGTACAAAAAGGAAAGAAAAAGAAAACAGAAGCATTGTATAAAACCAAGACTATTATTTTGCATCCCCTTTATAGAAGGAGTTAAAATTTTCTCTCTTTAGACGATCTTTATTAATTTAAATGAAATAGAAAAGAAAACCTTGGCATTGTGCAACAATTTGCTTTGCATATGAAGATCTGTATATTTTCTATATTTTACAAGCAATGTTTTGTGATATTTTGTTTGTTGTCAAGACAGTATTCCTCTGTTGCTAATGTTTTTGCTGTAAAGAAGGAAACATGCTGATCTACTGTGACCCAGTAAATTGTTACTTTGGGAGATAAAAACATATCTGTTGTCGTTGATTCCTTTGGGAAGGGAAGCCTTTGCATGTCCACTGAAGCTTTCTTTTGTATTACCTGAAATGTTTCCCCAACATTTGGCCAGTTTGCTGACAGAAATGAGACTAAATAATATCATATTTGTGTGTGACAGCTTGTAAACTTAAGGAAACCTTGAACAAAGGTCTCTATAGACGTAGACACACGGGTAGATGCAATGAACCAGTGTCACAGCAGCTATTTTAATGAGAGGTCTCATGCATTTATTTAAAAAATAAACATGTATCAGGCCATGGTACATTTCCCTCATGTGATGTGAGAGGTTTAAGCTTGCACACTTTCAACACCCAGAGGCTTCACTCACTGTAGACATTACAGGTCTCCAGAGATAGCATCTTGAGGGTGTCTTTTATTGTCTACAGTTTTGAAAGTAAACAACACATGTCTCATTCAAAGACAACTAATACATCATGGAGGAGATATAATGAGGACTTTTCATTGCATTCTTAGGTGAGAAAACATAATAATGGAAAAGTGTGAAGAAACATATAGACACACAAACATATACACATTATATATATATATATATATAAATAAATTCCAATTTTATATTAGGTGTTTGACTATATGTACCAGTACTTTTTTCTTTCTCCAAATATTGGATATGGGTAAGGTGACTGGTTTGGTGGTCAGGGTGGGTTAAGGTGTAGGGGAAGGCTCAACAGTGTAATTACATATGATTACATTCATGATTTTTTTTATATAATCAAAAAATATGTAAGTTCATTATAGTTAATTTCAATGTTTTAAGAAAATCTGATCTGTCCAAATATAAAACATAATTTTGAATGCTTTCACTGCCCTTATTAATATCAATGTAAATGTCTACAAGATTATAACAACAGAATAGCATTCCACCCTTTCATTTCTTCACATAATAATAATAATATATGCAACATTAATCTACATTGTGGTCAAAATCTATCTATCTATCTATCTATTATAACTGATAGTCGCAGAAGCAAAAAAATTTTTTTAAATAAAGATCATTTAAAAAAGGATCTCACATCAGGTCATGTGTGAATAATTAAAACAATAAATCAACAACGTAACAAACACTCTGAACGATGACGTAATCATCGAGGTATCAGGAGAGAGCAGTTATGCATATGTGTTGGTTTCAATAAACAGTCGCAGTCATCGGTATCTTCGTCACAGAGACTCAACACAGATCAGAGCTCGAGCCTCAGTTTCAATCCTCGTTCCCCACGCAACAAATAAAAACACATCTCCTCGTAGCTACTCATGCTGCAACGGTTTCTGATCGTTTGAGAAAATAAAGAGATGCAGACTTTCATTCGGCCCTCTAGGTGGGTGGAACACGGTACCCAAGCTGCCCTCGCCACCGGTTTTGCAGAGCAATTATCTACTTGGATTCATGGGAGTTTACTAAACAAACGGCAGCCCCGCTGCTCCCCTCTCGGACCATACGGCCCAGATCAATGCAGCCATCGATGATACTCTCACCACCTATATGATCGATTATTACCATGTCTTAAAACAGGTGTCCGTTTTATAAAAGCTCTACCTCCATGCATCTTATTAGCCTTAATTATTCCCTGGTTCTGCGCGCTGATCCATCGCCTTGCTGCTGTTGTTTATAGCAATTATGATTCATATTCTTTTTTCTTGCTTTTAAATAAACAACACACCAACAGTCTGTCATGCTCAGACCAGTCAATTGCACTAGTGCGGTTATTAGAGCAGATATAGCTCCAGACTTCCAAAAATCAATGCCACCGTGATTAGACCGATGACAGCAAATTCACAGTTTCAGTCGAGAGTGTTCAGGAAGACACGAGGTGTATGGCAAATAAGTCGCACTTGTCTGCACACAAAGGAAAAATCCCCCCGTCTTTGTTTATAAGGTGTAAAAATCCGGAATGATTGCACGTCACCGAGGACATTCGGGCCTAGCTTTTTATGGAATTATTTATTTTTTTGGACAATTTCTAAAGCAGTTGTGCATCGAGTCACTAAATAGCCCCAATCGACAGGTTTGGTTTCATCGACCTCGGAGAACTGATGCAACAAAATAAAGAAAGGAAATGAAGTGGTATAAGATTGGTATAGGTTACACAATTTTAAAAAACAGAACAAAACAGAACATTCGTAAAACGGTTGTGAAAATACAACCGCCAAGATTCTGGTTTTGTTCCAATCGCCATATTTGTCCTGCAAACTAATCTGGTTATTTGTATTCACCTTTGGGTAGTTTATGCAATAGACGCGACTGTTACTATATACACATAGCCTACATATACAGTATATACATACATACACATACATACATATACATTTGTTTGTTTGAGTATATATCTATACACACACACACACACACATACATATGTTTGTTTGAGTATATATCTATACATCAGACACATCAGAGACGTCATTGTCGCTTTGTTTCTTATTTGTTGATTTTTTCCCTTTGTTTACAAAATATTATCTCTAACACAGCATGGTAAATTAATGCCTATAACTACTAATAAATAAACAAATAAATAAATAAATGATCTGCGTCATGTGTAGCTTATTTGTATCTCTACATCAAACATTCCGTCTCTTTGTGTAGCGCTTAACACAAACATGAAAAAGGACTTCCTCGGGACGGCCATGGAATGCACACTCCTCGGGATCGGCGGAAGGCCCCATTTGCGCACTTAATGCGTTCGGAAAGACCTTCGGAAAAGCTTCCTCTTCGAAATTCCGTTTGGAAATTCACTCGTAATCACAAGCGTGGGTCAAATAACAATCATATGATAACGTATAATAATTAACAAATAATATTGCAAGAGTCGTAATCAGGTGTTTGATGACGTGTCAAGTGAGCTAGTGCACATGTAGTGTGAGGGGAGAAGTGAACACTACATGGGGAGAAGTGAACACTGCATAGGGAGAAGGCAGAGAATGCCACGTGACTCGTTTGTCAGCCCTTTTTTTAAATTGTCACTGCTTGATCATTTCGATCTGAAGTCGGCAAAATAAACCGGTTTTGTTATCCCTAATATGTCAAAGAAACACAACTGTTTTTGCGGGTTAAAAACATCTGTTATAATTGCCCGAGCGTTTAAACGCTCCTATCGCGGAGACAAACCTTTGTTTACTAATTGCGGCAGTTATGTTTGTTTGGAGAGTTTTGAGGAAAGAAAACGGAAAGTCTCTGACTGCTGATCTTAACCACACATTCCAAGATCAATCACTTTCTGCGAATGTATATTATTAAGCAGCATGGGGTGGCTGAGGCGCGAGGCACCGGGCCGTCAGGAGTCCAGGGCTAAGAAGCGGCTCCTCTCTCGCGCTGCAACAGGGCAATTGTTGACACGCTTTTTCCTGCCAATCTGCAGCTCTCCTCCGAACGCGGCTGCCATGGCAACCTGCTCTTACCCGTCGCGGCAGCTGGCAGCCCCTCACTTACGAAGTTGTGCTCGCTTCCAATGATTGTCGACTCACGAAAACGAGGGAGAGCTGCTCTCCACTGAACTGGATTTTGTCGTGGTCGGCTGAAATAGAAATAGCCGTACACCACTGCTATTTCAGTTGGCGAGGCGTACACTGACAAGAGCCGAACCGGGTGGCCGCCTATCGGGTGTTGCTGCGTGCTGGCTTTTGCGTCAGTTGTGCATCCATTTTCTTTACTGCACTGAATATTAAAAACAACAACAGGAAATTCATTTTTGAAATAATCACGCTTAAAAGTAAAGGTTGTTTATAGGCACTGAATGTTCCGTGAAGAACCTTTTAAGGTCCACAAAACCTTTCCAATTTACAAAAGATGAAGGTTATTTTCTTTCTGGGCTGGTATCATCTTCTTGACAATTTATGGGGGGGGGGGGGGGGGGGGGATTGTTCTTTGGAGATCCAAAAATTGGTCCTATGTTCCATCGCTACAAAACAGTGTATGCATTTTTATAATGATTAATGAGAACGAGAGTGTTTTAATGATCACACCAGATTAAACCATTGTCTTCCGATCACGTATTAAACTCAATTTAATATTCATCTTTCCTTCCTTCACAGGACCATATAACCACCATAAACATTGCGAGGCACACTCATTTTGTGTTCAATCAACATGAGTTGGCTTCTTGAACCGTTACCTTTCCTTACATCCCGCTTTCCTTTTACAACAAATCTTTCCTGTCTTACTATCTGCCAATGTACACAAAGGCCTCTTCCTAGGTGCATCTTTCTACCAGAACAGCTAAACTACACACACTGTACCACCTTCTCACATGCTGAATGTGTGCAGGGGACACAAAGACTAGCCTCACTCGTCTCATTATCTTAATCTACTGCTTTCACCTGTGCCCAGCTCCAGCAGGAACACTCTCATATATCGACCTGCTGGCCACAAAGAGCCGCCGCTCCACCACTAAAGCCCGGTAAGCGATACCTCAGGGTGTCATACTGAAAATTAGACTTGGATTCAACCAGGGAGTCTTGCTAAGTAAGGGCAAGACCACAGGAGAAGTCTTTATTCAAAACAGATGTGCTGGGATACACAAGACCCACGCAACGTGTGTCTGTTTTCAGACAGCTAATCTGCGAGTAGGAGAGACAAATAATGAATCAAATGCGTTTGGAGTTTTTGTGAGGTCATGAGGGGGGGGGGGTCTGTTCAGTCGGGGTGGATAGAAGACATGTGGCAAGTGGAGCGTTCTCAAAAGCTTTGTTTTAACATAATACATATATGATCCATATGTGAACTGATGCCGTGTTGTCTGCAATTATTGCAAAGCCCTAGCTGATCTTTACTCTTGTTGCAAACACACAAGAAGCACCTGCACTGCAGTAACAAAGCACCTGTGCGGTTATCATGCAATGACAATCATTTGGTGCATGTAATGGAAGGAGGGACCAGTATGTCAGAAAGACCACTAATGGAATAACATCAGTAAGAATAGTGTACATCTGTCATTCAGCTACTGAAATACATCTGATTAGAGAGTAATTAAGTGACCTTCAAAGCCCTGTGTGACAGATTAATATATACCTGACATCTCAGAGGTGCAACTGACATTGTGAGGGCAAAAGTTTTTGCATGAGTGTCTATACTCGGGAGAATATTTATGAAAACTGAAGACACCATTGACAGCCACAATTAGGCCTAGTAAGAATATGAACAGACCAAACAAGCAACAATAGCCTGTAATTGAAAAAATTGTGCATCCCACCCAGAGGACAAAATTAATGTTTTCTGCTTTCTTTTCAAAGCATTTGTCTTAAATCAGTTGAGTCAGGCTTTAATTACGGGAAATCTGGAAAACAACTGATATAACTGGCTACCTAAAAATAACAGGCCTGTCTGCAGACAGAGTACTTGAAAAGTTGTCCAACATGTTTGAATTTCAAATAACTCTGATAAAAATGAAGGATTGTGAGGTTTATGCTCTGGCGCTTGTAAGAAAAAGGCTGTTAGCATTGGGAATAACAGCTGTATCTTTTCAAACTTTTCATGCAATGCTGCAGAACATAAACATTTGTGATGTCTCATACACTATCATTTTAAAGATGTAACATTTATATTATGATCAAATAAATAATGCAATGATGAAACATAACAGCTTGTAGGCCTTTTGTAATTTGCCAGGGATTAACAGCATGTGATTTATGGGAGTAAGATTTGTATATTTGTTGCATATACTTACAGTGCATACAAATGTGAGTTAACCCTTTTCTTCACTCAGATTAAATATTAAATAAAAAAAGCAAAAATTATTTCTAAATTAAAGTAATAATTGTTTCAGTGGATATAAATCTCACAAGTGTTGTAAAAAATATATATGCATTTTCTCTAAAGGATAGGCGAGTGACTTTTGGGACACATTAATCAATTATTAACCATATTTATCACACATAATCATAGACATAAATTAAATTAATTAGATCTCAAAGTATTGTACAAATATTAATAATATGGTTTGGTCAACAGATAAAACTTATAAAATCTAAAATTTATCAAATTAAAATGAATGACCACTACTGGCCTTGTTTTGATTATTAAATGGATATTTCGTATTTCACCTCAAAACAATTGAAAAGGAGTCCTCATTTATTCACCCTCTTGTCATTTCAAACCCACATGAAGGTATTTTTTGTGCATATGGAAGTCTGGGGGCTTAAATATCCCTTTAAGGTTCATTATTAGTTCGTATTAATCGATTCAACTCAGTTTATACAGACGTGCATTGCAGATTAATATTTATTGCTCTTCAACAAACATCGCATGGTAAGAATAATAATAATATTTATCCGTTTCAACCTTTGTGGAACTCATCTAGAAAGTAAAAGATTCTTTGTTATGGAATAAAACAATGTTATGTAACCATTGAATGTAGTGTTAATTTTCTTTTAATTATTTACATAGTCATACTGTGTAGGTCATACACTAATTTTGATTAGTTTAATAAATATTGTGCATAATAACTGAGGCAATGCATAGCTTCAGTAATACCTCATACCTCAAACTGAAAAAGGACACACAAACTCTCCAGGCTCACAGATGTGTTTTTGGGTGCATGTCCAAATTCATCTTACACTTTTGCGACAGATAAGGTGATTGGAAAGGGCGATATTCGAGCCTTACGCAGTTTTAGGGCTCATGTCCTGGGGCTCATGTCCCTTGCAGCTCTCATGAGTGGTGTATCACTGACCACTCAACTGTGTGCCCTGACTGACCTGGGAACAGCTGTGAGATAAAGATATCACTGACAGATTGCTTTGTCCATTAGTGTAATTCAGCAGGTATCGAAGCAAACAATGCTTGAGAGAGATCGTGGATGAGATTATAGAGTGAGGCCTTTTGAAGATTTATGTATTGCTTTTGTGCAACTAAAAATACAAATTACATTCTTTTCACAAGAAGTTGGACATTCTGCTTGATTTACATATTCCAACAACTCCAAGACATATGTATATATAAATATATGTGTGTGTATATGTGTGTATATATACACATTCAAATACAGTATATGAATTTAGCTCACTTCTCCTTTTTTATTCCCATGTTCCATAGCAGACAAGAGTCACTTTTTACTTGGAAAAGTGCAATGTGAGGGACTATTCTTAATTCTGAAGTACCGTACGAATCCTTTGTAAGAGGAACATGTTTGGGTATTTTACAGGACTGTTAAAGACATTTTGCTTTGTTATATTCCATTTTACAGGTTTCACACGGCGAAGGAGGGCATACATTAGCATCATTTAAGCCTTTAAAACTGTCACGAATTGCGGGAGAGTGATGAGAATTTCTCTCGTGCTGAAAGATGTCATTTTACAATGTTTTAGAAGTCAAAGATCTGAAACGGTGCACTGTTAACCAGAGCGGAAATTAGCTTACAAGTATTAGGACAATAGTACAGTCTAGCTGAACAATCAAACAGTTTGTTAAGTGGAACAGATTTTCTTGCACTCAAAGTGCCTTAGAATTGTTTGTGGTTGATATTTTTTTCCCTGGGGGAGATGGATGTGAGCAGTGAAACATACATAACATTATCATGCAGATGTGATGTGGAACGATAATGTGTTTTGTAATGTTCAGTCAATTGTATAAAAGTGTTTGAATGTATAAAAAAAGACTGTAGCCATGTGACAGGTAATTCAGGTAGACTCAATTATTTGTTCAGGTTAAATGTTAGTATTATTATTGTGGTTGTTTTTCTTGTTATTATTTTACATTTCTCAAGCCGCTCTTAAAGGTGAATTTCCTTCCTCAAGAAAGAAATGAGTGGTAAATATAAATAAAATAATTACATGAATGAAATAAATAAATAAAAGTACAAATAAATGATTTTCTTAAGTTACTTGAATGTCATGGTGAACACAAATAGATCTTCCACTGACTAAAATGTTTATCCAATGCAAAACTGTTATTGTTACTATTTTGTCCTGGATCTGTGATTGAATCCTGGCTATAAACTGCATTCAAGGTTATTTTGCCCAATTTCACATCTAAACATAGAGTGGACCTCAGTGCAATGGATGAATGTCAACTTTAGCCTTAGAAGCCAGATGTTATATACAAGCCAATGAAGAATGAGGACCTTCTGGATTGGCTGATTGGAGAGGTGAAGAGTGTGAGGGTGACAAAGTCCAGCCAGAACATAGAGTAGGCGAAAAATCCCAGCTGGATGACACCTTAAAAGTCCTCTTTTTTTCGTTTATTTTTTTGCACAGAAATGTATAGAAATCATTGCAGATACAGGTTATAATTAGGATGATTTTGAGCTCTAATGCTTGACAGAGAGGCCAGACACAGTGTTGGTAACCATTGTGTCCTCAACATGCACTTTTAGCATAAACACTGATGGAAGAAACACTGAAAGGGCACACCTGGGGCAACATAGGGTTTGGGCTTCAGGCTGACACTGAGCGACAGACTTGGGGAAGAAGTTCTGAAAGAAAAGAGGGAGGTAAAGTGAGATATTGCTCTCTAATTATTTGAACAAGTGGCTGTTGATAGAGAAGAGTGGGCTGAGGGCTGGACTGTGCTTGAGAGTATTAGCTTGAAATCCCAGAGGAGGAATTTATCATGCAACAGAAGAAGGATGATACCAAACATTGCAAAACATTGTTACTTGTGATAAAGTAATGAATGAGGAAGACAAGGTCAGGAGAGTTAAGTCACAGACTATTCTGAGATCAGGAGAAAAATATTTAGGCAATTATTTGCAATTATGATGACACCACTCCACACATACACTTTAGCTCAATTTAACTTAAATATGTGTTAACATTTACATTTACGCATATGGCAGACGCTTTTATCCAAAGCGACTTACATTGCATTCAAGGAACACATTGAAGTTCAGTTCTTGCTTTCCCTGGGATCGAACACCAATGCTCTACTGATTGAGCTACAGGAAAGCTAGAATCCAATGTTAAGAATCCAAAAAAGAAATCAATATCATTTCTATTTATTCAAAATTATATATATATACACACACACACACACACACACACACACACACACACACACACACACACACACACACACACACACACACACACACACACACACACACACACACACACACACACACACACACACACACACACACACACACACACACACACACACACACACACACACACACACACACACACACACACACACACACACACCAAAGAGACACTAAATTGATCAAAAATTACATATACAATACATTTATAATGTATATTTCTATTTATCAAAGAACCTTGAAAACAATCAAAAAGTGTGTGTGTGTGGGGGGGATGTCACACTTTTATGCAATAATATTAAACAGCTGAAAATTCAGCTTTGTCATCAGAAATAAATCACAAGTTAAAATATTAAATAGAAGTTATTGAACAGAAACAGTTATCTAATATTTCACAATTTTACTATTACTTCATTCCATACATATTTTTATACATAGCTCAATTTAGGAATCTGAATACGGAATCCGAAGAAGAAATAAATATAGTTTCTACTTATTCATAATGACTGATATGATATCATATATATGTAAATATTACAATAATTGATCATCAGAACAGTTATTTTAAATTTTGTAATATTTCACAGTATTACTAAAATATTGTGAAAAATAAAGCTTTCCTGTAGCTCAGTCAGTAGAGCATTGGTGCTTACAATGGTTCATTAAAGCAACAAAAATGTTCATTAAATGTATAAATGTAGAATTACATACAAATATGAAATTATATATTGTACATGTTTAAAAATACATAAATAATTGGCCATTTAAAAAGCAAAAAATATTTTACAAAATTATATATACAAAATACAGCATTATATACGTAGCATTGTTGCCATATATATCCCAATGACTCTAAACGAGCAGAAGAGGAGCAAAGAGTGTAACCTGATCCGATAGCAAAACAAACTGTAAATGGACAAATAGCCATAATACTTGTATTAGACAGTGTCTTGGGCTTTTTATCTGGAGCTGAAATATTGCTAATGATTCCTCCTTATGTTTGTTTTCATTGATCAGAGCTCACTGGTCTGAGTGGTTTAGTATGAATTCCAGCTCCATTTGCATTGCTCTCTCAGTGGTGGGCTTTGAGACACTGTTTATTAGGTCGTAATTAGATTCTCCACTGTATTCTAAGAAACTCCTTTTATGAACTCTTTTTTCAAACAGCTTTGCATCGATTTCTCCCCCACTGTTTACCATTCACTGAGCAATCCTCGGGGACAGCTGAACTTGTGTTCTACAGCAAACCATTAAATTCATGAAATATGCCTTTATGGAGCCCACAAAACACCTCACGGCATATTATTCATCTCTTTGTACTCCTCTAAGGCTGGTGTCTAAATGTAAAACATGGCCGTGTTTTTAAAGAGTATGGAGAATTAAGTCACATGTAATTAATGTTTCCCTGTTGCACTCTGTCTCTTTCCTCACAGCATTTCAGCAGCGTGAATCATCTTAATGAATCGAGGCAACAGAAGCATGGACTGCATAAATTGACACCAGAGTGGTGTGCCCAATATCACCCTGCCCCCGTGGGAGCTGGGAGGATGAGTGTGTGCTATTTTCCATTTTTAATATTTGCACACATTTTTTTATCCTGAAAATAACAATCCCCAGTTTGTGCACACACATTCGGAATGACAGGGAAGAAACTGTTACCTAGTTGCTCGGAAGGTGATTCCCAGTAGAGTGTTTGAAAAGTTTTAATCTCAATTATGCCAGAACATTCAATTACCAACAATATCACTATTTTCAAGAGGTTTACACTTGTTGTAAAGTAATATTCCTGATCCAAGTATTCTATATTTGCTCCAGGACAAGATAAAGCAGTCTCCAATGATTCATTTCATGAAAAGCTACCTACTCTTCACCAATATGTATCGAACTCCATGAGGGATGTAACGTGGGTTAATCTGAGTGATGTTAAAAATCAAATAATTAGCCTTTTAACTTTTATAAAGTGAACATTTCAGTTGCATATGCTATGTTCAGCCCTGCTGACAGGGGAAACCAGGAGGTAAAAAATTAATAGCCTCTCTTGAGATGTCCCCTCACCACAACAAGCTGGAGTTCTTTAGTGGTTAGCGTCTGAATATGACAGCAGTGAACTGCCTTACAACTTGAGCCAAGAACACATTCACACTTCAAATCTTACAAAATCAGGATCTCTCTTTCCCACAGTCTGCACTCTCTCCTTTTGAAGACAAGACATCACCCGCTCTTTCAGTCCTCAAAAACATCTTTCCGGTCACTGCATCACATCGCTTGCCTCACTTGTTTGACCTGTCAATCTAGAAAGGTGTTTTGGCAACACTTCTGATGCTAGCCGTATGGATCCTCCTTCTGGGATACAGGACAAGACTACAATTGTTCAATTAAAGACAGTACAAAAAATAACAAAGCAAAGTGCTGTGACAAAATATGGGCTTTCATTAAACATGTGCATATCATAATCCTGATGTGTCAAGTTTCATTTAATTGTTATCATGTAGGCTTTGAAAAGTAATTAGGTGCAGTTTGCATTGAAGTGATGTAACTTAAACATTGGTGCTAAGGTTTAGGAATTCACCACAGCATCGGAATGAATCCAACAAAGAAATATTTGTGTGCTTTTTTTTTCCTGTAAAGAAAATTATTGTTTATTAAAATAAACAATCCCAGTGAAAAGTACATGCAAATGGAATCTTTCAAACCAAGTTAATTGAATGTTCATATGTATTTTGTTCTTTAGAAATAATTTACTAAATTTTGATTAGATTTAGAACAGGATATGTATTAGGTTTGACTTATAATGGGTTTATGATTTTTATTAAAATGACTTGATTTTTTTTAAATGCAAGAAAATTAGCTTGTTTTATTATTTTGTTACGCCGCACATGGCACCTCTACAGACTTTTGAGAGCTTTGTATAGCCTGCCTCATTACAGGAAAAATGGGGTGAGAGGTGTGCTGTTGGCTTTTTGAAGCAACCAGGAAAGAGAAAGAGAAAACTAATTTACACTCCTCCACAGCTTGAGGATTCCTTTCTTTTTGGGGAGAGTGAGGGCAATGAGGTGGGATGGTGGCGTGATCCAAACTACCAAACCTTTGCACTTGGATAGGACGCTTCCTATATGATCGGTCCATTTTGTTTGTAAATTTGTTCATTTCTAGTTAATTGCTGTTAACACAAGAGGAACGAGTGGCTTAAGAGGGCTTGACCTACGGGGGTAAAGGCTGGCCCAATGAATGTGTGACGTTTTCCTTACCTGCATTGTCTAGGTCAGGAGGGGTAGGAAGGGCAGACAGGAGCTTTGTTGGCTTTGTGCGACCGAGAAGGGACCCTGTCATTCAGGGCCATGGAGCAGCCAAGGTCTGAGCCCATCCACCCTGACTACGAAGAAAAGGACAGAGAGAGCTAAGGATGGAAATACTCCAATGAGCGCACACACTTCCACACTGCCAGAACGGCCTGAGGGCACTAGGCCTATCTATGGCTCTCACTTTTCAGTTTCTTCTGTGCTCATTAACAAAACCATGATGGCAAATCCCACAAACCCCTTCTTTAAGCATGTGATAGTATTGAAGAGAGAGCGGTCCATTCTAAGCACTTATAGTATATATGTATAAAACGTATCAAAAGTTTGGAAACATTAAGGTTTTTTAATAATTGTGAAAGAAGTCTCTTAAATCACACCAAGCCTCCACTTATTGGATAAAAAATACAGTAAAATAGTAATACTGTGAAATATTATTCAAATCAAAAAGTGTCTGTTGTAATATACTTTAAAATGTGCTTTATTCCTGTGATGGCGGAACTGAATTTCCAGCATCATTACTCCAGTTTTCAGTGTCACACGATCCTGCAGAAATCTTTCTAAGATCATTTCTTATTGTAATCAATGATGAAAACAGTTTTAAGTGCCTTTTTACTTTTTTCTCTCTTTTATTTTAAATTGTGATACTTTGCCATTAAAACATTTGGGATAAGTAAGATTTAAAAAAGGGGGGGAAAAGAAATTAATACTTTTATTTATCAAAGGCATATTAAATTACAAAAAGAGAGTAAAGACATTTATAAAATAAATAAATAAATATTACAAAAGGTCTATTTATAATAAATGCTGTTCTTTTAAACTTTATATTCATAAAACAAATTAATTTTCCACAAAAATGTTAAGCAGCACAACTGAGTGTAACATTGATAAAATAAAATAAACAGAAACCAGTACTATTATATACCAGTACAATTTGATCATTTAAATTTTAAAAATATTTCACAGTATTATTGTTTTTATTGTATTATTAGGAATTTAATATTTCAAAACTTTTTGAAATATTGTGTATATTTTTGAAGTACTGAATATTTGTTCATACATTATAGATTTTTGGTTTATGTATCCCTTTAAAAAAACAATATTATATATATATATATTCTCTTACTAAATACCAAACATTTAAATCAAAGTTTTACTTTTAGAGTCTAATTTTAACCATTTAAACTTTGCCATTCGATTGAGGCTTTGCATGTATTCTGACAAAGACCAAAGACCTAAGAAGATGTGTATCTGTGGAGAACATCAGTGTGTCTGTCCGCATATGTGGAGGTGATTACCATGAGTGACAGAGAGTGAGACAACCTTCTCAGACATCCCAAATCAGCACAATGAACACTGCACAGGTAAGATGTTGTACCCTCAGGAGAACATAACTGGCGGCTCATTATAATTCTCCCAGTAGACAGTCAAAGGCTAGTCTTATTCCCTCAGGTCTCATCGAGAAATACAGTATCTGATCAAAAGAGAGCACCTGGTCCCCTCTCTACCCTCAGAGAAAAGAGTGTCTTGCCCAAAAAGTAGAATTTTGTGTTTAAATGTTATTGTACATATGCTGAAAAACTTGTGTTTATTGAAAATGTAGGTGTTGCCATCGAAGAGTTAAATTATTTTTAACATGAATTTCATCTAGATAAGATAACAGTAAAAAGACACCAAAAGGAAATGCAAATTATCTTGAAAGGGAATTATGTGTTTTTGCATGGCTGGGACTTCAAAACACAGCCAATAAGTGCATGCAAAATACGAGCTGTGGCAAAACACCTCACATTTAGAACTATAAAGATTAAGGGATTGTTCGCACCCATCATGCTATCTTGGTTTTTGTTTTGAAAAGTGAAATGGTTTCACAGCTAAGGCTGGTTTCATAGCAGTCCAGATTACCGGCTTGAAATATAAACAAGAAATTCCTTTCAGCATTACTACAGTTTCCAACTGTTTGTGTTGAATACGTCTTAGTACAATTCAGTTTTCAAATACAACACTAACTCTTCAAGGTACAGACACTCTTGGCGGCACTAATCTTTAGCACCTGCCTTGGCACCACTGACTGAAACAACTTGACCCTAGGACTGGCACAGGCACAGTCAATAAGTATAAATGGCACCACTATGGGCCAAACAAGCCACTAATTGAGCAGCACCTCTGTGAAATGAAATACCTAAATTGGTATGATTAAAAAAACAACAGAAATATTTTGGTCTGCAGTTGGACGCATGGGATCTAAAGCAATGCAGAGTTGCACTCCTACACCAAACACAAATAGAATCTATCTGAAAACACAGAAGTTTCCTGATGGGTATGCGGGCTATGGGTAATCTCCTGAATGGAGTTATATGTATTAAACATGGTTATTTGTTTTAATAAGTGGTCATTTGCCAAATATTTGTTTACCTCTAACATTTGGAGATATAAAACAATTTGAAAAAAAAAAAAAACTGAAAACTTTCAACTAGAAGATCATGGTTATAAATACAACTAAAAGTGACATTTGTCTCAAACCATAGTTGTGCACAATTCAGAAAATAGTTTTTTCATGCTTTTTAAATCCAATTCCTAAATTTGATTTAGGCCTAACAAAAAGCATACAAAAATTCAAAATAAATGTAATTTATTTGCAACTAGAAAATGAAGATCAGTCAAGACAAACTGAATGCTAATTTGACAAAGCCATGTCGGTTTAAAGACGCCATAGGTAGAAATCAGAAAACCCTTATCATTAGCGACACAGCTAACTGTAATGTGTACGTATTACTTGTGCTCACAATCGTGCACACATAACGTGATTCAAGGCCCCGATATACTCATGGCAAAGTTATTTTTCATTATTTACTTACAGGCTTTCATAGACAACCTAGGAAGTTGGGTAAGTTTTCTTACAAGCTCTTCACACATTGCCAATACAAAACAGATGAATACGAACATGAAAATTCTTATATAGGCCATATAGCCCCATTAAAAGTAATATAAATGTAATTTAACCTTATACTAATTTACATTTAACACACTTACAGTGGAATAAGCAGACTTCCTTTAATTCCCATTTAAGTTCTCATTAATTTCTGTGGGTAGTGGCCAATTCAAACTCGGGTATTAAAAGGGTATTAAAAGGGAGCCAATTCTTGCAATATGCTTATGTAGTTGGATCAACACACACACACACACACACACACACACACACACACACACACACACACACACACACACACACACACACACACACACACACACACACACACACACACACACACACACACACACACACACACACACACACACACACACACACACACACACACACACACACACACACACACACACACACACACACACACACACACACACACACACACACACACACAACAAAGACATCATCACCTCTGCTTTTATCAAAAGATTTCTAAGGCGATTCTCAACACTATACTGTTTATAAGTTAAGCGGATCACTCAAACACTGATATTGTTTCCTTATGTGGGTGGCATTTCAGAGGGTCATATCAAACTTGATCTAAAAGACAAGCAACCATTTAAAAGATTAGCTGAGAAAGAGACCTACGAATAACCCCTGCTATTGAATGAAAATAAACACTATGAGATGGTGTGGATGGCGAGACAGCATCTCATTTGCAGCATGTTTAATTTGTCTAGGTGTGATGGAGAGGAGAAGAACTGGGCTGCTGGAAAAAGTAGCGAAGGAGAAACGTAATTTTAGAGGCTAATGATCTTTGCCTTTACAAATGGGCGGGAGAGAGTGCTGAGTGAAACAGGATACACCAAGAATCACCCTTGAAAGGTACAACAGTCTTTGTCCCCCAGGAAAATAAAGACAAGATGGCAGTCAGCAGGGGCCATTTCTCCGACATGGCCATAGGCGCTCATGTTGTCATGACAGTGATTGCACTGAACACTGGGATTTATTATAGATCTATGGTATAGAAGCCACTACACTGCTCTAATAGACATAACACTTCTGACAATGCAATCTGTTTGAAGTTCTCTGAGGCAGTGTCACAAATCTATAATAATGCTGTCAGTTCAAACACCTTGCATGTATTTGTCAACAATCAGTGAAAATTATTATTAGCTGTGGCATTGTAATAATTGATTCCAAAAGATTTCAATTCTCTGGGCAGAGCGCTGTTATTCTAAACAGCGGCGTAGCTATGATTAATCAGTCTTCTTATCACGTATGGCTAGTTTGGTGGGTACGTGTTTTAAAAACAAAGTCTGTTTCTTTCCCAACTTGAGGCAAATTGTGTTTTAACACATCAGGGAGTTGTCACAGGGTAAATGCTATGTGCATATTCTAATGTGCACATTTCCTACTCACATTCTTTTTGTAGTATTCAACGCATGTCAGTCACTGTGGCTTTTTACCGAGGAGATGCTGAGCAGTGGTTTCCATCACCATGGCAACTTTGCATGCTCTGTGTCAAGAGAAAATCCAAGGTTCAGATTAATTGAAAAATGTCCGAGAGTGTTTGATGAATGCCATGCACCCTGATGAAAATCAAGGCTGAAGCAGACTATTTGTTCTTTTAAATGAAATCAAACAGGAAGACAAAACATCATATCTTCCCACTTTCATACTTAAAACTAAAAAGTAAAGTTTGTCAGGACTTCACAAATCCATGTTTGAATGTTTGGTATTTTTATTAGGTTCATAAAACTACATTGATTGAAAGAAATGTTTCCTAAGCACTAAATCATAATATTAGAATGATTTCTGAAGGACCATGTGACACTGAAGATTGGAGTAATAATCCTGAAAATTCAGCTTTACATCACAGGAATAAATGACTTTCTAACATATATTAAAATAGAAGAAAGCTATTTTAATTTGTAATAATATTTCACAATATTACAAAAAAAATTAGCAAATAAATGCAGCCTTGGTGAGTTTAAGAGACAAAGCAACATATAATGTGTGATATATACACACACACACACACACACACATTATATTTATATATTTGTATTGTAAAAAGTATATATATATATATATATATATTATTTTATTTATTTTTACTTTGAAGAATGAGAACTTTCACATATTTTCATGTTTAAAATTGTCTTATATTTGGCAAATCAAGTGTACTTTCTGAATACATTTACTGAAGTAATTACATTATTTATATATATCTAAACTGTATTTTTGCCAAAAGTAGTTATTCAAAAAAAGAATTCTTCCCAAACTAGAAGGCGAGAAAAGACTCCAGAAAATGTCAAATGTGACTCTTCAGAGGTCTCAATAATATCTCAAACTTTGCTCACATTTGCAAAGTCATCCAAGTCTGAACTCAAACATTTTGAATCAAATTCCTTAGTGACAAACATACTGTATTCGTTGTATAGCTCTATCTATTTTGTCTCACTTTTTTGTTGTTTATAAAGAAGACATAAATGCGATTTCCATTAATTTTGAAAGAGCAACCTCTATGCAGTAACCTTTTTCTCTGGGATATCAGGTCAATAATCAATGTCAAAATAAAGTAATTAAACTACTAAAGTAAAAAAAATAAAAAAATAAAAATAAAAAAAAAACACTGGCCCCTATTTCTTTATAGTGTCATAACATGGATTTTTCACTTAAGGTTGCTCACGAGTTTGTATCAGATCCGTGTTTTCATCTGCATGCCTGGACAGGTATGGACCACCACAAAGAGTGGTATCAAGTGTGCTGCTTACTTATTAGAGCTTTGTTTTTGGCACTCTTTCTAAGAGGGGTGCAGTTTCACCCGAGACACTATCTCTGACCCCCAACAACCACATTCTCCGCTATGGTTAACCTCTAGTCTATCTTCTCACAGGATGTGCTGTGCTCCTGAAGCACGAATCTGACCAGTTGCCCCCGCCTGCTGACAACCTCATGGGTTTCCTTAGTAACCAGTGACCCCACTAATGATCCTTATCAGCGGTTGCCACGGATACCAATAGCCCCCACAGCCAACTGTCCTCCAAAGCACATATTAGAGGTGAGCTCTCACGACCTCAATTTTTACCTCGACAGCATTTAGAGTCCATACCCCTTCTCGAAAAGAGGGAGACAAAACACTCTATAAAGTAATCCACTCACTTAAATGTGACATAGTATTGAACTAAAAACAAAAACCAATCAAACGGATATTATATCAGAAAATTTAATCAGAAAAAGAAACAGTGTAAGGTTTCAGTGTAAATCCAACAATTTTTGGACCACATTTTTGGTCCAGTGCACACTAGATTAATTTAAGATATCCAAATATACAATTCTGTCATTTAAATTAAAAAACAAAAAAATTATCTTCTGAAAGTAATGACAATTTCCTAAAATATTTCCACCACAAAATGTTTAATAATCTGAGATGGAAATTACGTTTTCAGAAAATAATGATTGACTCTTTTAAATAATCATCTTATTTTTCCTGAATACACAATTAAATATTTGTGATATTTGTGGTTGATAGAAATTATGTGCAATACAAATACTAAAGAGACATATACTGTACTTTTAATTCACTTGATAAGTACAATAGCTTTCAATAAAACTTAAGTGAAGCAAACCTGTTCAATGTGTAGGACAGTTTTGTTTAATTTGTGAAACATAAATAGTTTTCAGAACAAAAATATTGAAATGCTTTAAATGTTAATGTTATGTTACCAATGCTATTTTTATGATGTTCATAGTCTATGACAGTTCAATTAATAAAATATACATACAATTTAGCAAAAATAAATGGCATGACATGTTTTTCCCCCATCTAAAATGGTCTATAATAATATAATATCCAAAATACATTTAGTTAGTTTTAATAAAAATCAACCCCCTGGACATAAAACAGCCAGAAGTTGAAGAAACTCCTCTAAACATCAAACTGAAATTCTATCCTGATTTGAGGCAGAATTAAGATCACGGCTGAACTTCTGACCTTGAGGCCTGTGGTTTGATTCCCCCACCCCCCAGGAGATGCTTACATCCATTGACAAACAAGTCAAACAAAACACACATCTGTACTCACGCTGCAGCTAAAAGACTATGTTTGCACACTGGGTAATTACCTTCACAAAAGACAAGCCCTCCTCACATCAACAAACACAGAACCTTTTCCTTTCCTGTAGGGATTTGGCAGCTTTGCAGAGTTCATTTCGAGTAAGCCACGCAGGGCATCCCCTTGACATCTTAGATATCTACCCATCGGCACAATGACATGGGTGGGTGTCTGCTGAATGAACGCCCTGCAAACTCCAGGGCTCTACCTATGTGCTTTATTGTGACTTTTAAAGACAAGCTCTCTTTGATGTTTATGAGGAAAAGTGAGACAAGCATTAGGTAGCTACCCCGAGGCCTGACACTGAATCTTTACATGAAGCAATGACTCCACACAGAACAATGGCTCTTTACATTCATTATTAGAAGCCATCAGTCACTTGTTTACATTGTGTTTCTGCAGGTGAAACACGGTTTGTTGGGGCTCTTTGTCAGAGGAAGAGAAACAAAGACGATAACAAGGAGTGGGATCAGGTGAACAATGTGTGTGTGTGTGTATGATGATACATGTGTTCTGTGGCCACACCCAAACACTTTAAAACATCAAAATGATCTGTTATTTTTATTTTTGTTTTTGTAAAAAAGTAAATTTCCCATCCTTTGACGTCAGATGAAGGGTTCTGACCTTCCAAAGCATGACAGGGAGTTTTGAAAAGCTGTCAAGTTGAGGCATTAAACGACACCTGAGAGGATATAATTACTCTAAAGGTGCTAATGGGGTTTATTCAGTCTTGTGGAGAAAACACGACAGTGGACGAAAGAATGGGTGGTGTCTTTTGCTCGGAGCAGCTTTGTTGTCGTGAAGGTGTTCATAATGGAAAAGAGACAGAATAACAGGTGTGTACACCATGTCCGTGACATCCCTTCATCCGCCAAAACAGGGGCTTTTCATCCGTATCTATGCGTGGAACAAAAAGGTCCGCTCCCTCCCAGACTGTTTGTTTTTCCTCGATAATTTGCACTGTTGGCTCAAGTCAAAAGGTGTTTTCACTAGAGAGGCAAGGAGGCAAATCTCTCTTTAAAGTGATGAAAACAGTTTACATCCAATTGTCACCAAACTTGGTGAATGAATCCAAAGTTTATTTGTAGTAGCAAATGGAGGGCGATTCCCAGGACGGAGCGGGGGAGGTCTTCCAGAGAAAAAGGTCCAAGATAGCCAAATATTATGACTGACTGCCTCCTAAATCCCAAGCCTAATTCTAAACAGATGGATATCACAGATGCATGGTATATTTGAACTGTTTCCTCTTCTTTTGCATGATCCTGACATGCATTGTTGCTAAACACGTGCTTGAGATGACTAGCAGAACTGATAAAACGGAGTTGTTTGCCATTTTCAAGCACGTTCGAGACAATAGACTTCATTCATGCGCATTATGTTGACTGTTATGAAACAGCTTGGCCTTGGAAATCAGATATTTTTGTTATCTTATTTTCCTTTTCCTCTTTTTGTGATGACTACATTGGACTGATTCAACTTTTGACTTTGTGACATTATTCTGCACACTGCTCAGATCTGATTGTTGTATAAACAAGGCGGCAACAAGAGCTCCATGTATCCACTTGTAGATGATAAGCACAAACACAGTTTAAAGTTAAATGAAACATCATTGATTGAAAGCCAAGGAGACTTTCTGGTATCTACAGTATAAACAAAGTCCTCCTAGACAGGCTGCGGTAATTACTAATGGGAGTTATTTGAAAAGACACCGAAAAGATTTTGGTATAAAATGATTACTACCAATAAAAAAAACAATTTATTTTTCAATAGATAACAGTTAACAGGTCATCGTGTCGGATTGAGTCTATAACTAAAAAACCCATTAAGAAAGTCAGATATTCATCTAAACAAATTTTTGAAAATGATAAAACAACATAAAAACACTTAAAAAAGAATCTTACAAACAAAGCTGTTACTGTATTATATATACACACACATTCAATTATTATTGGTATTTTGTTCCTTGTGTTAGCTTATTTGTTTTACCAGTATGTACTTCCACATTTCAACAGAATCATTAAGTCAGTGACAAATGCCTGGAAAGCTGCTCCTCTGAGCCCTTCCTCTGTTTAGAAAGAAAAACTCCTGTCTTCGGTAATGAGCGGGCTAATTCATCATGTGTCAGTGAACTGGTTCCTCACCACAAGGTGCAGGTAAGGAATGTGCGAGAGAATGTTCTCTCTCTCTCTTCGTCTTATCTCTCTTTTAGCACGTCTTCATTTCTGTTGAGTGCTACATGATAACCTAAACTTTGCCCAAAGTTTGTACACATTCCAAAGAGCTTTTTTGAGCACCATGACACCTCTATTGTACACAATCAGCAAAATAGGTGGTCAAATGTCAAACTGTTCTGATGGGATGTTTTGTAAATACTGTGCGATAATGACTTTAAATACTCACAGACAACACTTTTACAAGGGGGGGTACTTTTTACGTGTAACGAGAGGCTTTCTGCAGACACCCGGGGGCTAAACTTGTCACAGAGGAGTAATAAGTCTCTTAGTTCAGCCTTGGCACTTGACAATGTTGCTGCTGCATTGAATTACAAACAGCCCATGGACAAGTCCTTCTCCTCTTCAGGGATATTTAATCTGGTGATAAATTGTTTTGGAATTTGAGGCCTCATTGAACAGGCAGGTTTTTTTTCTTCTTTTTTTTCCCAGGCAGGTTCGTCTCCTTGTCTGCCCCGGTGGAGCATGCTGATATGACAGTTTGCTCATCTTTCAACTTTTAACCCATTTAAAACAGCACTGCAGTGGCTGAAAAAAATTAATCTGGATTCATAATTGAACGCAATGAGACACCACCCAAAGGACTGGAAGAAAGAACTAAATGTGAAGGCTGTTGTGACTTTCCAGCGAAAAGAAAATATCTACAGAGGAGGAATAAATGCAAAATGTCCCAAAATTAAATTCAATAGTTACAGTAGCTACTGCATATCTATTGTGTGAAGGCAAAAAAACTATGGGTTCAAATGCAGCATACAGTCTATATAAACAATACTATATTAAGGTCCCCGTTCTTGAAGCTCATTGGTCAATTCACAATTCCAGCAGTGTCTTATTCCACTATAATGTAATGTTTTTTTGTTTGTTTTCTTACATCTTTACAATTTTATTTCACATAGAACAGCAACTATTTTATCTCACACATTTTCTTCCTCATTTATTCATTACCTCATGACATTAAAACGCTGTAGAGTAACTTTCTTCTGTGGAACACACTCTCTCTCTCTCTCTCACACACACACACACACAAACATATACACACACACACGTTAGACATTTATCAAAAGATCTTCTTTTAAGTCAAGGTGAGTAAATTATGACAGAATTTCCATTAATTTCCATTTGTGTCCTTAACATTTTTTTATAATGGTGTTGTTAGGCATGATGCACAGCAGAGCGTATTGCTTAAATAAATACTTAAGAGTCGGCAAAGTAGTAAAGGTATCCTTGCAGAGTGAAAACCTACCAAATGAAATATTGTCATGTAAAAGATGGGGTCAAAGATGATAACATCACTAAACTGACTACAAAACTGAGGAAAAGCATTAGAGTGTCACTCAGATTCACTCTGAACAGATGGACTAGAGGAATGATTATAGAATATTACGTGAATGGTGGGAAGGTCCTGGGTTTATATGGGCTTATTTGGGCTATTTGCCAAATGTTAACCTATATGCTACCATTACAACAGCAGCAGTTTATTTATAGAACTGAAACCAAAAATTCTGTGAAGGATTGTCACTGTCACTTTTAAGTCAATCTAAACTACCGTATATGACATTCTTTAATCTGTTGATTGCAAAGGAAAATATTTTTTATTTTTTAATTAAAACATTGGGGTCTAATGTGGTTTTTGGTCAGAGAATTTCCAAGTTAAACAATCACTTTAGTATAAATTTGTTCAAAAGATCACGAATGAGGAAAAAAACACTAAACTCAAATAAACAAGCAGAAAGGACTAAGATTTAATTTGTAAATGCACATTGCTTTATGGTGAAAGACTGCTGATGGTTCATATTTACAGCAGTTTAACAGTTTGCAACTGAGAATCGCGTTTAAACGCACACTTGAGGGTCACAGTTTAATGACAGCAAGGGAAAGCATATGATATAAAATCCTCTTTAAATGACTGCAGCACATTTTATCTCATTATTGGAGAGGCATCTAAAGACCTTGGCTAATTTACAGTGTGGCTTCTGGTGTATTTTATAATTTGTTATTGGACAAATTGGTAGTCCTTTGTCCTCATTGGCTGCGTGTCAAAGTTGTAGCTCCTTGGTTGTGTGGATGAGTAATTCTTTGAGTTTGAAAACAGATGTCAAAACACTAACAATGGCATGACACAGTTTGCTATCCTTTTAAGCCAGCCCGACTGCTTGCACTGAAAGCATTTGGCAAACTTTGCGAAGAGCAGGCACAGGAGAGAGGATGCTGTGCTTTTACAAGCCTACTTTAGCGGCTTTCGAAATACTTGGCATTTACACTGGCATTTAGACTTATATATTTATTTCACTCTTGTGCAATAACATTCTGTGCAGGATGCAAATTTTGTTAGTTCTTGCGAAGCCATGACATTTTAAAATGTGAAATAAATTGATATGGTCCAATTAAATTGTAACTGTTAAAGGAAATATCCAGCCTTCACTGGTGCCCAAATTGCTCTGTGCTTTGCATTTCTATTTAATTACGGTAGCAAGAGTGTTAGGCGATAACAGTGAGATCTCTCTCATGCCTCTTTGTAATGCTTTGAACATTGAAATTGTGTCTGGGGGAAGACGATGCCTCTAAAAAGCCTCGTACCGCTGAGCAGAAAAGCACGCCGGGGCCACCTGGAACGCGAGAGTTCAGGCAAGTGACCGCAGAATGTATTCCATACCGTGTTATGGATCTCAAACGCCTGGCTACAAAAAAAGAAAAGAACACTAAATTGCCAGAAAGTAGAGAGATTTCATACATTCAGAGAGTTTGGAGGTGACCTTGCTTATCTGGCGCATGTGTGTACCTGCCTGCACTCACAGACATGCTGACAGAATGAATAAGACTCTGAGGGAAAAGAAGCGAACCCTCAGACAAACAGCGGCGGCGCTTTCAGAATAGCAATGAAGCATCCAGAAAGTGAGTTTCGCCTAACTGTTCCTTTCCCCTTCGAGACAGGAACCCAGATTCAGAGAGAAATACGGCCTCTAATGTGTGTGTCACATCATTTCTTTGACACGCAGGTGGATATGATAGAAAAAAGAAAAACCTTTTGTAAGTGTCAGGGTTCATAATAGCCTGCAGTGGATGCTTTAGATGAAAGATTTGGCTGAATAGGAGAGGCGTTTGAAGAGGATGCTCTTTAAAGGCAAGCCTACAGGGGAATATGTAGAGATCTCTTACTAATACCTGTTACCTTTGGGAGAGGGGTTGAAGAGAGGATAGAGAGTGAAGGGAGACACACGAGCATTCATCGGAGAATTGACACACATTTCACCTGCAGGAATTGTCACTCTGTCTAATGCACCGTCTCTCCTGCTCAAAAATACAAGAGATTTACTTGCAACTATTTGGCGAGGCTTTCAGAAACCGTAAAAGCAAGAGATCTGATGTCTGGTATTAAGAGGTCGACAGTGCCTCCACATTAGCAGTGATTTGGTAATAACCACTTTTTTTTTAACGCGAGTCAAAGACAATTAAATGTTAATCATGCTACTTTAGGTTAAAGGGATACTTGAATAAAACTAGAATTGTGCATCTGTTAAACACAATATACTGTGAAGTTCTGAAAAATGCCCAAAACAACACCGACCTTTATCGTATGGGAAAAAACTAAACAAACAAACAAAAATAATTTTAAAAATACCTTCTTTCATGTTACACAGAACAAAGAAAGTCATTCAGGTCTGATTAAATAAATGATGATGGCAGAGATATGCCTTTAAGTTATGAAAAATGTAGATTATGGTGAGCAAATGCCAGAGTCTACACAAGAATGTTCTGAGAGAAAGCTCAATTTATTTCTGTAGCGGTAGCAAAAAATTAAACACATTATATAACAAGCCTTTTATCCATGTGTGCTTTCAGAGTGTAGTTCAAAACAAACATACAATGTGCTAATCAAACGCGTCTAACTTTGTGCCAGTAGTCACAAGGATTTTTGTCATTAACATCCTTCCACCAACCACCTGAACACATACCATGTGTTTTTAAACAAGTTTAAAATTGGAGCCTAACAATAAAATGCAAGTCAATTAAACAAGTCTGCCTGCCACAGCTGATATAAACAAGGCAAATGTTTTGTCTCGGTGTAATTACCAGATGTTTATGATACCTGCTGTAGTTGTCTTGTGTCAAATTCATAATCAAATATTGCTGGCACAGTAATATTTAGAAAACAGCTTGACACCTTTTGATTCGTCTTGAAGATAATGGTTGTGATTAATTGGCGTTCTATCTTTCCTTTACCCCCCCTGCTTCTTTTCCTTTGTTGTTTTGATAGTCAGTCAGACAGCTGTCCCGATACAATGGGGAATTATTACTTCATTTGTAAAAACGCTGTGAGGGTTTGTCATTGGTGGAGTGATACATAACACCTTGTGTTACAGGCTGTTGTAGAGTGTGTCCCCATTAGGGGACATGGCCTCTGTGGAAGAATTACACCTTCCTTACACCTGCTGCCAAGACTTTTATTTTGCTTACGGCTGACAACATCCTGGTTGTGAGTCCCATGAATATTTGGGGTCTGTCTTACTTTGTTCCCATCAAAACATCATAAGAACTCCCATGCACCTCGGAGAGCTTAGGAGAATTAAGAACATCAGCTAAAATAGACAGACAGACAGACAGACAGACAGGGTGAGAGAGAAAGAAGAAGAAAAAAAGAGGGGAAAACAATTACAGTCTGAGGTGATGCAAATGATATCCTTAGTGTCTCTTCCCCAAAGCTCCTACCAGCACACTGACAGCTGATGCCAGGATTAAACAAAAAGATCAGGAACTTATGACTAATAGCTCAAAGCAATCATCTCTCATTATTTCAATTACATGGGTAAATGCATGCAATCATGGATCAAATTGCTGCTCTAGAGGGTCCTTTCAGCCACGCGTCTGTTAGCAACAACAACAAAAAGAAAAAAGACAAAACGTGCAAATATTTGCATTTATTTGCCTTATAAAAATACATCTTTGTTTGAAAAATAGAACCATTCTGCACCTGCGTTTTGAAGGAATACAAAAAGCAAAACATTGTGAAGCTAGGCGGTCAGCAAGGAATTTTTCTCGCACCACTGCTGTCTTAAGTGAGGAATTCGTTAAAGCTGCCCAAACTGCCCCCTGTGTATTGGCTTCGAATGTAGCTGGGCTGGCTGATTCTGGGGTCCTTGCAAAGCTTCTGATTGATGACTCAGTGACTGAGAGAAAATTGTCTCCAATGCATAATTCATGAGGCTATCTATTTGCCCTTAAAGTAGCTGACAGGAAAGTTTCAGACTGTCTGCTCACAATCAACTTTCAAATCACTTATAAGCGGAATATCAAAAATAGACAAGTGAGGCCAGGAACGGGGTTAGGGACCCTTTCTTGCCAGAGATATTCAAAGAGCAAAGATCAGTCTTTTACCTTTATGTGAGTGACAGGTGAAATGCTTTATGGATGATTTCACACTGCTATTGAAATCTGGCTTGGTAAATGCAGGGGTATTTATACAATAATGTTCACAGTCAGAGACTATTTTCAGGCAGATGTAAAGGAAAAAAGAGGCTATTTCCACCCTAGTGTAAATACTAACATACACTATTTGCTTTATGTCTGGTAACATGCTACTATAAAATAGTATATCATATACACTAATAGAAAACAGTTTATATATTATAATTTGTGTAAAATGATACTGTACATTATTAGTACTGTCTTTAGCATTTAATTGTATAATAATACGTTTTCAGTCCTTTCGTTTTACTCTAATTGTAATATAAAGTTATTTGCCTCTTAAAGAGCTGAACTCGATATATGTAGCATTTCTCAATCATCTCTTCTGGACACTTAGTCTTATAAGCATGAACCGCTTTCTCTCAAGTATTTTTTAATAAACGCTACCTATCAAAAGTGTAGCATTTTTCTAGTATTTATTTAAATTAGCACTTTGATTCAGCAAGAATGCATTAAATTGATCAAAAGTATCTTTTGCATTCTTACAAAAAAGATTTTTTGTAAATAAATGCCGTTTTAACTATTAATCAAAGAATCTTGAAACAGGTATCATGGTTGATAAAATTGATAAAAAATATATGAATTATTATATTTCTACACTATGTAATTATGCTATATATAAATGTATTTACACACTACATTGTCAATTATATAAAGTGTAGAAAAAAATAAGCATTATACATTATAATTTTGTTTTTAAAAAATCATAACAAAAACACTAACAAATATGATAAAATGCACTACTGTAATACTAAAGAAAAATAAAATGGTAACAAACTGATCTCACCATCAGATTAATTAAATTAAAAAGAAATAAGTACACTCTCTACTCGATGGTGAAAGTTTTGTAGCATTGCGCTCTGTGGCCAGTGGTATTTACCCTTTATGCAAATAGTATTCTGCAATCTAAAAAACAAAAAATTATTAGCCATTTTCATAATCTAGCATACTGTAACAAAAAGTGTATAATATTGTTTTGAAGCTCATGGGCACATGTTAAAAGGATAGCAAAAGTCTCATCTTCCCCAAGGCGATTGTGTGAACCAATCTGTGATAATACTCGACACCATGTTTGCAGACAAAGAGGGGACAGAGGAGCCTGTGACATTTCAAAAACTTATGTAAGAGACTCTGTAAATCTATTTTGTATTGACTGGGTGCCATGGCCCTGGCCCCTGTGTAACTGAACTCTGCCTTTGTCCCTCTGTCTCACTGACTCTAGAGGACCAAGTGACCTGACAGAATTCCTGCCCTGTCCAGCAAAATCCCAGAGAGGGGGGTGGTTATAGTGGTCAGACCCGTCCCAGTTCACTCTTCCCCTCCTGTGCTTCAGCTCTTCCTGCACAGGCTCCATCGACCTGTCACAGACATCAGTGAGATTGACTGCAGGGGCAGATGCGCAGTTTTAACAGGTAACCTGATCCAGCAGTCCCATCTGGCCGCCAGCCTTCCTCAATTCACACTTCACCCAAAGAACACATCAAAAGATGCACACTCTTTGTGCCATGCAGAAACATTGTCACATACATTATACATAAAGCATTCAAGTGTACATGTGTTTTCCGAGCAAGTTTACCCACCGTTTGTGTGAATAAAGCACAATGTAAACTGATATATAGCGTCATAATCAGGCTTAAATTGAACCCTAGAGGGATAGCCGCAGTTATGCAGATCAGCAGCTTATGGATAATCATTAATTAGCTCGATTTTTTTTCTCTACTTTTCTTTTGCAGAGGGGATGTTGAAATGCATGCATTGTGTCTTCAGAGTGGTGCTTGATTTCTAATAAGAATTGCAATTAGAAGAGGCTGTGAATGCTCCAGGAGGACGTAGGCTTCTCAGACAGATGGAGTGTTTAATTGCACAAAGCCTGAGAAGCTTGTCCCCTGCCCTGAAAGCGGGTGGGGGGGGGTGAGCGGAGATGAAGTGATTTTTTTTTTTTTGATGATTGTTTTTTCACAGGCCACCTCTTGGTTATGGGGACAGTGCAGGGAAATCTGAGAGAGTGGTGCCCTATGGAGTTACTTGCAAGCATGGACAGATCATCACCCCCCTCCACCACCGATCAATGCCAGACTCATCGTCCGCCTGTCATTGGCTCTGGTAATGACTTATTTCCTACCAAAATATTTTGTCAAGCGTCAGTGCAGCGAGTCCTCACTCTCGGCATTGGCACCTTTGAGATCTATCGGCAACCTCACTATCATCTTCCGAGAGAGGGGAGGACATTTTTGTCAAACCTCCCACCTCCTTAACAAATACAGCCACACAAACAGTGTTTTCGAGATACTGCTCATACCAAACACCCTTGTAATACTCTGATATCTTCGTATGAGCGTGAATAAGGAAGATGGAAATGGGAAAGCCAAAGATGATCTATGCAAATTATAAAACATTGTTTGAATAGTAAAGAACTGTCTGAAAAAAAAGTGTTAAATTGACAAATTTAGTTGTGATCCTACAACTTACCACAAAGCATTTTAACTTTTTCCTCTATGAAAATAAAAAGTAAATAAAAAAAAAAAAAAAAAAAAGCACACTTCTGCATATTTTTCAATTACCTCTCTTTTTACACTGAATCACATAATCTGAGATGTACACAACTGAAGATTTTGCTCCTGCCATTGCTACCATTCATAAGTTTGGGGTTGGTGAAATTTTTTATTACTTTTATTCAGCAAGGGCGCATTGACTTCAATTCATCAAAAGAATCCTGAAAAAAAGTTTCCATAAAAAGAGATGCTTCTTGAACACCAAAATCAGCATATTAGTGCTTTGCCATCACACAAATAAATTACTTTTAAAATATATTAACACAGAAAAGAGTCATGCCATCAGTTTTTCACAAAGAGTTTAAAAAAAATAAATGATTTGATCAAATTTTCATCAATTTATTTTGATCAAATAAATGCAGCGTTGGTGAGCATAAGAGCCTTCTTTCAAAAACATTAAAGAAATCTTACTGACCCCAAACAGTATTGTAGCTTTGATGTATTTAGCTACTTTGTGTCTCTTGTCAAGATACGCCACTAGTCATATTCGATCTAACTAACACTAATAAAACACTTCTAATTTTAAGTAACATCTCTTGCATTATTTTATTCAGACGTATGTGATTGAAGGGAATGTCTATAATAAATGTATCTAAAATTAACATTACACTGAAGGGCTTAATGGATATCTAATTGTTTAAATACTAATAAATATAGAAAACTACAAAATCAAGTTGTTTCCTGTATTTGCAACACGCTTATAAATAAGCATTTACAGCACACATATCAACTAATGATTGTATCTGTGCATTATCATTTGAATAATAAGATCATAATCAATGGTGATGCTAATTATCTAATCAGCTTCTCTGCCTTCATCCAGTTGATGTGAGATGGGAGCACAAAACAGGCTCATTTCCACTGACAGCAAGCACTCCATCTAATGGTGGAGACGGGACACAGCACAACAAAGCCCAGAGTCCACTACCGCCCTCTTAAAACATAACCAAGCCTCTGTAGAGCCAGCCTTCAAAGCCCCGCCCAGCCAATCCTCCCTAAGACTACAGGTCACCACCACACTCAAGAGTGTTTGACTGACATCTGCTTTTGTTATTGTTTGTGCTGGGATAAAATTAATATTTGTTTGCATGTGGGCAGCATGAATGGCAATGCAAGGAGCCAAGGGACCCGAGGCACACTCAACGGCGAGCAGGAAGCCTTTAATGAAGGAGCCGGCTCCATTACGTAACCCCTTGGAACCGAGGCCTCGCTTCCTGAAACACTTAGCCATATCAGTGTTGTTTAGGAGTTAGCGTATGCTGCCAAGGGCCCGTCGGATGGATGTGCGGCAGCAGACTCTGACATTTAGCAGGGAAGGGCTAATTATGAAAACAGGGCGGTGGGTGAGAGGGAGCTTCAATCCTGCAGCTAATGGACATACATATGCCACTTAGCTTCTGATCTCGGGTCACAGAGTAAATAGAGATAAAATAGCTTGTGCTAGTTGGCAAAGCATTTGAATAATGCAAGATAATTTCAGGCTCTCTGTTTCCATTTCCTCAGCAGTTCCAGAAAAGCACAACACAAACAAATCAAGATGTGGTGTAGTAACATTGCTGTCTGATCTCAGATTGAAACAGGAGAGAGAGGAAGAGGGAGAGGGAAAAGGGAGAGCAAGAGGGAGAAAGGGAAACTCTAGATCCAAACGAGCAAATCAACTTGAGTCAAGTTGAATAGGCGAGTCAGCGATCGTGGTCACCATGTCAGGTCACACAGATACGCCTCCTAAGCGACACTGGAGAACCGGCCGATAACCAAATCCACGGCGCAGCATTGCATTATAGGATTAAGGAGGGATTGCCGGGCCCCCGGTTTTCATCGTATATCAATATGGCGATTGCCCTAAGCTGCTTGAAGGTGCCTCAGAGACTCACTTTAACACATGGGACTTCCTCAAGTGATCAGCCGAAGCTATCCATGCAATCTCACCTCGGAGACCTGACATTCCTTTGGTCTGCTTGAGTGAGAAGGGCAGATCGGGACAAAGCAGCTCTCAGTCCGCTTATTCAGGCGGCGGTGGCTGAAGTCTGGCTGTTGACAGACGGTCCCCCTCAAGTGCCCGCACCCCAAATGCTTGGACTTTTCTTCTAAATGCAAGGCCATGACACTGGGAAGACGTATAGGAAGAGTTAGCAAATACTACGGAACTAAGTAAGCTCTGTGTGACAAATCATTTACTATTACTGGCAGGTTTGAAGCACTCAAGGGGATGCTGATTTTGTTTATGACGAGTATTCTGTCCAACAATCAGCACTGTTGAAGTGTGCACTGGACAAGATGAATATCTCAGGATTCTCAAATATCCTGTATCTCCTCTTGATCTTGAAATAAGCATTAAGAATTTAAGCACAGGGGAAACCAAAGGTGTAGATAGGAAGGAAAACATACGTTCCCCTCTACAATATCTCTTTAAAAGGCCTCAAGGCCAGTGATACAGCATTATTGTGGCCTACTTTAACTCTCCAAGCAATTTCTCCCTATGCTAAACCCATATGGCCACAAGAACTTATGAGAGACTGAATGTTGTCCCTCCATGTAAAAACGTAGACGCTCAAGCTTTAATGTAAATAGTCATCATTTATTTAAGCAGGCCATCTCTTAAACATGAATGGGTAAATGTTTTGAATACCAGGGGCTTTAGTTCTTAGCAGGGGCCAAATGTCTCCCCTTGACCTTGCAAATTCAAGCAGTGGGACACACAAACACTTACATGTCATTCGGCACCCTGATTTTATGCCTGATGGAAAATGGTGGTGATGACAGTTCGCTACGAACAGCCTCCCTCCCATCCGACTTTTGAAAACACACATAGGCAACATTAAAGGGCAGCATCGTAAAAGAAGACAGATATTCTTCATTGATCTCTCGGGAGCGGAAAAAAAATGCATTGAAGGAATTGAGATATTTCTCTCAGTCAGATGAGAGAGAGTTGAGTAGGAGCAGGAACGGTGTTTGTCTATGTATGTTTACAACAACTGTCATTAAAGGCACAAGAAACAAGATGGCTAATGTAAGGCGATCCTTCCCCCTAGCTAAATAATTCATACCAGCTGCAAGGAAGAGAGAGCAGCGCATATTCTTCCTTCCTCACCGCTTGCCTCTCTCACCCTTCTCTAAGGGTCTCTTGGGATGGATGAGTTTCGTTCCTGGTCGCGATGAGTAGCCATTTACCGCCTGATCCGTGCTCCTTATGCCCGTCTCTCTTCCTGTCTCCTGAAACCAAATTTGCTCATTTCAGTCACCTCAAAGCAGACTTGTATGTATATATTTTCAGGGAAATTTGATTGTCGGTATGGATTTTTCAATCGGTCTGCAGATCGGGTTTAGAAATATGTAAACTGTTGTGTTATTTCATCAGGCCCGGCAGAGGAACACATACCTTAGATACTGAACATCCAATACGGTGGAGTGATCTTTAAGCAAGACAAGTCGGACATAAGTAGATTAAAAAAGCCATAATGGGGAAACAAGTGCCCATTTCAAGTGCAGCCGAAGGAAATTTAAGACCTGGAAAGTTGCATTATAAATTTTTGATCGAATTGACGATATTTTCACACTGGCTAAAGCCTGAAACCTGAACCTATATTTTCTGTCTTTGGTTTCCTTTCTTGAAGAACCCTTAATGTGCCAAAGATGTACTACTTAAGCTCGGGTTACTGTTGTTGGTTTGTACGTTAATGTCTAAAAAGTTCAGATTGGATTTGAATCGACCAATATGCATTAAAACCACTGTTCTTTAATCAAAATCTTATATGATCTGAAAGGGAATGTAACAAAAGCTTCCCATTCTTTCAACATCCTGCTCTTTTTGGCCTGTCTAATCCAGTTGAGGTCTGAATGTGGTCTTTCTTCTCTTACAGCAGTGGAGGGTTACTGCAGGAGATGGACAAATTAGCCCACACCTCCATTCCTGAGCGGGGCTATTGTATAACGCTGCAGTCTGTTCATGGAGCGGAGGGACCTGCACAACGAGCCAAACTTTCTTGCGTAGTCGCTCTCACTCCATTTTAAAGCTGAATTTCAATCTGCAAGCTTTAATTTTCTTTAATTAAACCTTCATATCAAGTTCACCTAAAGTAGATATTTGAGTCTGTCAACCATTAATATGGTTCAAATATTATAATATATTTCCACTGTTCACATACAACACCGTTTTTGCTAATTCTTACCACTATTTATTTGATCCAAATTACAGTGTAAACATTAATATATATTCAATAAGTAAAAAACAGATGTGCTACTTAATATTTTTTTTTCATTTTTTCAGGATTTTTTGATGAACAGAAAGTTCAAAGTAACAGCATTTATTTTAAATATAAATATTTTTAACATTATAAATGTTGACCTAATGAACAGTAGTTCATTTAGCAAAAACAAATTACGGTAGAACATAAGATGACAACATCATTATTCTCTTCAATATCATTAATATTAACAGTGTTTATGTATATTGCATTTCCAGGCACAATTTTATCAAAGAATATATTGAGTAAAAAAAGAATCTAATCAATAGCTCTCTACTTTTAAGATATGGTGGATCAATATTTTAAAATGTTGTCCCTTGGAATCTGCCATCAATTAAGATGCCTCTGAACAGCACTTCATTTTCATAATTCAACTGCCCCGACTTGAACTATAGACAATGTTGTCGTCGGTCGGGTCTCCGATGGAATAAATGTCTTATCCTCCAACAGATGTGACTGAAATCGTATTGGGAACACTTTGTGCATTAAGCTCTGAATTCTAAATGAACTTGGGCCTCAGTGATCCAACCCAAGCAGACACTTAAAAACTGACACACAGGAACCCGGAGAAATTACTTAAAGGATCAGTTACGTCTAAAATGATGGAATCAATAACAATATTTTCCCTCGGACCCCATCGCACTGATAAGCAAAATCCTCACTTAAAAGCCACATTAAACATTAATCGGGTGCAGTTTGCTCTGGCGACTGGTAATATCTGGACAGCTGTCTTCTGTCGTGTTTAAAGCTTGTTTCCTTTGCCATTTCAGTGTCATCTACTAATTGCCTTTTCTTTGGGATACATGATCCTACTGAATTCAATCATAGAAGTATGAAACAGGGAAAGGCTTTTTAGGGGGTCGGGTCAGAAGAAAACAACAGAGTCTGAGATGCTCTCTGAGCCTTGGCTACATTTGTCGGCTCCATCCCAAGTGACTTCATTTAGCATCTGATTTCAGGCCATCAAGGGATGGCTATTTGTTTATTGGCTTTTTCTGCATGTGTGAAATCTTAACACAACCCATCTTGGAGCAGGTCCTTGCTTTTCTTCTTGTCTACTTGCCAATTTTCCACCTACACATGGAACATGCTTTACATGCACCCCCCCCCCCCCCCCCCCCCCCCTTTTCACATTTAACCAATGGTGTAAAAATGAGGAATTTATATTTAATTTATTCTCCAATACATCTTCTACCAGAAAAAAAGGCTTCAGGCTTCATGTACTGTTTTTGTATTTTCCTCCTCATGCGTAGCTGAACAATGGAAAGCCATATCATCAGTCACCATACATTTGTATTTCAAGTACAATAAATTACTCCCATTGTTGTTTATGACAGATTGTATGTGAGAATCCCCCAGATGTGTGAAGAGAGGAAGGTGCTAGCTAGCTGGTTTATGGAGGCCCCAATCAGTATTTACTTGAAAAGAGAAACTTCGAAGAGGTCGATTTTAGCATCTCCTTCAGGTCTGGGACCAATGCAGGCTGTGATTTCACAAGTGCAACCCAAGCAATCACCGCTATCCCCTGATTGCTTGGCCTACGTCTCTGAGGATGCTAGGAGCGAAAGATTATCTTTCCCCCAAACTTCCTCTGATTGCCGACTTTGAGAGGCATGCCTTCATCAGCCAACATGCAGACAGAAACCTCAACGTCATAATGTAGTATTTATTAAAGACAGGGCTATTTATGCCGATCTATACAGTTAATTTCTGTCTGTGCCCGTTGCTGTCAAAGGGTAGAAAGGCTTTCACAAAAGACATTATATATATTACCTCAAGCTTAAATTTTTAACAACGCTTTTAAAACGGGTTTAAATGTGCATAGCTGAAGCATAAATAATGAATCAATATAAAAACAGTATAATGCATTTATATATATATATATATATATATATATATATATTCAATATTTACACTTTTAAATGGTAGTGCGTTTTAAATCTAATATGATCAATTTCCAAAAGTATTTTTTTATGTCTAAGAGTAAAAAGTGTTCAATTCAATTAATAAGAGAGTTTGAGCGAAAAACCTGCATGCTTAATAGAAAAACAAACAAATAGCAAAATACTGTTTAAAACAGATTTATGTAAAATATGGCATCTGACACATCATTACATTTCAACCTCATTGACTTATCTTATCTTTAGCTTGTTGTAAATCCTAAGAATTTACATTTTTTGCATGCTAGCTTTGGGATAGCAGAATACTGTTGGACCAAAACACAATAATGATAAACCTAAAAAACAGAATGTCATGATTAGAGCTAAAAGCTTTAAAATAAGGACAAATTCTAAACTGTGCTCAGAAGTTGGTATAGAGAATCTATTAGTTAGCGGTAAATCCCTCAGCAGTAAATGGCATCTCAGAGCAAGTCAGTCTAATTGGGCTTCAAAACTTCAAGAGGCACTATGAGAACCTGTCTATTTATACTCCTTTCTTAACTGTAGCCATGGAACAGGTTTGATGTATTGCCTTCCCTGTCTAACTCTTCACTGCCTCTCCAGCTCTAGCCAAGTATAAAGATCTTATCAGCTGCTGGTTCCATTGCCCCTGGCCTTTTCAGATCAGCACAGCTTAGTTTACGGAAATCACCAGTGTATCAGTGTGCAATAGGAAAATGTTGTTCCGACTACAAGGTAAAGATTCACAACCTTACAGATAATGCATTCTACAAACATATCTTCAATTAATAAATTGAACAAAATGTTGTTATTTTCTAACAATATTCAGATCATTGGTAAAAACATGATTAGCAAAAAGGAATATGCATCATTCAGATTCACCTTCTCATTCTTAAGATGGCATCTGTCGTTAGATGACATATGTCTGATTTAAAGACTACAAAAAGCTCCCCTGTGGTGAAACTGCTTCCGCTTTGACCATCCTAGAACTGCTTACAAAAAGCATCTGCATAGCTGCTCCCACCTGGTTTAACCCCAACAGGAACTTATCAATTCATCTCTCTCAGAACAGCTCAAGTGGGGGTAATCCTCCCATTGAACTGTTTCAACTTCTCTGCTCATAAACAAAGGATGGGTAAAGGGCTTGCAGGAATTGTCTTGTTTGGGTGGAGGATCTTCAAGAGGCTTAAGGCCAAATGCTTGTAGATGCCATTTGTCTCTCTGCACGTCCAATAATCCTGACTTTTGTCAGGTCATTAGAGCTCATGAGGACCAAACGCAAGCTCTGGCCTCTGTCCCTCCTTAACTGCACTTAAGGTGTACCTAACCCAAGTGTCTTGAGGATGTTTCACTTTCTCCAGGTGTCTGCGAAGTGTAATGGGAGCAGAGGTATGACAAAGTTAGGGAGGTTTCTTCTGAGGTCAAGAAGCTTAATTACGTCACCGATTGCATTTATTTGACAATAAAACGAATAACATCAGCTGTATGTCAACAGTATGGGTTGGATGTTCTCTTTAATTTCACAGCTAATTTAAAACGGCTCTTAGGGTGCGAGCAAATTAGCATTCATAGTGGTATTAATTTTCAACATACTTAGATTGTATCACCCTTATAGCAAATGCACTATAGAAATCAGAAGAAGCTCTCTGCATGCCAGCTGTGAGGTTTTTTTTTTAGGATATATTCCAGTATGTCATCCAGCCAAAGCATTTCAGAGTTAGAGCTGAGAGGCAATAAAGTAATTAAAGCACCAGGGGTTCAAACATTCAATATCATTTTCCAAAATGTGTTTAATTAAAATTAATCATTGGCTGCATTATATTGCTACCTGTGGTGAAAAGTGGTACAGTGGTTCTCACTGTAGTCAAGCGTTTCTTTGAAGGTTGGGATTGGAGCTAGCAATGATTTAAGATGTTGCCAAAGAGTCTGAATTACAGCAATCTATTGCAATCTCCTTCATTCCACATTTTCCATTATGATGTGTCTTTTCAGAATCAAATAATTCCTCCCAGTGGGACAACATTAAATCCCCAGCCCTCATCAAATTCATCAAAATGTTTCCGCAGTGCAAATTGAAATTAAAAAATACTTTAAAAAGGGCTAATGGTTTCTTCTAGCATATTGTAAAAATGTTAAACTCTTTGAATAACTAATTGAACCAGAGCTTGAAAACCTCTTCAGCTGATATCTTAATATTTGCTTGACCATTGGAATTTGGAGAATTAATTGTTAAAAATTAACACGGATAAATCTCAAATCAATCAATATATTTGGATCCATTAAAAAGACACTTACTATATTGTGTAGCATGCCTAAATGCATTTACATTGCTTTATATTTATTTAGAAAAAAAGGAGGAACTGATCAAACATGCATATGAATCAACTTTATGCATAAGTAGTAAACAATATTTATGAAATCAGAACATTTTGAAAAGCATGTGCTGGATTCTGGGACAAGAAATACAGCAGTAAGAGTTTCATTAGCTCAATGCGAATGTGAAAAATCTTTGAGGAAAACAGTCCAAATATTCTGGAGAGAACTTCCTTGATTAAATAATGAAATCCCCCGAAGGCTTCATTTGAATTTCACACAAAACTATAATTAAAACCCATATAAGTTAATGCTGGCTAAAGACTTAGAACTTTTTTTTACAAAAAAAAAAAACAGTATCACAGTGCCCTAGTAAAAGTCTTGTAGTACACCAACCAATTCAAAGAGCTTTTTTCACTATGATATTGAGGACAGTCGGTTTGACCTACTAATTAGTAACAAAAGTATGCACGACCACAACATGCAAATTACTAAACACAGCCATGCTCCGTTACATGTTTAACAAGTGCATCACAGTAGTGCCAAAGATATGGATGCAAATCCTGCAATGGATTTCATTTCATTATCTTCAGGGTGCTTGTAGCCATCAATTCACATATGTTACATAAGAGATAAAAACATGCATAACATTGTAATTTTCTTAGCTGCACTTTCAAAAACACTTAGTGTGAATATACAGGCATTTATTTCCATGGTGACAGGTTTAAGTGCAACCTCCTGACCTCTTCCCCCTACTTCCTTACTGGCTGAAGATCCAGCCTCTTGAACAGGAACTCAAGAGGAAGGCGGGCTCAGACTAGGCACAAATAGACACCTGACCTATTAACAGTTCATTAAAGAGATTTAAATGACTTTGCCACTTTTGCTACTGACCTCCTGGGACCAGCTCAAAGTTGTTTCCTGCTTGTGGAGGTTGTAAGCCTCTGAGAAGCCCTGCCCATCCTAATGAGCTGCATTGTTTCCCTCCTGAGGAGGCCTGTGCTATGAGGCGGCTTAGGGCATTACAAACGGGTTCCTCATGTGAGGTGCCAACATATTAATCTTCTTTATATCATTTTTCTATTAAGCATGTTTCTTCTAAAGTCATATGAAGAAAAAATACATGTAATTTTCCCACCCTCTCAGATTTGATGCAGCCGCCACATAATGATGCTCAGTGTAGTAGGAGGATCAATTTAATCCATAGTGAAAGAAGTTCTATTTCTGTTTAGTTCCTGTTGTAACAATATATTTCCAGCTCATTTGCATGAAATTAAATCTCTCATTAACCACTGTAAAGAGTACGGTCCTTAAATTTGTTTTCGTAATTAAGTAAATCCAAGTTACAGCTTGTATTCCTCACCCTTGTCCTCTATGTCCACTCACTCTCAATTAAGTGTATTTAGTTGCCTCACATTTGAGAGGAAAGCCTGCCTTGTTGCCAAATGAGTCTGTGCACGTGTCCCGTTCTCTCTCATCTCCGCAGTTAGTCATGGTTTACTCTCCAGTCTAGCACTTAAGAGATCATTAGCATGTGTAACTTCCACCGATGAGGACACCGCCAAACGTGCCTGGGTACATGATGCAACCGAGCGCCTCATGAATAAAACTGAAAGAGGCAAAGAGCCTCCATTCACTCTTTTAAAACCACAAAGCCCTATAAGATGTAATGGAAAGGCAACAGCTGTTTAAATGTACCTACTAATTCGCAATAAAACAATATAATGCCTGGTAAGAGTAATATAAAAGACGTATTATGACGTGAGTGTAAGTTTCGACGAGCCGTTAAGCGCCCAACCACCCCAGGTAAGCAAGGGAGATCAAAGCAAATAAAAGTCCAATAATTCAGGCCTTCTCGAATGTACGAAGACATGAGGTGATTTTGTGTCCGGGAGCCTCAATCAAATCAAAGACACACCACTGAGCATTCACTTTCCAAGCTGAATTCAGGCTGTTTCAGTCCTACAGAGTGCTGTTTTAAGCAATAAGGTTGTTGTCATTGTCATACTGAGCTCCAACACACAAAGATCATCTAGTGGAGGGGTAAAATCAATGATTTCCACAATCTGAGAAGTGAATGCAGGAGAGTAGAAAGGATCGCTGGCCGTTTGACCTTCTCTGTGTATTAAACAAACACCAGATGGTAGACATTCAGCAAGTCCATTATCTGAGAGCCTGGTGTGTTGTTCCTTATAAATAACTGGACATATGTCATTTTAAAGAAAATATGTAAGGACAGTAATGGAAGATTCTAAAGAGGCTAAGCTGAATTGGGGAGAAAACATGCTGGGCCACCTTTGTAATGGCTCAAATGTAGATGGAATGCCTAGTGTGGAAATGAGAATACAGGCCACAATGGTGCAGCAGGGTACTGATGTGTGTGCTGAAGCAGACGCTTGATGAGGAAGTCATAGCTGGAATCAGACACTGGAGTTAATTCAGAAAACACTTGTGAAGAGGGTGCAGACGTAAGGGCAAACTATGCGGCCATGAATGTCTGAGGCTCAGCTTTTGGTCGTTGAATAAAAAGCCTTAATGTTCTAACATCTTGCTTTTAAAATCTAATATTTATTGTGAAACCATATTTGGATATTGTGGGATGTTCCACAATGTTTGTATTAATGGTGCTTTCAAGTCCTGGGAAGTTCATATTTACAAGGTGCGTTCAAGTCACTTTCGGTGTAATATGGCGGTGTGCTTTCTCTTAATTAACTAGACAAAAAAGGTTTTTAACTCTACTTCTAGAAAATGAAGAAAAGAGAATGTGCATCAGGTGTGTTTAGCTTTTTTATGCATGAAGCCACTGTAAATGTTATCGTTAAATATATTACTATATTACAATGCTATCATATTTTATGCAGGCAATTAGCTTACTTTGTTGTAAATAGAAAGTCATGTCACTGCTAAACACCTTCAAGTATGGTATTCCGCCATGTTTCTCACTGACACGCCCACGACTTGTTAAGATCGGGGCTAAAAATTAAAAAACAGAGCTTCCCACTCATATTTACAACATTGTTGTGGCGCTTATGTGCGTTCAACTAGTAAATACGATCTTTCCGAAAAGACTTGAACGCACCATAACTTTAAACCTGTTGTTGGTACTAATATATTAGTTGGGCATTATCTATTTTTTAGTTAGTGTTTTAGTTGACAAGAAAACATTACGTCACGAATAAACCTAATATAAAGCAGGGCTGTGTTTTTAATAAACATTTTAGTACACTTTGACTAAAAATAACGTTATAAAAAAATGTAAAATAAAAGTTTAAAAACAACATTTTCCATTATGGCCTATGTAAATTACCTAATGAGGAAGTAGATTTTCCTACCTTCGGAACGATTCAAGCTGGAATAATTTTGCTTTTTTACACAGGATGCAATATTCTTTGTACGTAATGGGCTGGAGATGCATTTTCACATGTTGAAACACTTCGAATTAAACCTGACAAACAGTTGACGCCATTTCATTGATAACGCCGCTGATGTCACGCGACGCGCGAGCTGCAACAAGTGACGCCCAACAGGTAAAGAAACTAAGGATTAAAAAATAGCGCAAACATTTCATAATTTTCCTTTTAGTGATTTATTTTTATGATTCAATTGTGAAAATTACGGTTAATTAAACACCATGTCATGTAATTCGATTACATTTTTAAAATATAATTTAATAATTATTTTAATACTCTCGCTCAGTGAGAGTGCCACTAACAGGGGCCATTTGAGAATACTCAACCATTCTTGACATGTTAGATTGTTAAAATAGAGTTATCATCAAGTTGATCTGCTAAATTCTGTCTGGAATTCTCTGACACAGGCTAAAACCAGTCTTTTTTTGTTTGTTTCCATACCGTCATGCTGAGCAATAACAAAAATAACTAGTCAAAGTCTAGACAACATTTCATTTGTCATTTGAAGAAGTTCCCTGTTTAGTAATTGTGCACTGACCTCTCCAGGTGGCTTTGGGTGTTTGTTACTTTTTGATTATAATGCAGGAACGCTGGACATTTGAAATGGCATAGTAGTAATTACAGCAGTCTAATTACACAGTGCCTGATGCCTGCCTTCAAGAGGTTAGTACAGGGAGTCCACTGACCCATCAACTGTTTGCAGTTTCAGCCAGAACCAAAGCTGCTTTTTGAATTTGCTAAACCCAGGGAACAAATTAAGATACACATAAAGGAATGAACTAATTTTATATAGGTTTACAGTAACTATTACTAACACAGTAACTGACAGCTGAGACAACTCTATAGACCGTATTTATATCTAATATATTGTAGAATGCTGCTGGCTTGTTTGACAAATATACTGAAGTTCCATTTGACAGGTTTTTAGTGTGAAATTTCAATGCATGGAAGAAGAAAAAACTATCTTGACATGTCTACACAAGTGTAACAATAACTAGCAATGCTAACACTTATTTGTCTTGGATAGGCTGCCGGTGTTGCCTGTGATTTTAATATGACATGGTTTCATCACTAAGATTATTTAAATGTTACTGACTGCTTACTGAGGAATTTATGCATTCACTGTGGTCTCATGTTCTTGTTGAAATGAAACTGGAGCATAGCTGTTAATATTACATTTGTCTTAAGAAATTATATATTTTTTAATTATATCTTTAAATGGCTGTTCAATCTATTTTATATTTCATTCTGGTGGAGAAATTTGTCTTAACAATTAGGCAAACAGTCGCAGTGTCTGAATATGAGGGGGAAGAAAATCCTCTCCATGTCTCTCACGTTTCTCCGTTTGGGGTTTGTCCATCAACAGTGGCCAATTAGACTGGGCCTGACCAGTCTCTGTTAAAACAGAAAGTGTTTACATCAGTTTGGCCGGTGTTTGCACTTGAAGATACTGAGAACCAAACATAACAGAAACATAGATACCCTCTATTATGTCCACAAGACAAGAGCGAGTCCAAAATGTGGTACATTCTGCAATGTAATGGCTGTGAAGTACCACGCCAAGCATTTTTGTATTGGTGAGTTAAAAGCATTTTGTCTTTATTAGGTTGGGAATTTCACCTTTTTCATCTCCCTCAGAAATAAGATTTGTTGTTTTATTTATGTATTTGTTTTGTGTGTGTTTGTATCAGAACTAGCCCTATTCCTAGTCTATTTAAATAAAATACAAAAACAAAAAAGTAATTCTTGAATTTACAAAATGTATTTGCTGGCAGTTACCATAGCAAATGTTTGTGTGTGTGTGTGTGTGTGTCATTTCAATGAAGAAAAGCAGCACCTGTGGGATGTACATTTTTCTATTAATTACACATAACATTCGAACACATTGACATCACTAAGGTCTCCATGCTTGGTGGGTGGCCAACATGAGAAATCATGGTCCTAAACTTCTCTGGTTCTGGTTTCCTTCTCGGTAGTTGTGTGCATATATAATTGAGACCATTGAAGTACATTGCAGGTCCATCTGCTTGGCAGAGAAGTGAATACTAAACCATCTGGGCCTCTACATGCGCCAGAAAAGGGATATGGATAGGTATTGTCTGAGATAGAGCACCTCAGGGGGTACGTTATTCCACAAGGAACACACAAACACACACACACACAAAGATCCATACTGTTCCTTAAAGATAGTAATACCAGCATGCAAAATCTGCTGTTGTTGAACTCCAGATGGAGTGAAATAATTCCGAGTCCCATCACCTCGAGTGATTAGTAAACTCTGATATCAAAGCAAATGATCATCAGTATCCCACTCGGTTAGTACACACAGCTTCTGCGCAGCGTAACGTTTGCTCTCAGCCCTTACATTCACAGAATCAACCGTGAATACATAAATGATAACAGACATTCTGTTCCTGCCATCAGTTGGTAAAATGGAGTGCCATGTTGAAATGTTTTCTGCTTGTAAGTCGCCCACCAGCTCTGGGGAGACACACATGCTCGCATTAAGGGCTTCGGCTGTGGTCAACACAGCGACTAATTTAACAAATTCTTTATTTTCTTAGGGATACATGAGATACGTTTGGCAAGGCTAGAGGACTCGAAGAAGCGCAAGGCTGCTGCAGAGAAGAGGACACTAGCCGAGGTTTGTTTACTCTCAGGATTATACGCATTAAGCATCAGTCTTGTAGGTTAGCCTTCATCCGTTTAGAAACGGGTCGTTTTCTTAACCTCCAGCCGACTCTCTGTTCCTCCATCAGTGCAGCAGTGCCAATTCTGAAAACCGATCGTAGTTTTGACATGATGCTGAACTGCTCTCCTGCGGCCCAGGATACATCTGTAAACATTGGCTAAATGAAGCCGGTGGGGTTCTCACAATGAAACACCCCCCTCTCCCACCCCCCGATGGCCCTTCCATCATTTCTGAGGGACTTCAGCTATCCAATGGATGTGCTAAAAACCCCGCTGTGTCTGGTCCTTTAGCAGCGAACCTGTCACAAAGCCTCACACCTCGTGGCCGGCTCAGCGGCCCGTCTCTGGCTCCCATCTCTGACATCTGCTCAGGGTTGGGGTTTCATTCAAGAGGGGGGCAGAGGGAGTCAATCTGCTCTTTTAAAAGAGCCTCACAGTGCATTGGGTGCTGATGGGGAGGAATGAGGAATCCGCACCATTTCTCTTGCTGGCACCACTGGTGTGCTATTCTCCATCCCTTCCCCATCAACGCCACCACAACTCAAAGCCGTCTTTCATATCCTCCCACGGCTCCAGATTGACAGGCATCAGACAGTTCAGGTGATGAGGAGGAGAGGGTGTGAATGGAGATAGAGAGGTGCCATGTTTGAACACTTCCTAAAGAAGCTTGCCCGATACTCGGCAAAAAAAAGGCCCCGCGCTTCCAGCCCTTTTTGGCAAGTCGACCATGATGACTATTTGAAGACTTGACAGATTGTGCTGATGTGTTTATTTAGTTGAGCAAATGTGGACTGGAGCTGTTTTCAAGCTTTATTTATGTTGCGTATTAACTCGGTCACCAACAGAAATGAGGCAACATCAATCATCCACTTGATAGGAAGATCACTGAAACATTTATTTTAGCATCGGGTAGATAGAAGATGGAAAATAAATGATACGCTCCTTCGTACATTACTTTAGAGGTGCTAAATAATATCTTGGTTTTTTAGAAATGTATGCAACATTTAATTTGTTTTATAAAAAAAAAAAGATACTACTTTTTAAACATTTAACTGATAGTTCAGCCAAAACTAAATATTCTGTCATGATTATAAACCCTGTATTATTCCTAAATCAACAAAACAACAGTGGAATAATAATAGTTAATAAAAAAAAACATGTTCATAGAAATGGGATATAGGATAAATGGTGCACTATGGCTATGATGTATGATGTGGCATGTAGTCATTAATCATTAAACATTTGGATGTATTTAAAATGCATTGATTAAATGGCTCCAGTGACAGGCTTTGCCACTGTGTCACGGTGAGTGGAGAAGCATAGACACAGAGCTGAGGATTGTTTCACCATGTAATTCCAGTCTCTGTAACTACTTTACCACCTGAACACAAGTGGCATTCTTCTCCTAGATAAAAATCACCACGGCACATTTGTAGGACATGTAGCCACTTACTGCTCGTAAAGATTAAGCCTTGGAGCATGACTTTTGAAGGTGGCGGCTATTATCACTCTGTGTATCCGACTGAGAAAGAGATGGGCTGCAAATGAATATTGTCCGGGAGATTTTAACATGAATGAAAGTGTGTTTGTAATCTAAGTGCATGTGTATTCATTCGTTAGACTAACGGTGTTGGAAATGTAATACTGCAGGCTGCACAGAGCAGGTTTGATTGGACAAGCTGTGATTTAGAGCAAGTCTCGGGGCTAAAGCAGGATTTTTTCTGTGGGGGAGAGGTTGAGGCTGCCACACGCAAAAGCTGAAGAACCCATGTAACCAGAACAATCCATTATAAAAAGCTATTTCCCTGGCTGATTGTTCGCTAGATAAAATTATTTAAGTAATAAATGCTTACTGCAAGAGCCGGAGCTAATAGCCACATCCATTTTGATCCTCATTTTGCTGGTTAGAACAAAAGGGCATATTGAATTAAGGCATAAATTCACACAGACTGGTTTAGAGAATATGGCAGTGGGTAATTATTAGGACCTTATTTTACAGTTCTAAAAATGTTATTTACTATGCCACTGAATAAATGGTTATTAAGCAATCAATTTCCAATTGATTGGAGGTTATTAGAAAACAGAGCTTCAACAAAGTGTTGTAATATTCTTTTTTTTTTTTTTTTTTGTCAGTCATTAGACTGATCATGCTGGGATTTCCAATTGAACTGTCAATTCACCTAGCCCGGTACCACGAGCTTTACCTTTCTGGAAGTAGCATGGTTGTTAATGTAATCTAAATATACATTAATTGCTATGTGATTTTGACAGATTGTGAATGATATTTTTTTTCTTAAAAAAAAAAAGAAGAAAGAAGCTTTGATTAGTGCAGGGGAAATGAACTCCTATGGGTTGAAGGATTCATACAGTCATTAAAGGAACCTGAGTTTCAACTGTTGTGACAATTGCTTCTTTAAATACAAAGACTGTATCGCTGTGTGTCCATCATCATGGATTTAACAGTACATCTAGAAATACTTTAGGTAAAAGTAATAATTCAAAAAAGGCAAGACTAAGAAATAAAAATATAAATATACCTAAAGCCATTAAATATCTTACAGTATATTTGCAAAATTCTACAGAGCATCTCTAGAATCTTGAAATATACTTTTAATTGAGAGTAAAAAATTGTATTGTACTGAAAGGTTTTTAAAAGCTTTATCAATTCATTTTCAAATGAATCCATCAGGAATTTAAAACTATATAATTTTTTTCTTTTAAAGATTATGAAATTACTATTGCTTGGCATGCCAACAGTAAAAAAAACTTCTTTTTTCCAATAAGACAGTTTTGTATAATTATTGTTTTAGCTCTATCTTATTTAACATTTCAAAATATTTTAATTTTCTTTTCTTTTTTTCTTTTTCATTGGCTGCCTACATGACAATTTTGGCTGGAAAGCCTTTGTTTTGAATTAAGAAATTCTCACAGTCACAGCAACAGCATTGAATTGAGACATAATTGTCTGTTGAATGTTCCTCAGATTGTGTCCAAACTCTTGTTAGATCCCAGAACAAACAGACAAAGCCTAGTATCATAGACAATGTGTAGTTTCAACAGAACTGATGGCAAAAGTATTCCAAGTGTGAATATTTGGCTTCGTTTTGTCAAGTTAATTTTTTATAATAGTTTACAAAGACTCAGTTGGAAAGGTCTATTTATGAAAAAATAAATGAATACTTTAACACGGGTTGTTGTATGCCATTAACCACATTTCACCTCTAAAAACACTAGCTTTGAATTTTTCACCATACTAGCAGATTTGTGTTTCATTCTGCAACTCCATCAACTGTTAAGGTGTGAGACAAACAACAATACCACCCTCTGGACTGTGATTATTTGAAGACTGGAGGTGATATAATGAATCACTTCCCATTAGCAAGGTTTCACACACGTCACAATTATTACAAAGGCTCACAGTTTATTTTCAATGAAAGTGACATGATTTGCTAGCTTCAATTATCTACATACTAATGTAGATTTAAGGTATATATGCTAATACCTTAACACGCTTTTTTGAGAGATATTTAGAGAGAATTTTCAAGAGTATGTCTAATTATAGATGCCAAATAGCATGATTTACATATTTACCCCTTGTCCCATTAGGTAGGGGCAGACACATGTGATGTCTGGTGTTGGCTGACTGAGTGGGCTATGGAGCCATTGCCCTCTAGAGGCCAATTGCCACCTAATATACTGAATCCCCCACTCTCGTCAGTGCTTGACCATGCACTCAAACCTGTTTGTGTGTGCAAAATAAAAGTATAACACGTCTCTTCACTGATAGTGATTACAGAAGTTCAATATTTTATAGCCCCAAAACTTGATCAGGCTATCAAACCACATTGAAAAACGAATGCATAGAACTTGGGGCACAAGCTTGCGGCACAAGCTATAATGTCTCCGAGTATGAAATCATCACACTTTTGGGACACCGAGTGCCAGTAGAATAAAAATAACCGTGATTAAAGTGTTATTTGTGCTACTGATTCGTGAGCAATTTGTTCCAAAATTCTCAATTCAAGCACCCTAGTCAGACTGTGTTTTTCTTTGGCTGTACACTCGAGTTAACCCAAGTATGTTGGAGTGTATCCTCTTCTTGACCATATTTATAAATCAGTTAACGTGTTTGTGGGATACAAGTTCCGTGGAAGCACAAATAAAAGGTTATGATTGATTGATGTCTTGACACTTTTTCTTCACCACAACCTGCCTCGTTACAGATTACGGAAGATAATAGGCAGCAGGACAGGAAGGGGAAGAACAAAAAGGGGTCTGCGTTTAATTAACTGAGCCTCCTTTGCGATTCGCCAGTGCGAATTTGCCTTGTTTTATGAAGAGAGATCCTGTTTTTCTAATTCGTCCCCCTTTGTTTCTCAGACAGGGAACGGATCTGGCTCTTTGGGACATTAAATAGAGAGCTAATTCAAGTGGAGGGGCTCTTTCTCTGGTGCTCTGCTCACATAGCCGGGCTGGGCTCACTGGGCCCTTTTGTGTGCTGCCCCTCACCGCATGTGTCCCCGCTCTCTCGGCTGGTCAGATTTTTTTGTCTCCGTTGGATAATCAGCTTGGAACGGTCGAGTCAGATGTGGTGGGAACTGGGCCTGCTTGAGGCTCCTCTCTGAAGGTGTTTGTTGTTAAATAGAACAATTCGTCTGTCTCTTTAGAAAGCCTGACAAAAGCAAATACTCCCTGCTGAAAATTTTCTTAGCCCGTCACACAAAGGCTCAAGTTTGTTTAAGAAATTGCTGCTAAAGAAAGCGTCAACCCATTAAGGTAATTATATGGAACCTGTGTCCTATAAAGGCTTAATTGATGTTAATGTTTGTCTAATTGGGGATTCAGGGAGAGCAAAGGACTAAAGGTCTTCATAGCACTTTCAGGCGAGCCTCTGAAAAGGGTCCTTCTGGTTTTCACACTTCCCACAATGGCTGCCCGTCTTTCTCACATTACTGCCTGTTTTCAGCTCCTTCCAGCATTCTGCAGCACTACTTAGAGCACAAAATAAGGGTGAAGAGCCATTGTCTGGTGCAAGCACTTCTCAAAGAGTGTTCCTGACAGGGATTGTTAGAGGACTCATGTTGAAGACAAGGGGGAGTGAGGGTGAAAGCCACTGTCATGCACTCTTGTCATGTCTCCGGTGTGCGGCAATGAGGCTCCTAATTGCTGCATCTGTTTTTTCATGGCGCCGATTCATTTAAACAAATACTTCAGTCAGCACCTCCTGTTCCTACACTGAGTCCGAGTTATCCATTGTCCGTGTCAATGCATTTGCATGTGTTTGTGTGTGCAATCGAGGGGAAGTATTTGTTTAAATAGCACATTTTCCTTGTACATCTTTTAATAGCAGACTCAGTCGTTTGGGCTCCCGCGCGAATCCCCCGTTGACGCGAGCGAGACGCGCGTCAACGTCTCCTCAGAGACGCCCCCGGTTGCAACGCTCATTTTTCGCAGAGGATTCGTCGTCGAACTCATCGGAAACAATGGCGGTGGCTGGCTGAAAACAAACATGGTGTTTCCCTTCCTTTAACGCTTAACAGATCTGTCTTTAAAACACTCGCAAGGTTCCATTCGAAACTCTTCAAATATTTCTCTTGGCTCTAATTGCTAAGGTCGAAGTTAACAATCAATGCCATTTCCACATATACAAGTTAAAATAGGGGCAGCGGTGAATGGCAAACTGATTGTAGCGCTGTCAGCCTCCTGCATGGGCTCTTTCTGCAGATGGGGAGTGAGAGGGATGGAGGTGGAGGGGCAAAGGCACTTCATTTAACTTGCACCAAGCTGATTGGAGTGGAGAAGGCAATTCAAATCTTGAGTGTAGTTCCCATTGCAATGCCTTTCCCCCAATCTCACCCCGTTTCCGCAGGCCTCCTGTCAGTCAAAAAGCACACAAGGCAACCTTGGCAGATCTCTGGATGGTGCCCTCCATCTCCACATAATAGCGCAGTGAAAGACATGGCCTCTGCAAGCCCCCCGAGTACCAAGTCTATATGAAGTCAGCGTAATTAAAGTCACGCTCTAATGCAATACGCTTAATGCTAACCCTTCGAAAGGACACTTCTACTGACATGACTAGAGCCTTCTATGCGAATAACAAGTCAAATCTGACTATTCGTTCTCACAAACTCCTCAGTTGCCCATAAATACATTGTGTGCTGCTGTCAGATTGATAAAATAAAATTTATTTGAGCAAATAAAATCCAGATTGTTCATAAAACTGTTCATGTTGTAGTCAAGGAATGTCATGCTTAGAGCAACTCAGTCATTTTGTTGAGACAATTATCTGAAAATCTTGTACACATTTATTTTATAAGTAGTCATTAAGCTAGAAATCAGCACAAGTCTCACGATACAAACAATAAGTCAAAGCTGTTTCTTTTTATTGCTCTAGATGACTATTCCTGTGACCGATTGCATAAACTGTTACTATACTAGCCTTTCTAGTTTGTCATCTAATTTGTTCTTGTCGACTGGTCATAACTTTAAGTCAGTTATATAAAAAGGTATATTGGTTTAATTTGAAGCCGAAAAGTAAGACTAATTGCTAGTTGATCAGACTAGTTCTTAAGACACAGTCTCAACTTAGCAGCTATGCTTATGCAACTGGCCTCTGGATGTGAAGTTCTCAATTATTCATACGTACATTGTGTGCTGTGGTGAAATGGACACACAAAATTAAAATCCAGATGGTTTCAAAAGCAGGTCCCTATCAAAAAGGACATGCTGTCCAAGAGTAACTCAGTCATTTCATTGGGACACAACACAATTATTTTATAAGTAGTCTTGAAGGTAGTTCATCCCTCAATACAAACAAGAAGTCAAACTTTCTTCTTTTTACCACTCTTGACAACTATTCCTGCATGTGAACTCCTTCAGTTGCCCATAAATACATTACTGCTCTGCACTGAAATGGACACACGCAAAATTAAAATTCAGATTCGTGTTCATAACAACATGTCTCTATCAAAATGTTGTGCCTTCCGAGAGTAACTCAATCACGGTATTTTGTTGGGACAATTATCTGAAAACCTTGTCGACAAAGTGTCGCATTACTCATCAAAGTACTTTATGGGTGAATAATGACCGCAGGATGCGACCTCTGACCCTACTAGACGACCTCTGGAGATATATAGAGTCAATTTCATGAAGGTTTATTGCCACGCTATTCCCTAGCCCTGCTGCTTCGAAGCAGAAATTTGACTCCACAGCCATAATCACTTTAGTACTGTTTTTGCTCTTGGTAAGTGGACAAAATATTTGGATGATCTTAAGCAAGCACAATAATTGAATATGTGATTTGGTGGTAGCAGGTGTTTGGAATCTTGAGCTTGTCTTTACATAATGAAGCATTCTGTAAACAAAAGCAAGTTGTTATGTTTCTTCGGCATGCTGGGGATATACTTAAATGAAACAACTAATTTTCTTGATAGCATACTGTAATCATGCTGTTCCTCTACCACGCACTGTGCTGAGTGGTGTGATGCCTATTAATTCATTCTTCCTCTCTCCGGTGGGAGAGAGAGCCCTCCCCTCCTCTAGTAAACTGCTATTATTCATTACACCTCTATAAGTACAAATAATCGCCAGCATTTGAAAGAGAGAAATAATTGTTGTTATTTGCTTTGATATGGTTGAAGTGTGGCTCACACATCTTAAATGGCTCGAACATGCCTGTTTTAACATGCACTCATTCATTTGTCTCACCGAAGGGGGACGGAGCCTTTGAAATCACCACTCGAGCAGGTACGCCTTGATTGAGTACTGACAAATAATGTACTAAACCAAATTTTCCCAAAAGCCACCTATCGAAACTCAACCGACAATCACTTTAAAGAAATCCAATCATCCAATTTGGCATTTTGCATGAGTTACCAATGCAAGGTTATGAAGAAATAACCTAACCCTGAGAATTAATTACTGATTTGTCAGAAGAAGGAGCTGCACTATTACATGGCTATCGACCTCCAAGTAGCCAGGCTACCTATTTGAGTTGCATATGAATCAACAACAGCCTACCATCTATAGGGTGATGGGTTTTATGTATTACGGTTGTCTAGGAAAGACATGCAGTGGGAAACGCTTTTGTTTTTCTCTTAAGGTACATGATGGTATATAAAATAGATCAATTTAATACACAATGAGAGGTACATCAGCTACATGTTGCCAGTTTCTACACAAGGAATTCAACAACGTGTCTAAGTGCCTCGACTTGACTGTGTGAATGCAAGCATGCTTGAGTGAATGAGCAAGTGGGTGAGCAAGAGAGTAAGTAGATGCATGAATTAGTACATGGCTAGCATAAGAAACTGCACAGATAATGGAGGAGAGTAATGAGTGCAGTGAAATTAAAAGCACATTAACTGAGAAGCTAACATTTGAAATGAAATCATCCTGCACATTATGGCCATTAATTATCAGCAACACTAAATCGTGGTGGAACAGTGTTTGTTTATTTCTTTAAATAGCTTCTTATGCTTTCACCTCTTGCTTTAGTGCGACACTTGTTTGCTTGGACTCGGAATATGCTGTTTCCTCTTTGTAGTCATTCAATATCATCATCTTTCTTTCTCACAATGACATGGAGCAGGAACAAAGCCCATGGGTCAGATCCCCGTTGCTCTTTGCTTGTTTGGGAGGGGCATCAATTGGTGGTCACTTGCTTCACACTCTCTGACCTCTTGGTCCTGCACCTGTAGAGAATCCCCTCTGTGAGCTAAGAAAACAGAACAAGAGTCAGGTTAGAGGTCAAGGGTCAAAGGGTCATGAAGAGGAAGTTGTTTTTTTCTAAATGGCAAGGCACTTATCACTCTCATCTGATTTGACAGCCATCTGTCAGTCACAGCATTAAGATACTTGTTTTTTCCCGATCTACGTTTATCGCTGCTAACGTGATGCTATTTGACAGGATTAACTCTTGCCTTCAGCAGTATACAGCAATTTATTAGCAATCAATGTTAGTATTAATATTAATATTAGCATATTTAAAAGATTGGGATTTATGGCATGAAATACTACAATGTAGGAAGAATTTTATATTAGGATACATTTTAAAGAGAAAATGCATCCTACTTATTTGTCCACATTAAATGTTATGTAGTAATGATATAGTTTATTTTTCTCTCAATTTCTTAAGCTTACACACACACACACACACACACACACACACACACACATACATATATATATATATATATATATGTGTATGTATGTGTGTGTGTGTGTATATGTAAGCTTAATAAATCATGTACTTTCACGTACTGGCTTAACTTGATAATCCAGATTTAAGACTTTCCTGTAGCTCAATCAGTGGAGCATTGGTGCTTGCAACACCAAGGTCATGGGTTCGATTCCCAGGGAAAGCAAGAACTGATTAGAATATCAATGTGTATCTTGAATGCAATGTAAGTTGCTTTGGATAAAAGCGTCTGCCAAATGCAGAAATGTAAATGTAAAGACACGACGCAGATGAACGGTGAAATTATATAATACATTTAAGTAATACATTTAATAAACACAAGGAACAACAACAAAATACATCAGCAGGAAATGTTAACACGACTGAAGATAACTGAGGGTTTGAATGCACTAGATCAGTGCTTCCCAGCATATTTTCAGTCACGGCACCCTCTGAAAATGTTCAATTTGTGGCTCCCTACATTAGCTTTGTCATGATACTGGAATTTTACTTCAATAACATAGCTTAATAAATTACTTTGACATTCAATACCATTTTCAATACTATACTATACTATATAGGCTGCTGTCATATATTTTTAATATTGTCCAGTTTTTTTTGTGCATCCATCAAAAGTCTAGGCAATCAGTAATTTCCTCTGAAGATACCCCTTTATATGATGACAGATTTTAATTAAGCTTTTATTCATATATAGACATTGCTGAATTGTTATTATAACTATCTCACCTAAATATTTGCTCACTCAATGTATTTGTGTTTTAACAGTGGGGTCATTTGAGGTAGAAAATGAGGAGATTTCAAATTTAAAAAATACAAGTAAACAGTCAGTAATAAAATGAGAACAAATAAAAACAAAAAAATTGCTAATGATAGCACAAATTAAAAAAATGGAATAAAGTTACTTCGGTTATGTATAACAGTAAGAGTGCTATTCAGATAATAAATACTACAGAAAAATGTAAAAATAAATAAATAAAATCCAGATTAATGAAATAAAGTTACAAAATGTATTCAGTCAACAGCAGTGAGTGATTTCCTTTTGGTCTTTTGTTGTTTGATAAACAACAGAGACAACATGTTTATTAGGCTACTATCACTTTAAGGCCTGATCTAATATACTGCTGCACATAAATTTCTGAACAATTTATGTTTATGTGAATACTCGACAAGACAGACATTGTGTGTATTTGACTGTTTAAGAGCAACAAGCCCTAAAAAAGAAATCAATTTGGCACATAGCGAGCTGTTTGAGAGGCAGAACTATGTGTGCGCACTTTGGATGTGAGCACGGGAATGACAATGATGTGCAATTCCACGCCAAAATTCAGACCATAATTTCTTATGATTTGCATTTTTATTGTGAATGTGTGTTATTTGTTGTTATTTGAGGCAGCAAATATTGCTGGTATATACTAACTTCAAATCTAAAAATATTTGAAGGATTTTTTTACATGGCACCCCTGCACTCGCCAGACAGCTATCCAGGACACTGAACTAGATGACATAGAGCCAAATGAAAGATATATCAGTGATTATTTGACATGGTAACAAACAAGGGTACCTTTGGAAACTAAGAAGATAACAAAGGAGCCCAGCAAAACTGGAACTAAAACCACAGGAACTGAACATAAGCACAACATGACAAAAGAATATCAAAATAAGAGTCCATGAAAACAGAGCCAAGGCAATTGTGACAGTAACATGTTAGCAGCTGGCTCAAATAAATCAACAGTCCACTCTGTGGAGGTCAGATCCCCTGAGACCACTAGACCCTGAGAAGTGAGTGTTTAACAGTAGCATGACTTCTTCATCAGATGGCTTATTCATGGTAATTAATGGGATAATAACTTGATGAGAGATTGTCCTCTTTTTAGAGGTGTGGCTGCTTTGAGGGGTTGACAATCAGTATCTTCTTAAGGTTTAGTGCCTCTATTCACCATTTATTGACAGAAAGAAAAACTAGAATTTCAGGCCTATATTTTTTCTTTATACTTTTGTTGGGAATCATTTCCAATACATTTCTTGTAAAATTGTGTGGGTTTATTCCTGGATATTTGATTTATCTTAAGTGTTGTCTGACATGACCAGTGCAGAGCAGACATTAGTGAGGGATCTTTATAAACAGCACTCAAGGGAGTGTTGGACTGGATCAGTGAGGGCCTGGGAAAGTCAAGCAAGCTTTCGTGTCAGGTGAAGTGACAAAGTATAGGTAGAGGCTGCTGAAGACAATGAGTGGTGACCGTGCAGGTAAATTCGGCTTTGGAACCGAAGACATTGGATTAGTGGCAGCTGCAAAACCCACGCATTTACTCAGCTGGCACGCCGGTATCAAGTTTCACCCGAACAATGCCATGTGTTTGGAAACAAACATGACTCCCAAGCATCTCAAATGCATCTCTGCTGAATCTGTGAGGAACGCAGAATATAGAGCACATGCATACTGTTTTTATAAATTAAGGTTGCATCTATAAGTCTTCGTTTAAATGTTTTAAAATTGTTCTGTTTAGTGTAGATCACCTATTCCGTTTGCATGGTTTATCATGACGACATGCATTACAATAATTAATTGCAAGCACACATGTAATCTTTTTGTGAATATGTTTATATTCAAAAAAGATGGCAGGAGCCACAGTATCTAGTTTGCTGTATTTTTTCCTTGAGCCGTTAATAAGAGGATGTGTATGTTCTTAATAAAGATAATAAAAAGCAAAAGCAATCTGCAAAAAGTACCTGCCACTGATTCTCGCAAAGTTACCTTGTAAACCATTTGCTGATTCCTGTTAAACACATTTTTTTTCCGCTTATGCTCCTTAATTACAGCTGAAGCTAGTCTCAAACTTTGTTACTAAATTTGAATACAAACTTTGGAATGTTAGGCACAAATGAAAAAGCAAATGGACGTTTTTTTATAAAGACATTACATTTGGGTTTGCTATGACAGTCATCCTTGCCTTGGGAAACATCCTTGGGAAAAAAAAGCCTAATTGGTAGAGTGCCGTTTAACCCAAACTCTCCCACCAATATCAGTATCTCGAAATTGTGGGAATATAAATTCTCATGAGGGAATACATGCGAGTGAGGCAAACACTTACCGCACCATTATTCCAGGCTCTCCCATCGGCCTCTCTGTTTCTTGACAGCAAATGTGAGGGGAGGGGTTTTGCTGGTTCTGAGATTCTGGGATGGTGACACCTGCAGCGCCTTTGAAAGGCATGCTGTTTCTGTTCACCCTTGAGTCTGTGGATGTTTTATGGAGGTGGAGAAAGGAACCAGGCCCCTTACCTGTGCAAGACCAGGGACACTGGCCGTGCCGGGCCTCGGTTGGCAGATTGGTAATGAGCGGCTATATGTGGTGAGGCTCAGGCACAGTACCGGCCCCCTGGGGGAAATGTGGTGCAGGATAATGAGAGGGCTGAAACTCTTAATGTGGTGGTGATTCATGGAGACCATCCGTCCGGATTACCTTTCTCACTGTGTGCACAATGTGGACAAGGATTCCCAGGGTTAGGAACAACACCACCAGATTGGCCCAGCAAGCCCTCGGGGAGATGGGCCTTTCCCAGGGTACAAACACTGTGGTGCATGTCGGGTTAATATGAACCGTAAATACCTGTTTGTTCCAAAATGCAGCTGCAGAAAGGTGTGCAACACAAACACAAATAACTGCAAAAGGCCACATAGCAGTCTGTCGAACAGTTAAGAGAGAAACGATGAGTGCCACTTTCAGTGCTTTCTATCTATCCATCCATCCATTCCATTTTTGGTTTTTAGTTACAAATTAAAGAACCATTAAAATCTAATTGCAATTCTGCATCTTTTTTTGCTACATCAAATGAAAGAAGATGAGAAGGAATACTTTGACATGCTACCCTTGCTTGCTTGCTTGCGCACACATCTGTGGCTGTGCTTCAGTGACTGAGAATCTGTTTTAGCTGCTGTTTATTTTTGTTAAGGTGCTAAGAGTTGAGTATTGGTTTTTATACTTATTTTGTGTTTGGACTGTGTTTAACTTAAAACCCAAATCGTTCACAAGAGGACTTTCATGAAAACAGCATATAATTTAGTTAACTGTGATTAGATTAGTGCTCCTTTAGAGCCATAAATTGTTGTGTGGGGAAAAAAGGTTATTTGACTAATGAGAGTGGTTTTAACTGCTTAACAAAAGCATCATATTTTTTTTATTTAAGCAAGAAAACCTTGTGTCAGAACAGAATAGGTCATTAGATATAAGTGTTGTATTTTAAAAGAAATACATTTTGCAGTTCTCTATAAAAGTGAAGTGAGAGGAGCTGATGGGTTCAAAGTAGACAGAAATGTTTCTAGTTGATTTGTCGTCTGAAAATGTTAGGTCATCTGATTGTGTTCTCTAACTTTAAAAAGAATTTGTGTATGATTTTTTTCTCAGTTTATAAAGAAGAGTGGACACAGTATTAGTCATAGTGTTATTGTTGTAGATCAGGTATCCATCTAAAATGTCTTGACATTTTCTGTTTCCGTTAGAATTTGAAGTGAAATGTTTAGCTTGTGGAGTGAGATGTGCAAATGAATGGACCATACACTTGTATTTTAGCAAAATGCTCGAAATAACAATGTAGTGAAAAGAAGGGGAAAAAAATTAGCGTAAAATTCTGTTCACTCATCCTTTTTATTTTTATGAAATGCTACAAATATGTTTGAATGTTTTATTTTAGTGTATTTTTTAAGTGATTGACAAAAGAATTTCCAAAAAAGTTAGTTGAGCCACCATGCAGGCCCCTCACAGACACACAAGCATCACATATTACAGACACACACACACACACACACACACACACACACAGACTTGTCTTGTAAGAGTGTAATCACTGGTCAGTCTCTCTGAAGCACTACATTGATGAGCTATGATTGTTCCTGATTGGCTAAAACCTCAAAGACAAAGAGACAGTGAAATATTGAAAATGGCAGTTAACCAGCCGCAATCATTTCAAATGTCTACATAGTTTGAGAGAGTCCTGAAATTTCCTGCTGTTTGTTTCTTTTGTGCTGTTAAATTTAAAGAAGAGCAACTAAAGCGCTAACAGGATTCATCAAGTAGATATTTTCACAGATTTTCTAAACTTTTAAGTTTGTATTTTAGGGGAACCACTAGACCATTGAGCTGAATTGTTTGATAATATTTTAGAGGGTGTGATAAAAATGAGTATATAACAGATTCATATATTAATATAATATTTAAACATCCTCATAAATGTTACAAATGTACTATTGTATATATATATATATATATATATATATATATATATATATATATATATATATATATATATATATATATATATATATATATATGTATGTATATATATATTTATAAATGTTTTTTAAAGTAAATTATTTTATTCAACAAGGATGCATTAAGTTGATTATTAGTTATAGCAAATAGATTTATAATGTTACAAATTATTTCTGTTTCAAATAACAGATTAACACAGTTACTATGAAAATATGAAGCTGCACAAAGGTTTTCCACTTAGATATTAATAATACAAAATATTTCTTGAGCAGCAAAATGTCTGTAGGATCATTTAACACTGATAACTGGAGCAATGATGCTGAAAAATGGTTGTGTGGATCTATGTAAACCTGTAAAACAGGTTTTTCTGCATACAAACACCTAGTGATTTTGATATAGAGATCTGAAAGATCTGAAAGACATTTCCAAGATTGGGGACTGGGTCTGCAGATAGTGTCTGACAGCTCTTGTCCTCAGGACTTATTGTAAAAGCATGAGGCCACTGTGATTTGTTGATGCTTTCTTCCATGCAAGCTGTCTGTTTAGATTCCTTTCAGTGAGGAGAGATTAATACTGTTGGATCTCTGGTGTAAACAACACTGAGCAAAGCAACCTTAGCTATTGGGATATTTGTAAACAGGCAGTAAATGCATGACATGTCACATGCTGTTCGGTGCCGGCTATTATATGAATTGTCAGGTAGGATTTGCTTCAGGTTTAAGGACCTAGGTACGGATGTAGAGACGCTTATAGAGTACATTTAGATTGTGTTCACATTCATGTGAAAGAAAAACACTAAGCTTTTAATTCTTACCCAGAAATTAATATTCGGTAAATGCACTTCTCAGAAAAAAGCTCAAAGACAGAATTAAGTTTTTGGCAGAATAGTTGTGCGCAGTGATGAATCACAATGAACCACAAGTTGCATGGTTATACTCCAGAGCAGTGTCTTTGAAAATCTGCTGAGAAATATAGTAATAAAAAATGCATTCCTACCCCAGTGAAGCATGGAAAAAGAGGTGTCATATGGGGAGCTTTTTTAGCTACTGGAATTGGTGAGCTACTTCACTGTGAAAAGACTTTGGGGTACAGGAGAATATTGCACAATTGAAAAGTGTTTATACAAATAGGAATGATCAGATGTTATTTTTGCTCCTGGCCAAATTGCAAAGACAACCAAGAAGTGACTTGAGAGCAAGTCCGTCAAGCTCATGCTTCGGATTTTTTTCCCTATAGTGAATATCTGGTCTCATATTAAACAAACTGGGAGTCATTTTTCAACTACTCATGATCTGACTCTTCTTCATCAAGATGAGGAAGGCTGAAGCATACAATAATTTTGTCCAGGAGTGTATATATTCCTAGTATAATTGTAGTAACTATTAATAACTGTCCTATTTTTATCAAGCCTTCTAGATATCTCAGATTTAAATGTACAGTGAGACAAATGTTTACTAACCAAAGAATCCTGTTTATGTACCACGGTCACTTCAGCCAGGGCGACAGTCAAGAAACTTGTCAAAGCAGCAGTTTGAAAAGGTGTTGCATATGCTGAAACACAGGTAAAATCCCTCCAGTCACACTGAGCAAACAGCAGCTATTTTTGAGCCATGTGACAGTGCTTAAAGCTGGAAACACAGTGGCTCACTTCATGTGACTTTCTAATTAGAGTCTTTATGCTAAGACTGATGTCAAGAAGGCAAAGTATATGTGACGCGTGGTGGAAAAAAATGTAAATATATATTTGGTATGCCTAGATGATTTTGAATGAAATGGGGTAAGTGTACACTAAATACAGCACAAAAAAAATTCAGATTTATATAAACCAAGCCATAACCAACAACTATTTTTACGAATCTGTTCCTGCACATGAAACATTTTTAACCTTCCAAAAAATTTCCCTGGAATAAATAAAACTTTCCAAAACTAGATATGAGAGACAGAGGGCCATTGAATGAATATGAATATGAGTTTTCAGTACGTATTAACGAAAAGATTATTTACTAGAATGAATCTGGTTTGATTTTAGTAGCATTTGGTCAGGCTATACTACTACTCAACATGCATAGATAGATGGATAGATTTTACACTCCCTTAGCTATAGTTAAATGTATTTCTTACACATACAATTGTCCCATTAAAACAAGTGTAGAACTGTATGCAAGCCTATGAAGAAGTCTATTCATAGCAGAATCAGAGTTCAGTTTGTCCCACAAACCAAATAGCACCTTTCATCTTCAGCCCTTTACAGAGCTACTGAAGTGGAAGGTAAACTTTGCTCTCTTCTCCCTCCTTTCGTTCCTCGCTCTCCTTTCTTGGCGAGCACTTGGCCTCACACTGTGTGGCTTGTTCTTAATGCCATAGAGAGGATAAAGTTAGTGAATGCATCACATGGGTGACAGTGATGGTTCGGTTTTCAGAGGAGCTCCTCACACATGGACATCAGCTGGAGAAAAGCTGGGAAGACAATTAGAGAAAGAATGTATGGGCGGCTGACAGAAATGGTATTTAGTCACCAAAAATAATTTCTTCATTTCAATTAACCTTTGCTGTCGTTGCACAGCTCTGTATCTGTAGGCTGATGACCTTTGAAAAATATCAAAACAAGACACTCATTCAGCATTACAGGATTTGCTTGTGGGGGAAAAAAAGTCCTTAAAACACCTTTAAAGACATAATAGAGACAATGCCATTTTCTGCTGAAAAAATTAGTTGGCGCAATGGCGTATAGAACTTCACCAGCCAACGTTACGAATGCAAAATGTGTCTAATTTTCTCATCTTTTTGAACACAGATATTTCCCCCGGTTCTGTCAGATTACTCTCCTCTGCTCAGCAGGTGTATTAATGAATGAAATCATCTTCTTTTGAATTAAAATTCTGCATAAAATTGTTTACAGGAGGAACAGGCTACAACCAGAGAGAGGGAGCACGAGGGAGAGAAAACAATCAACAGACTTCATTATTTTCTTTTCCTATCAAATCCGAGCTATCCTTGGATCTCACTAATGGATAGTTATTGAATTTCTCGCACTACCATTGAAATGATGTTCATATCTGCAGAGAGAGGGAGAGGGGGGAAAAATGTCCTCATTTTATCCCTTAGAACATTGGTTTATCATAAGACCCCTTATTAAATCTTGGACTCTAATTTTCTCCTTCGCACTTAGGGGGGCTTTTATGATTATGGTTACCAAGGTGATGTAAGGCACAGCCTTAGCTAAACAAAGCCAGTGTCACTAGAGTGAATAACCAAGAGCAAGGTGAGCACCACCACGGGAAATTGCATGCCATTACTGTTAATATTTACTCATTAAAACAGCCAGTGGCTGGAGAGATGCTTGCACAATTACTAATTTTTCAAATCAACCACTGCGCATACCCTTCATTACGACCTCCAAGTTCTTTGTCCTTTTGAGAAGATACACTTTATGAAACTGAGTGCAGTCATGTTGTTTGTCGCTGGAAAGAAATGAGGATTATGTGTTGTATATATTTGTACTTAAAGTATTAGGAGGCGGATTTGATAGCTGTTTACTGTTTACATGCTGCCACAACATTCAGAGATCATTGTGGAAAGTACTAAATAATAGAACTTTGTTTGTTTACAGTGATAGGAGGTTAATGCAAAAAGACTGTATACAGAAAACACACTTACATACACAGTGTCAGACTGTTTCTATGTGTATTCAAGCAAACAGACTGTTTCAGTATTCAAGCAAAGAGTTTTGTGCTTTTTAGGTGTGGAAACACTTTAGTCATGGATCATTAGGATTAAAAACACACTGACCAAATCGTCGGAAGCTAAAAATTGACGAGGACTTTTTGAGGCTAAGACAGGCTTTTTTGTCTCTGAGAAATGATGTCTAATTTGGTCCGAGCGGTTGGATTGCTTGTCAGGTGCGTTACTTTAACTGTGGACAGTGAATGACAAAACAATAGGGCACTGAGAGAAAATTGTTCAGAGCTGGGAAAGGAAACGAAATACTGTCTCAAATCCAACTGCTTTATGTGCCGAATTGATCAAATAAAGAGGTTTTAGAACTTTTAGACCATAGACAAAACTGACAGAACAAAAAGAGAAAAAAAGATGAGGTGTCTTCACCAAAAATAAAAGAAGAGAAACAAATCCTGCACATATGCTAGTAACATACTGTCACATGATACCTGCAAAAAATAATGCTGCTTTTATTCAAAATAATACACCAGGTATTTAGTCTTTGTCAGTGTGTGCAGAATACTAAATTTTTGAGTGCAACTGGTGCAATTAGATCCCTAGAGACTTCTGCATATAGTTGCTTGTTTTGCTGAAGATGCTTTGGAAGTGTTTCTATTTGCTTGTGACTTCAGTTTTAGTTAAAAATGTTTCAAATAATAATTAGAGAACTGCTAAGTGTTATGATGTGTAATAATTAGTGTCAGAATACAAGTTTGTTTAGTTGATTTTTTTTAATTATCATTTTAAAAAGCCTAGCTTCATCACAACCTACATTAAATGTAATTAGCTTACAAACTGAGCATATTAAGTGGCACAAGCTATTCATCAAAGTGTTTAAATCAGAATCATTTCATTCTGTTTAAAAATAATAATTTTATCTTTCATCTTCAAACAGTTGGTGATGATAAATTGTATTGTGGTAAATGTATTTTGCAACTCTATCAGAATCCATTGAAAGCCTGTTGTTGGGATATATCCTCTCAAAACTTTGCAGGGATCGTGTCCTTATTTTCCTATATAGCTTGCAAGTTGTTGTTTTTTTCAAATTGCGACTATAAATATCAAGGGTAAAGTTTTGTTTTATTGTTCAGAAGTTGCTGATAAAATGCTCAAATAATGCGAATTGATTATATTTTTAAAAGTCATGTGTATTTGACGGTTAGTGCCATACTTTCACATACTCTCGGTGAGACCTGACAACATCATATAATTACATGCTATCAGCTATAGCCTAAGAAGCTTGTTACTAATAAGGAAAGGGGTCAGGTGCAAATGTTTAAGTGAAGGAATGCATTTAAAGGTCTCTTTAAAAGTGCTCAGCTGCAGGATTGCAGGGTTCTCAGGGTGGGTTTAGAGCAGGTAAGCTTTGCATGAGGTTTCAGTACTGTCAGTTGTACAGGAGCAGAGCAATCATCTACACACCACAGATATTTCATGTTGCAGTTAAGACTGTCCAGCCTCGCCTGCCGAAGCCACACAAAAATTGCCCTGCTGTGCAGAGGAAGGCCTTTAATCTTCCACCACCACCCTCTGCCAAGCCTGTAATCCCACTAATCTCCACCACATAGCACGCAAACACGCAGAGAATCCCTGTGCATCCATTCTGCCCAAACCCAGCAGAACAGCTTCTGCCTCCGTTAGTGTGAAGGGGTGGTCATTTGTTGGGGGGATGGGTTTCATTGGGCGGAAATGGGCCTGACCATCGCTCCGCTTCCGCTATGAGCCCTTTGCGTGCAAGGCTAGAGTATGTGAGCCTGTGCCAACTATTGAATTCCCAACACAGAGGGACTTCTCAGTGGTCCAGGCAGTGGGTTCTGTCAACCCAGAATAACCTCATTTAGCAACACGTTGGGTGTGGTGGAATAACAGGACTATTTTTGTTGCTTTGCTTCGCTAGAGAAAACAGTTTTCACAGCCGGATGGCCGATCTGCGTGGAAATTTGCATGAGCCGCTTATCCGCACTGTTGCCCAAACAACTCTGAACTGATAAACAAACACATAAAAGCAGTTCAAATGAAATCTTCTCTAGTTTCGAGATTTTGGAGTAGGTGATCCGTGCAGACATTGGACGTACTGCATTTCAGGCACTGGGAATATTACCATTCGAAGTTAACATTAAGGGTTTGCGGAAATGAATATTGACCCCTCGACTCCCACCCCAAAAAGCCCACGTTCCCCTTCACTGACTGCCTGACATTTCTCTGAACCATGCACTTGAAATGTTGCACTGTAATTGATGTTGATCCTAGCATGTGTGCAGGCTGCACTACAAATTAGGATGGAAAAGGTTATCAAAATATTTAGCTAGTGTAATTTGTCAGTTGAACAACTTCCCAATGGAGAAATTCAGAACAGGATATATTTTAAGCGAAAAGGAAAGTTTTGAGGTGTGCACTGTGGTTTCTGCAAGCAGTCCATGAGAGCTAGTTCTCTGACTAAACCTTTAGATTTAGACGTACCATTTTATACTCAAATACCTAGTTCACATATTCCTCAGTTCCATAACTAGATGTAGATAACTAGATTATAAAACAATATGTAATGTAATATAGATTATGTAATATGGCCATACACAAAAAAAAAATTCTAGCCCACTAAATTGGAAAACTTTCATTTAATTGCTAGCATACATTTTAAATCAAAAGAAAGTGGCGTCAACCTGCAGTGATGAAGTCATTTCAGATTGCAGATACCAAATTGAATTACTAATTAAGAAAATTAAGTTGAAACTCTGAAAACAGGACAGAAAAAGAAATGATTGTGACAAATTACATGAATGGACACAAAAGTGTTTCTAAATCAAAAAGAACGAAAACTTTTTTGCAACGTGCCATTATTATTATTGTTGTTGTTGTTAGCAATATTAGTATATTATTATAATTTCACAGTTATTTCACTGTTTTCTTTTTTTCATTTGTTTACATATTTGCCCTTTCTTTATATATTTTCTATTTGTTTGTCAAATCTGAACTGTATCAGTTTCTATTTTGGCGTCCCCTAGCGCCCCACATAAACACTGTCATAAAGAGACAAAAACCTGCATTTAAAATGTCTTGAACCTAAAATTTAATTTGTGACGTTATTTAAAAAAATATGTTATATGATCAGATATTTTTATTTATTTAAATCAAGCTAAAGCCGAGCATAGCATGAGTTGTTTTGTTGTATCGTTTTGTTGGTTGTTTTAGCCTACCTCTGCACGATTTCAAATCACGTGTATTTTATCCTTATTTTTAATGATGTACATTTTATTTCAGTAGGCTATTCAAGTTAGCAAAATTTGGAGAGTGGTTTTAAGCTATTTCTTCGATCTGTTCTATGATTAGACCAACATTCAACATCATTATGTTTTTCTAACTGGTAGAATATAATATCAAATTGACTATAAAAGCAAACCCTGTTTAATCTTTCCTTTAATTTTCTTCGATAGCTGGAGGTGGATGAAGCTGTCGCGCGCTTATAACTGCGCGTGCCCGTTTAGCAGATATAGCCACGCGCGTCCCGTTTTCACATAATCAAGATTTCAATTGATGGCTCTTTTATGTCACTTTAGTAGCGAGACCTGTTCAAGGTTCAATACATTATTCATAAAGCATAATAAATATCCTAAGTCAATTAAAAACAAATAGCATATAGGCCTAATAAACTCCAGATTATTAAATCTTTTCACTAATGAATAATATCACAATGACCGTAATTTCTGTTTAGAATTAAAGGCTAATGTTTTTTAAAGATCGTTTGAGAGGAATATCATTCAAAGAAAGAAACAACCTTAATGTTTGACTCGTGAACTGAAAAGTCTTCTTATTTTTGCACCGTCTGGTTTTATGTTTGCTGCTCAACACGGAATCGGGGAAAATATTTGCGTGTTTTGTCTGACAGAACCAAATAATTCAGACGTGCGAAACTATTTGTTTTCCTTTGGTGAAATTGTCTGTGCCAAAGCAGCCAGGATGAAGAAAAACGGAGTTACTAAGGCAACAATTCTTTCAGGATATATCTCTGTCTCTCTCCTTTTTTTTTCTTCTTTTTTTTAAAGATATGCAATTGCAGAACATATGGTTACTCACTGTCAAAGCTGTGATTCTTCATTTGCATACTAACTATTTTCCGAGTAAAACATGTGCAGCTCCAGCAGATACATCGTATATGGGAGAGAAAAAAGAAAAATGTGTTAATAAGAATTTTTAAGCCATAATTTAATACATTTATTGCTTTTATATTACTTGATTATTGTCCCTTCCTGAAACGAAGATATTTTAAATTGCTGTTTTAAAGCTCTGTTAATTGTTTCTTTTTTTTTTATTCTTGAGAAATTCATGTAATTAATAGCGCGTGGTTAAAAGTTCTTCACTAGTTTTTATTTTAAAGTCAGTAATTAAATCTCTACCGATTGTGAACAAGACATTATGTTTGAAAATGCTCGTTTAATGCAATTTTACAATAGGGCCTGCACACGTAAAATGATTTTTATTATGGTAAAATTTTGTAAAACTTGCACAAGAGGCTTGAACTGTTTGAGGGAAAAATATATAAAATTATGCTACTTATAAATAAGCTTACCTATATATTGTTTTAACATATGTTATTTTAAACTATATTTATATTTATATACACACATTTTGTTGATGTAATTTTATAGGCTTCACAATAGCCTAGCTGTTTAAGTTCACCATATTTAACCTACATAATGTTGTAATATTCTTAATCAAATTAATTTTTTTAAAGTTTTAAATTAGATATGATTCACATACAGTAGCCTACGTTTTGCTTTCGCCGTGTAACACCTGCACTATTGGCTCTATTCTCCATCTATTGTGGGGAGGAGTTTGGATGAAAGAGAGAAAAAACAGACTCAAATGATGCGTAACTCAGATAGACAGCCCATCTGTAAGATTCTTCCCTTTCTTTCAGTAGCTATACGAGCTCGTCATCTCTTGTCCAGGAATAGGCTGCTGGTGGCGTTGTGTAAATGATTCATAAACACCGACTGCTGTATTAGAAGGGAACATTTCCTAATTAAATAGGCAAAAGGGAGGAAAAAGGCATTTTGCGGTTCCTTGACAAAAGACATTTTGAGTTGAGCTGGATAGCCTGTGCGGGATCTATAAAATAGAAATTAGAAGGCAGCTCAAAGTAAAACTATTTATCCTACGTATAAAACTAACGTTTGGTAAAAATCTAAGCAGAAAAAAAGATTTGAAGTGTAGACCTCAAAAGAGATAATACAGGGATTGCCATTTACATTTATGTCGCTTTTATCCAAAGCGACTTCCATTGCGTTCAAGAGAAACACCGAGATTGTAATCAGTCCTTGCTTTCCCTGGGAATCGAACCCATGACCTTGGCGTTGTAAACAACTGTGCTCTATTCTCTGAACTACATGAAACGTGTAGCTAATAATCAATGACTTGGATGAATCTTGAAAAAAACTAACTTTTTGAGGAAAATCGTTACATTTAAAAAACGACCTTGTTTTTCAGTCGCGTGACTGAAGTCTTCTTCTTCGTCTTAATGGAAGTAGCGCTCCTCAGGCCTACTTATCAAACTTTCCATACTTATACAAACATTTGTTAAATACGCTGAAGCAAATCTGTTACATTCCTTGATTTTAGTTGTTTTTATCATTCTTAATATTGCTTTCAACGGTCTGTCCGTTTAGTAAAATGTGTTGAACTGTCCCACCGAAACACCGTTCAGGCTTTCATGCTGCGCAAGCAAACAGCGCCATCTGTCGATTAAGAAGCACCTTTCCTAAGGGCAGACCGCAAATAACACCTACTTGATTTCGAGATGAAGCAGCAGCCTGTAAAAAAAAAAACATCACTAGCCCAGTATATGATCCTTTTTAAACACTAAAGCTTTTATCTTCCAAATTGCCATTCTGTGCCTTGCACTCATTCCATCCCATAATTATAGAACTAAAGAGATATGTTGTTAACATTTTGGACAAAACAGATTATGAGTACATTAGTGTTTCACTTCTTCACTTAAAGGGAACACTGAAAGAAACACACTGAAAAAATGTGTCATGAGCATGTTATATTTTATGCGTACACAACCAGCTGCACTTTATTATCCCAACATATCTGAGGAAAACAAAAGGAAAAACAGTCCACAGGCAGTGTTGCTTTGCTGTCTTATACTTGCACAGAACACTAAACATAACCAACCCCCAAATTACCACACACACACACACACACACACACACACTACATTCATAAGCTATTAAAAACACAAAATCACAAAAGCTATAAATGCTCTCAAGTTATAATTGATGCAACAGGTCACCACAAAATCTGTGGTATTATTGGACTTTTCATAGCAGAATAATTTCTTAAAGTTAATAAAAGACTTTATAAGATCATTTCATGACCTGTTTCTTATACAACTTATTTTGTGAATTATACAAACAAATACTGTTGATACGTTTTTTTCCCTCCAACTGTGCCAAAATAACAATAATAATAATAATACATCATTTTACTCGGGTTAAGAACAAGATTTATTTTTGATCGTAGTGGTTTAAGTGCATTTGTTTGATTGTTATATATTTGGGTATGATTGTTTGTGTCTACGTACTGTTTGGCTATAGGATGGCTTTTGTGGTTTAGGCACTGTGTGTTTAATGAAATTTGTGCTTGATCTGTGGCGTACTGTAAAATGAAATTGTGCAGTACTTCTGTTTGGAATGTGATTTCGTGGTATACAGTTGGCTTGAGTTCCATTGTTGTGCCCTTAAAGGGGTAGGCAGCAATTTACAGAACACTGACTCTGTCACTGAGCATGCCCATCACAAGCTCGTCAGACTCCGCCTCTTCGCGGACATCAGCATGAGGGTTGATTAAGTGGGCTGGGTACTGAAGGCCATTTTGTTCTGCAAAATGCTCCCAGCGCAAGTCATCGCTTTCGTGGGTGATATATCGTTCCTGCATTTTACACTCCAGAGTCCGCAGGTCCAGCCACATCTGGTAATCCTGTCATAAAGATACAGATTTTTAGGGATCAAAAGCTTTCCACACTGCTAAACTAAATAAATAAATAAAACCCCACTTTCTGTCAATATCTACTTTTGCGAAAAACTACTTGCATCTAATATAATTTACACACTTGTTTAAAGTTCACTTTGTGAAAATGTCAAATCGTTATTTTTTATTCATTTTTGTGCTTTAAAGAAGTACACTTATTTTGATGTGTTGACTAACATACTAAACCACATAAAAGACAGTTGATTATAATTTTAACTGTAGTGTTACTCATTACATTTAAAGTCAATTCTATCTGAAATGTACTACATTTTTAAACTTCTCCATTACAAGTATATTTATATGCATGACATTCAAGTCATCACATTCTCTAGTGCACTTTAATCCCATTTCAAAGACAATACAAGCAATTATGAAATTACTTATAAAGATATAAGTTTATACTTATGCACTAATAAAGTCCTAATAAAGTGGGTCAGACACTATAAAGTTCAGCTTATTACATTTAATATGTAAACTACCATGCACTTTCATCAATTGCAATTATTAAACATTTCAGACATTAACTGCAATTGCAATTAATGACAGAAAACATTATACAGCATTCAGTTTGAAATTGTATATTTATTTATCCTTTAAAAAATGTAAAAATAGAGTAGAAATCACAATGACATTACCAAGACTGTTTTAATGGGTGGAAACATAATGAAAAAAAAAAAGTTCTTATTCTAAATAATTATTTTGCTACTATGACCAAATATATATTATATGCTGATCTATGCACGTAAGAGCTGATTAATTAATTATTTTCAATGTACGAGCTATCACTGCCTTGTTAAGACGTTAATATTCTCTACCACAGACATGAGGGGGTATTTCAACCCCCCATTTCAGTGACTGTGGGGGAAAACAGAACAGAACGTTTTTTTTGGAAGTATATCATAGGCTAGGCTTTTTACACAGAGCACATCAAAGTCATTATCTTCTAACCTGTAACCAGGGATGGCTGAGAGACTTGTCCACGCTGTAGCGCTTCCTCATTTTGACTTGCAGCAGGTTATTAATGAGGTCAATTGCTGTAACAACAAAACAGGTTGTCAGTGACCGGGCTGTGGTGGAAGACCAGAGGGATTTTGTGTCCAGAGGGATAATGAGCAAAACCAACATCATGTTAACATTATTTCAAGGGTCACAAATTTCAGAGACACACCAAAGTTTCTTAACCTTGAGGCCTCTGCGCTTTAGTCTGAGGGATCATTTGGCATTATACACATGAATGGGTCGTAACAAAAATTGAGCACGCTCTACCCAATCTCTTTCTTTAACCCTTGCCCTCTCTTCTCTTCATCTTTTCTTTTCCTTTCACCTTCCTTCTTTTCCAACTCTCTCTCTCCCACATTTAACACAGTTTACCATCAGCTTGGTGGCAGGGTAGTCACGCAAAGTTACTACACATTTTTAATAGATATAATATATTGTGAAAATTATTTATTATATTATAATTTTTATATATATATATAAATGACAAAGAAAATGTGAATGCATATAAATGCATTGAAGTAAAAACAAATCTAACCTCTAATTTGTTCTGTAATTTCTCCATTTGTTTGGCAACTTGTTTTATAAAGCACTTTTGAGATACTCTTTGTTATGCCACTAAATTATTTCCACTTCACAGTAAACAAACAAATTCAATTAAAACTATTTTAAAAACAGAAAGTAATTGTTAAAATGGCCATACTTGATACCAGCCAAACTATATAAATAAATAAAAGTCTATGTGAATAATTTGTTCCAATTGCTAGTGTTCTTAAGTAAACTGTGGTCTCTGGTTCTCTTGCTGTTTTAATGAGGAAGGAAGATTAGGCATTAGGAACTAAACAGGGTCAAAGGTGAGGGCATCAACAATATAGTTAAGGTAATGAGATAAAGGTCAATTCTATTCATACAGATTGCATATGACTTCAACATAAATATTACCTATCCAAGACCTTAATTCATGCCTTTAGTCTGAAGTAACGCTGACCGTATGTTCCTAGATCATGAACCGTGAGCCAAGAAGGAATGATTTGGGTGAGATAAGGTCATCTATGCGTACAGTCAAAGGGCGGTGATAATTAGAATAAACAACAGGAACGTCAAGCTGAAGTATGACTAATATATCAGTAGCAGGCTGACTAGAAATAGCAGTACATAGAGGTCTATTTGTGCATTAGAAGCGATATTAGCTAATGGACGTTAATTCATAATAACTATCCTAATAAGGTTATTCGCACGTTAGATGGGATTCGCGAAATAGCTCTGTGACTGGATTACCGCTTACATTTTTGAGGATCAACAAACACATATGGGACTCTAAATTGCTTCCAGCTTAGAGAGGTTAATAACTTGGTTTTAAATACCTTTCTAAATCTACGTGCAACAAAATCTGTTTTGCTGTTAAAGAGGTAAAAGAAAATTCATTTTCTCAGCTGAATGATTTTTGGATAGCAGAATGCAATTCGTCCTGAACATCTCACTCTAATGACTAAACACTCTGAAATGTCTTTTGAATTTTTACTATTTTAGAATATAATCTTTTGTTTTCCTCATACAGGTTTGGAATGACAAGAGGGTTAATTTTCCGGGGAAATAAGTAGACTTTACTTTGATTCCACACTGATGGTTGCTCTCCCCAAAACTTACCCTCTGGGGTCACTGTTTTCCAGGGGTTGGGTGGGTACATGAAAGCAGCATTTTGGATTTGATCGTGAATGTCTTCATCCTCATTAAAGGGGAACGTTCCGCTGAGACTGACATAGACGATGACACCCACGGACCACATGTCCAGTGAGCGGTTGTAGCCCTTGTTCCGAAGCACCTCCGGGGCAAGATAAGCCGGGGTGCCTACCACCGAACGCCTAAAAGACTTCTCACCAATAATACGTGCAAAGCCGAAATCACACAGCTTCACCTGCAAGACAAACCAAGGAATAATGAGCTATACAATAAGCAGACACCAGGAGGAACTGGCTATTTTACTCGAATAGGACTGAGATGCACAAAAGACCAAAAAAAAATAACATCCTTTTGTTCTTGCGCTAGCTTTTAACACCACAGACGCCGTAATGATCAGTTGTCACAGTCTGAACGAAAGTCAAGTGAAATTATCACCCAGTTGGATGTGGTTACAATGTATCTCCTGCTGATCTACACTTTCTACCTTTAAAACATAGCAACAAGCACCTGAGGACACGAGAACCAAGCTCAGACGTTGACAGATCTGGTTCTGCTTCCACCTTTGCAAAATATTTGCAAATGAGACACAGTGATTTGTTTAGTATTCTTCCAAAATGTTTGCCCGCGCTCAAACAGTGAGTCATCTTTCTGCTTGAGAGCTTCCAGAGACACGCTTGTGTAGTAGACAGAAGAAACAATGGGAGGATAATTTAGAAATCTTTCATTAGAATGTAGAGACACACACAACCTTGTGCCTCGAACACACCATGAGAACGCTGTAATTACCATCTTTTATTCTTGCACATTTACAAAAACAGATCCATTTATGTTAATTTCGGTGTGGCCTCACTTCATTCAGATATTTCCTTTCTTTTGTTGTCGCTTCTCGTTCTGTTCGGGTTTTACTCACTTGTGGAAAAGAGTCAGCGGAGGCTAACAAAACATTCTCAGGTTTGAGGTCACAGTGAACGATGTTTTTGAAGTGAAGGTGGCGGAGAGCAACGAGAATCTGGGAAAAGAGCGGAGCAGCGTAATTATAATGGCGAACATAAGAAATTGTAAATGAAAATGCAATGCTTTACCATTTATTTTCAAATATTTATATGGGATTGAGTGCATACTGATTCTGCCATTGTTAAGCTATGCAGTGCCTGTGAGATGTACCTGCGTAACGAGAAACTTGGTGATGCGTTCTGGCAGCCTTCCCTTCTCACTTGACAGTATCATCTCCAACATGTCGCCATGGAGCTTTTCCATGACAACAAAGACACGCTCTGGTGTCTCAAACATGCACTCAAGGTTGACAATGCCAGGATGGTGGAGGTTCTGAGGAAGACAGATATGACATCTATATTTAATGATAAAATTACAAATTTGCCAATATTGTAATAGAAATGTTTTATCTAAATACTTTTTATTGATTTAATATACCTTTAATAATATGATTATTATTAATAATATTCTACATTCATTTGTTATTATTACTAGGAGGAGGAGTATTACATACATATTTATACACACACAGTAGTGTGAAAAAGAGTTTGCCCCCGTCCTGATTTCTTATTTTTATTGCATGTTTGCCACACTTAAATGTTTTAGATCATCAAACAAATTTAAATATTAGTCATAGATAACACAAGAAAACACAAAGTGTTTGGCCACTAAACCTAATAACTGTTTGGGCCACTCTTAAAAGCAACAACTGCAATCAGGCGTTTGCGATAGCTTGTAATGAGTCTTTTACAGCGCTGTGGAGGAATTTTAGCCCACTCATCTTTGCAGAATTGTTGTAATTCAGCCACTTTGGAGGATTTTCAAGCATGAACTGCCTTTTTAAGGTCATGCCACAGCATCTCAATAGGATTCAGGTCAGGACTTTGGCTAGGCCACTCCAAAGTCTTTATTTTGTTTTTCTTTAGCCATTCAAAGGTGGACTTGCTGGTGTGTTTTGGATCATTGTCCTGCTGTAGAACACAAGTTCGCTTCAGCTTGAGGTCACAAACAGATGGCCAGACATTCTCCCTCAGGATTTTTTGATAGACAGCCGAATTCATGGTTCCATTTATCACTGCAAGTCTTCCAGGTCCTGAAGCAGCAAAACAGCCCCAGACCACTTTTTCACACAGGGCCATGTAGTTTTGGATTTTGTTTTTTTTTTCCTTAATATTAACAACCTTAATTTAAAAACTGCATTTTGTGTTTTGTGTTAATTTGTTTGATGATCTGAAACATTTAAGTGTGACAAACATGCAAAAAAAAATAAAAAATCAGGAAGGGGGCAAACTCTTTTTCACACCACTATATATATTATACAAACAGAGCATTCTTTGTATTTAGTATGTTATCTCTGTATTTACCTGAAGAATGGCAACTTCATTGCGCAGCTGACTTTCCTGCTTGGTAGGAAATCGCAACTTATCTATAATCTTGATGGCAACATCTCTACCCGTTTTCCTGTGTTTCCCTGCATACAGAAAGGATGAGCTACATTTTAGTGTGCATTTTTATTTGTCATTCATTTAGATTGTGGATTGTGAAGTATGGCTACACGTAAATGGCTATTTACTGTAAATATAAAAAATAAAGTTTATCGTCGTTGTACGTTCATTGATCATTGCCACTTCATTGTACGTTGCATCACATTTGTTCTCAAGTTCTGCACTGTATTTAAATATTACAATATTTGAAAAATGTAAAATATGCAAGTATTGCCCAAGTATACAGATTCCAAACCACTACCTCAACAGTGTGCCCATGTCAAAGAACTCCTGTAAATAGACTGATACATTACCTCCATAGACAATGCCAAATTGCCCAGAGCCAAGTACTTCATCAGGGAAAATCTGATACACTGTGCTAATATCCTGTAAGAAAAACAGAAACAAAATGTACGTATATGTGCCAAAATGGGCTGCTCATAAAGCTCAGAAGCAATGCATCAGATTTCTTCGGATCTAGTCTTTTTTTATTTTGTACTGTAACAATGGTTGAATTCAAACCAGTAGCCTAAAGAGCTAGAGCATTTCTATATCTCACTAGGAGTGTGTCAGAAAGCCTTGAGTAACCATGGCAACCCCATGACCAAGCAGGTAATCAAAATAATCTCCAAGAGGCATTGTGTGTTTATATCACACTGGAACTCAAGGTTGCAGGTATAGGCAAACCAACAGGAACAGTGAGCTCTTGCACACAGAAACAAAGCTTGATACAGAAAGAATATAAAATATAAAATATAAAAAAGTATAAATGCTTACCACATTCTCCTGGATCTGGCAGTTGGATACAGAGATGCTAATGGAGACCTCTTCTGTTGGTGTAAAAAAAAAAACAAAGCAAAACAAAACTCGTTACGTCTCTCTTGTACTGAATATTCATAGCCTCAGATTTACACCTTTACAAATTTATTCTACTTGAAAAATAAATAGTTGACAATCTATAATACATTTAAGGAGTTTCTCAAAATCATCGGAAAGAAAAAAGAAGAAGAGAGAAATTAAACTTGCATGATACTGATGTGAGGGGGTATTAGTATTCTCATTAATTGAAATAAAATCAAATATACACATTCAATGAAAAAGTCAAACAACTTAAATGAAAATTTTGCAGATAACTGAAATACACTAAGATGAACTTACTTGTTGATGAACCAAAATTTCTACAACTGAAATTAAAAGTAATTAAAGCCACATATACAGTATATGTAAAACGAATAAATGGCAAAAGTATAACAAAAAAATTAAAATATTTTCTTATTCAAAATATTAATAAATTCTACACTTGAGTGGCAAGCACACTTTTTCACAGTTAGAATACAATATATCACTGCATTTATCTTCATAAAATACCTTTAAGGAGTTTATAGCTTATTGAGAATGAACAGCGATAAAATAGTGTATTATCCAGAATGTCTGGATGTGATTTATAGACATAATTTCTGAAAAAGTTATGCCAAAAGCAGTACATGAAATGAGTAGTATGTCCAAATACGCAACATTCATGAAAATGCAATCAGAGGACATTTTACCATCCCATGAAGCTATGAGAGAGGATTTATCATATTTGCAAAAAGCTGAAAATTGTGGAACAGTTAATATTGCATGTCTTATGGCAATGTCAATATGCTAGATGTAGTATGTATGAATTGTCTTCAGACTAAACTTCTGAATTCTTATAGAATTTACTTTAATAATGAGCAAGAAGGTATTTTTCAGATTCATACACATACAATCGTGGCCAAAGGTTTGGAGAATGACAGTATTAATTAAGTATTAATTTTCTCAATGTCTGCGGCTTCAGTGTTTTTAGACATTTTTGCCAAACGTTGCTATGGTCAACTGAAATATAATTAGAAGCATTTCATAAGTGTTTAAAGATTTTATTGACAATTACATTAAGTTTATGCAAAGAATCAATATTTGCAGTGTTGACTCTTTTGCAATTCAGACTGGCACGCTGTCAATCAACTTCTGGGCCACATCCTGACAGATGGCAGCACATTCTTGCATTATCAATGCTTAAGAGTTTGTTAGAATTTGTGGGTTTTTGTTTGTCTATCCGCATCTTGAGGATTCACCACAAGTTCTCAATGGGATTAAGGTCTGGGGAGTTTTCTGGCCATGGACTCAAAGTTTCAATGTTTTGTTTCTCAAGTCATTTAGTTATCACTTTTGCCTTATGGCAAGATGCTCCACCATGCTGGAAAACAAAACTGTTCTTGGATGGTTGGGAGAAGTTGCTCTCAGAGGATGTTTTTGTGCTATTTTTTATTCATGGCTGTTTTCTTAGGAAACATTTTTTAGGAAGCTTTTCTCTGGATGCCCCAAACAATCAGAAAGGGGATTCATCAGAGAAAATGACTTTGCCCCAGTCCTCAGTAGTCCAATCCCTGTAGCTTTTCTAGAATATCAGTCTCTCCCTGATATTTGTCCCAGAGAGAAGTGGCTTCTTTGCTGCCCTTCTTGACACCAGGCCATCAGCCAAAAGTCTGCTGCCATTCCTGAGCAAGCTCTGCAATATCGGTGCTCCAATCCTTTAGGACAGTGGTCCCCAACCTTTTTTGTGCCACGGACCGGTAAACGCGTGTTAATTTTGCCGCGGACCGGTGGCCGCTCGAGATTGTTGACGGGGGACCATTCATCCACGGACCAGTCCGTGAAATCGTTCGACCGGGGGTTGGGGACCACTGCTTTAGGAGATGGTGCTGGCACTTGCTGGACTTTCTTGGGTGCCCTGAAACCTTCTTCACAGCAACTGATCCTCTCTCCTTGAAGTTCTTGATTACTGAATTGGTTAACTAAGGTGCGATCTTACTAGCAGCAATATCCTTGCCTGTGAATCCTATTTTGTTCAAAGTAAAGATGACTGCATGTGTTTTCTTGCAAGTAACCATAGTTAACAGAGGAAGAACAATGATTTAGATCACCACCCTACTTTTTAAAGCTCCCAGTCTGTTATCCTAATTCATGCAGCATGACACAGTGATCTGGAGTCTTGTCCTCGTCAACACTCTCATCTATGTTAATGAGAATAACTGACATGATGTCAACTGATCTTTTTAAGTTTTATGGGATTAAGTTAATTTACGTGGTAAAGAGGGACTTTGCAATTAATTGCAATTCATTTGATAACTCTTTATAACATTCTGGAGTATATGCAAGTAATATTTGTTTTATTCTCAAAACCTTTGGCCATGGCTGTACTCAAATTTGGACACAGTTATAGTTGCCCTGCCTGTAGTTTTCTGGCAGAAGCAAAGTGTAAAATGTAGTCTAACCCCTAACCCTAAGTCTAGAAAGCTAGAAAAGGAATATTACAACTGCACTGCATTTCTGAATTTGTAGTGTTTTCCCCCTTAGAATCATTCTAAGGGTCTTAGGGTAAGCCCTTAAATATTTCACCATGAAGTTCATACTGTGGTAGCTGTGATGGCTGCCGTGAGATATGCCCTTGGCGATGACAGGCATAAGTGCATGCTGGATGGCCATCTCCCACATGCGGGCCACGTCCTGTCCCACGCCGCTAACAAGCACACTGCTTCCGTAACCTGATGTAGCCAGGTTCTCTCCTACATAGTACACCAGAGTTGCTGTGGCAATCTCAAAGCAATGTGGGTTGGCACCCTCAGGGAGAAGGTTGAATGTTTTCGCTGGTTCCAGAGACAGCACCTCAGATAGAGGAATTTCCTGTTGGGGAGAGTTAAGAGGTCTAACTGAAAGCTGAAACCTCAATGATATTGCAGAGACATGCATGTGGATCTGATGTGTGCAGTGATCCATGAAACCTATCAAGACAAACTATCAATGTTCTCTAAAGAAATTATGAAAGCCCTCTAGATATGAGATTCAAGTGTCAAGCTTTATTTTTTGACTTAATATTTGAAGTCACCTTATAGTATTTGCTCCCAGTATCATTCTGGAACAGGGTGATACACTTGCTGTCAAGCCGCCAGTAATGTCTCTTACGCTAGTGTGAATAAAAACATGAGATACGAGAAATGATTAGGTACAGAAAGAAAAGTTCACTTGGTAATTCAGATATGAATTCATGAGGTTTATACCTTAGAGCACTTACCAATGTGTCTTTGCTTGTGAAATGCACAAGCCAGCCTTCCTTCATAACAGTGCTGCTTTTCCTCTTGGTGTGTTTGACAGACTGAACCACCCGCATAAGTGGGATGTTGTTGCTGGTGGAAGGGCTTACAAACATGGTGACATGTCAAAACCTTCTAGAACATGTCAATTGCAAGTCAGGATTTCAAGCATTCAAATACTTTTACTGTTAAGTTACTATTTTATACCATATGTTTTAACTCAAATTGGTACCCAGAACAAGACAAGACTACTCGGAAGCTCATTTTTTATTGATGTTTACATCAATAATTTATTTATTGATGTAATGATATGATGGGCATTTATTTTATGCATTTGTCCTTAATATCAGATACTTTAATTTTATAAAATGTCTGTTATATTATTATAGTTGCACTACCGTTTAAGTCTTTTTTTTGAAAGAAATTAATACTTTAATTATTTTAAACTTTCAATTCATCAAAGAATCCTGAAAATAAAGTTTCATGATTTTCAATATTGATGATAATAAGAAATGTTAGAATAATATTAGATATATGGATAATAGATCATTTTGAAGGATCATATGACACTGAAGTCTGAAATAATGGCTGCTGAAAAATCTGTTTTATATTAAATGGAAAGCAGTTTTACTGTATGCCTTGGTGAGCATAAGAGCATATTACTAACCCTAGACTTCTGAATGGTAGTGTATATTTGCAATCATTTATTTATTTATTTAGCATTTACTAGTGTTTAGTCACAGAGACGAATATATTTGGACAAAAGTCTATTTGTGACATTTGTTTTGTTTGTAATATTTCTAAAGGTGACAAGGAGCTACCTGATGATTCTGTTGGATTCATCCGGGTCTTGGTCTTGGAAATCTCCAAGCTCACCATGCCCAGCTTCCAGAAGAGCAGAGGAGTCTGCACCCAGAGACTCTTCCATGTCATCGTTAAGTGGACTATGTCTGTCTCCATCATGGTCATCACAACCCTCCTCCATGACAACATCCGATTCAGCACCGGGACTCAACAGATCTATGAGCCACGATAAGAAATGGATTGGAGTGAACAGAAAAGTAAAGCATAGCAAGACAATATAAGTCACGTGATGTATGTATGTAAAAAAAGCTGTCAGTTTAACACCACCAACACTAGAAAGCAGAACTTGAAAATGAGCAGTTTCAAATTTCCATACAGAAAAGTACAGAGTAAAGTTAATAATATTATATTATAATAGATTGTAATAAAAATAGAGAACATTAAAAGACTTGCAGTTATACCGTTATGCTCTTTTTATCCTTTACAAAGGTTATGCTTACTGTGAATCTTTGGTATTACAACTAATAATCAGTTTCAGTGTTCGGTCTATCAATATTACCCCAATTTTTTCATCTGAGCACACTATGTTATGTATAGAGTATGACGTTCACATAACATTTTGAGACTAATGTTTAGTGATATAAATATTGTTGTTTTTTCAGAGAAAATTCAGCATTGCGAATATGCGAATCAAAGACTCTAAAGTTAGACTTGCCTCCGTTTCTTGACACCTCTCCAAGGCAGTTGTTTGGCACTTTGGGTGCACATCGTTTATGGCAGTTGAATTTGCAATCTGAGACAGTGTGAGGGAAAAGAGAGTAGAGAAGAATGACAGAGCGACAGAGAGCAGGAGAAAGAGTTAAAAGGGGGAGTTGGGGAGAGAGTTTACTACCAATCTGGCACATAAACATATGAGTTCCTGTTGTGCCGGTGGCTGACAGGCTGAGACCTCGCACATTGAACACATGAACATTAAAGCTGTTTGTAACAGCGCAGCCAACTGCACTCTTTACTGCTTGGCACATGGCATATATTCCCCTTACACAGACACATCGTATATAAAAGCAGCTGTTGTGTCACAGTATATTTATGCTCTGTTCTAGATGACACAAAAGGATCAACAAATTTTATGATCTGTTAAACTGTACGGTGTAATCAGAATGTAGCGTCTTTATAGCAAGCATAAATACATTCAATATTGGCACCTGATAGACTAAGGATAGACTACACATACTATTTTTGTAACGTATTATGTACTACTGTGCCTTATCCCAATTTTATTTATGCATGGATCTGCTACGTTTGCTAGAATGGCCAGTACACAACCATAGCACACCGTTTTAACATCTCTATTGTTATTGTTTATTTAATCGTATTGCCAAAGGTTACAAAATCTTCATGCTCAACTAGGTTAAAAATAATTAGAAAATAACCCATTTATTTCCAGCATGAATTAAATTAAACAATTAACATGAAGCATTCTTACATGCCAGAATTAGTAAGTTGTATGCTAATATGTTATTTCTAACTAAGCCAATATTTGCATAGTGATACCTTTTCATATTATGTTTTAAAAAACAGTATACACTATATTAAGCATTCAATATGTAGTATTTTTATATGGCAGAAATAGTAAGTTATGCCATTTCAAATTCAGCTAGATCTTCCAGCTTCATGATCAATTATTAAAAGATTGTGATTGTATATATATATATATTACAAAAAAAAAAAAATATATATATATATATATATATATATATATATATATATATGTGTTTATTTTTTTAATTATTGTTATTAATTTTTAAATAAATACATAGAGTATATACATAGTATGTTTTATGCAGTTTAGAGACTGGTAATATTCCATTTTGAACACAGCCTTCATTCTCTGTCTTATATAATGCACATAATAGCAAAACATGTAATAAATAATGTGATTAGTTTTATGTATATTGTGAATGTTATTTTGAAATGGTAATGAGTCACAACAATTAGTAACCACTATCAAGTGGGCACTCAGATGAGTTAATACAATTTTTATTACAAAGAATTCCAATTACAAGGAAACATCAGGATCAGAGGGGATTTAGATGAGGCACATTAATATGCAAAGCAATAAGACACTAAAACAATTACCGTATGACAATAAAGACAATAATTCTACAGCCGTAGCTTGAAATGTTAACGATCAGCTCCTACCTTTGCACTGTAGTCCCTGACGGAACAGACCCTTGAGGAGCTTCTTACAGTGCTGGCAAACAGTGGGGCGTGTGTAGGAATGGATGACAAATGTGTGTGGCACCTTCACTTTAGACAGCAGGATCTTGTCTAACTCTATTGGCCGACCTATATAGGACTGAGAGTTGGAGCGGCCTCTTCCAGGAAAGATGTCTGATGGTGTTTTTTGCTGTGGACAAATAACGTTGATTGTAATATTGACATTCTATGTATGAAAGATTAGGACATCTGCACAAAACAAGGGCTCTATGTCATAGTTTGGACTGTGCATCAGTTTTTTTTCAAGTTGTTACATGATGAATTTATGTTATATTAATTATAAAAATAATTCTATACATATGTGTTCAAACCAAAGTTTTTAGGTTTTACTGCTTGCATTTTGATGAAACGCCTAAAATAAAACAGGCCTTTTTATTAGCAGCTTCCCTTGTGACAACTTACCCCCATATAGTGTGACAATTGGGGCATGTTGGCACTGTACTACACAATACTTTACATTTACATTTATGCATTTGGCAGACGCTTTTATCCAAAGCGACTTACATTGCTTTCAAGGTATATACTGAATCAGGTCTTGCTTTCCCTGGGATCGAACCCATGACCTTGATGTTGCAAACACCAATGCTCTACTGATTGAGCTACAGGAAAGCTAAACTTAACTTTAAAGTCCCCCTGTAGTTAATCATTTTACCCCTTAAAACTCATCTTTGATGACCAAAATGACATATAAAAAAAAATCAAGTGAATTTTTTTTTCATGCCTTAAAATGACTTCAATGTAACTCTTACACTCTTGCTTCATTTAGCATACGTGGATCTATGAATATGCTAATTATCCCCACCTCCACTCACTCACACCAGCTTTAGGGATCCACTCGGTCACTTTACTGAGGTAAACGCTGCACAATGGTATCGCTCTAATCACATAACAGTAATTAATATGATTAGCCTTTCAACCAGTAGAGCCAGCATTGGTGTTTGCAATGAATTTAATGTAAGCCGCTTTGGATAAAAGCGTCTGCCAAAGCATAAATGTAAAATAATGTGTTGCTAATGTTACACGAACTCTGTTCCCATTAGCCATCTCAGAGTCAGAAACCTGCTTTCTAACAAAGTAAAAACGTTAGAAACACCAGCGATTTCAAAATGCATTTTTGAGGCTGACTCATGAATGTGAACATGGTTTGTCTTAAAGCATATTAAAAACATCACACAGACATTAAAAACTTGATTTTCATCACAGGGGGACTAAGTTGTGTATTCATTACAGAATTAAGCTTCCAAAAATAGACCAATCCTGACAGCTATTCACTGGAGTAAAAGTGTGTAGCCTGGTCTTTAATTTTTGATCAAATCACCTATGACTGCTTTTTAGTGATAAAGTGATAAATCATGCAAATGTTAAATAACTATTATCAAAGGTAAATAAAAAGGACTGTCACACACATTCTCGGGTATTATTAACCCGAGCCAAGTCAAGCAACACCCCGCTCTCGATTAGGTGAACCTCTATGAGGTTCATGCTGAGGGAGATTGTTGTATATGCTGAGCTTTGATGAATTTGCATCAACTCAGAACAACAACTTTTCATCAAGCTGATCTTTAATGTGCTGCTGATTGGCAAAGATGCAGATGTCTTACCACCTGTTGTGAATAGATCTGACATCACGCAGGTGTACATAATCAACTATTCAATGTGCTCTAAAGAAAGAAAATGATCAATAGCTTCCTGTTGCCGTGTTGTACACTTCACCAAAGGCCTTAAGACGATTCATGAAGGTAATCTTACAGCTCAATTCAGCTAAAGTACAGATGCAGTTTATTTGACGTAACCTCTCTTAGGTGTAGGGAACAGATTAGAGAGCAGAAAACAGATGTTAGTTTGATTCTGCCGTAAACAGCCGATTAACAGTTTTCTTCAAACAAACTCTACATGCGTACCACAACATTTATGGCATAAGGTCATAACCTCTTAGTGAACCCAACACCCCCCCCCCCCCCCCCCCCCCCCCAGCATGGCTGGCTCCATAAATTTAAAAGCGGCAAACACTCAGAACTCAGTTTCGCTGTATATAGATCAATATGGAAACTGATTCTTTATATATATATATATATATATATATATATATATATATATATATATATATATATATATATATATATATATATATATATATATATATATATATATATATATATATATATATATATAAAATAACATTTTATTCAGCAAAATGCATTCAATAGAGCAATAGTGACAGTACAAAAATGTATGTCATTAAATTTGTTCTCTTGAACTTTCTGTTCATCAGAGTGTCCTGAATTTTTTTTTTATCATGATTTCCACAAAAATATTATACATCTTCAACATCTTCAACAGCAGGTAAGCTATATTTCTTAAGCAGCAAGTCAGAATATTAGAATAATTTCTAAAGAATCATGTGACACTGAAGAGTGGAGTAATGATGCTGAACATTCAGCTTTACCATCACAGGAATAAAGTACATTTTAAAATATTCAAATAGAACACGGTTATTTAAAAATTATTTCACAATATTACTGTTTTTACTGTATTTTTGATCAAAGGAATGACTTCTTGGTGAAAAAGAAAAATTCAAAATCCTTAAAAAAGATCAAAAACCTTTACAAAGAAATCGAACACATGAATGGTAGTGTGTATTTATATCTAAGTCCCAGATATTCAAACAGTAAATATTAATTGTAGATTTTTCTCTATCACCCCTTTATAAAAAGTTTTTTTTTTCTTATTACATAGAACAGGGGGTTTATGACACACAAAATATCACAAGGTGGTTAGTTAAAGCTGAATTAGTTAGTGCCTACCTCCATGCTAGGACTGACAGGAGACTGGGCAGGAATGAAAGGATGTGTGGGGAGAGGTAGAGAGAGACAGAGAGAGATTGAGTAGTGTTAATAAACAGTACACACATGCAGTAGTAGCATAGGGTGAACAAATCTGGGCCAAATCTAATATCTATATCAACAACATCTGAAATTATAAGGGCAAAACCTGTCATATTTGTAAGACTCATATTTTGCACTTATATTTGAGTACCGGTATTCTAAATTGTGACTGGGGAGGGAACATTTGAGACAATCTGATCTGATTTTGACATCAAACTCACCAGTAAAGCTTCATCAGAGGTGCTGGGAGACGGTTCAGCAGACACAGAGCGAGTGTTGGTCAGGCCGGTGAGGGACACGTTAGATAGTCGACGTTTACGGATGCCACTGCAGTTGTTTGGGATTTTAAAGGCACACCGTTTGTGGTAGTTCAGCCCACAGCCTGACACAAAGATGGTAACAAAAGATGATGACATTGTGGTCTGATTCCCCCCTTCTATAATGTAAGGTTGACAGAAGTTTAGTGGAATGGTTTGACCTTTACCTTCACACTTAAGACCCTGCCTCACTAAACCCCACAGCATCTCTCCACAGTGATCACAGAACGCTGGAGCTCGATATGAGTGAACGAAGAGAGCGTGAGGTCTGATCTGAAAATCCTCCACAGTAGCTGAGGCTGAAAGTTTGAAACAACATGTAAATTTCATACATAATTGTTTCATATTATTTGTTGTGTCCCAAAAAATAAATATGCGTCCATCCCTGTTAGTATTTTGTAATATTCTTTTAAAATGCCAGGTTCCTTAAAAGGATATCATCTTCCAGGAAGTGACATCAGCACTTCATCACATTAACAATGGATTTGATTAATTAAGTTTTGTTCAGGTAGTTTGTCTCACTTTAAAACAATCCATCCTGTTCAGGGTTATTATCGTTAACTAAAACCATCGTTAACTAAAAATTCTCATTGTTATTTAGTTGAAGTAACTAAAACTAAATAAAACTACAACTACAACTCAATAAAAAGTATACAGACATATTTTAAAAAAACCTGAACACAGCAACAAAAATAATACAATTTTAATGAAAATGAAAACAGAAAATATACAAATAAAATCTAGTTCATAATGTTAACAAAACTATAATTGATACTAAAATAACACTGACCCTGTGTATAAAATCAAAACACAAACTCAAAAGATGGTTAAATATGCAATATAAAAAATAAATAAATTAATTAATAAAATCAAAATAATTAAGCTGTAATTAATAAATATTCTTATACCATATTTCTGTGCTGTAGACTTTCATAAAAATATCTCCTTAAATTACAACGCATTATCATTTAAAAAGTTGAAAGGCTAGTGAATACCATGAATGACCTCTGTTTCTTGCTCAATAGTACAGAAATATTATTTATTAATATATGCTTATTATTACACAAAAACACAATCTGAAACATAAATACCATTCTTTCACTTATTTCAAATAAATTCATGTTTGCCAAAGTGAAAATTGTGAGCCTTTTGTCTGTAAATATGTAATAGTTTCAGGTATTCTCATTTGCTGTGTAAATCTGCAACATTTAAAGATCAATGATTCACTTCGCTCTAACAACTGCAATTACACATCACAATTACAAAATCAAAATTGATTTGATCTTTTTCATTATGCTCAGCTAACATTCGTAATACTTGCAATTAACATGATTTGTGTATTTTATCTGAAGTGGCTTTGGTAAAACTGTATCTGCTAAAAACATCTATGTAAATCCTAAGAAACTGATTAAAGGATATGCAATACCTGATGAGAGACTTCAAGTTTTGACAACGTTAAACTCCAAGACATCTGTTATTTGTGTGTAATTGTGGTTGTTCAAGTGAAGTGAGTCATAGATCATCCCAAGTACTTAAATTCCAATTTACATCTTAAAATCATAATTAAAGTTGTTTTCCCATAACAACTGACATAAATAACCACATTTTTGTTTGCATTATTTGGACTTTCGACTACATGGGGGAATTTGCTTCGCTCTTAATCCCAGCAGCAATGAGTAAACATGTCATGATTAAAAAGGCAAACAAATGTTGCAGAGGGAGTTATATCTTTATTTTATGAACCATCCTCTTTCAAGCTCCCACAAGGCATGTGTATCTTTGGGGTGCAGATGGATGAGAGGGTGGGCCAAATCTAATCTATCAATGGCCAGTCTGGCACGCTCTGGCTGTCTCTACAGAACTGCCACAAGGCCTGGGCAGCAGGCTCTCTGGCCTTGCCGAATTCTAATCAGATGGGCAGACCGTGTGTCTGTCAGGGTTAATGGGCTAGAGATGGTGGTCCCTTTAGAGGGGGTCGTGGTCAAGCACTAATTAATTGAGGATGCATTCTGGTTGAGCTTTAAAATACGACAAAGAAGCCGATTCAGAGCTACGTGATATTTATTTCGATTTGAAGCATGACCTCTAAAAATAATACTCACTCGAAAAACCTGTGCGCCACAGAACGGAATCCAAAGATATGACAATTTTTAATTGCCATCCAAACTCTTCCAAACAAACCCAGCTTTATTTATATTTGCAAATTGTACTATGAAAGGGAAGCTTTTGGGGTGGTTGGAGTGTTTTGATTGGCTCTTGTTGGCTGCATGTTGATAGGACCAATAGCGGCTGAGTGGCAAGCGCAGCGGGAGAACTGCCTGACTCAACACACGCATGTTGCCTCCTCTCCAACATGGCTTCCCCTAGCACGCTCAAGTAGAATACATTCTGATTAGCCATTCTGCAGCTAAATTACCTCAATTCATTCAAATTATTGTTTTGCCTTTTGTTTAAAGGCCAAGATATGTTTGCAAGTTGAACTACCTGTAAACTGTCATTAAATGCTTCAGGGAAATGAGTATGATGCTGAAAAGGCATCCTGAGTTGACTTAATGCAAATACTGTTTTTTTCTTTTTTCTTGCTTATGGTGGAAATTGGAAGTTTTCTGGCCCTGCACTCTCTGGTCTGCGATTCCTCTTCGAGGCATTACAATGATTAGGAATCTCTATCACTTTGGCACATTAAAGTACTTCTTAATCAATATTCACATACGGTTATTAATCCCACACGTTCTGTCTAGTGCCTGTATTTTCTTGCACTTTCAATGGTGCAATTATGTTGATCTAGGCACAGCCAAACATCCTGTCAGTGTGCTTCACTGGAGCCAACCCATGGTTACTCTAAATTTATCCAGCAGAAAATAGACTTCAAGCTGACTTCAAGAACCACAACAGACTGGGTAGAGACCCAGCAGAGAAAGCGTAGGTCATATTTGCATGAAATGCTGCTCTTTTTAATTACTGTAGTAGATATCGTCAGAGTAATAATCTGAGAGATCAGCATTTATTGGCCTGCTCGTTGTGCCTTTTTCCCCCAGATTCAGGCCAATTACAAAGCATACAACTTGTGCTTTGAAAACCATACGGTGAAGAGAATCAGGTTTTACTCTAAAGCAATTGAAGAATTAATTTGGGTTTTAGACTGCTGTAAAATAAGATGTTTACTTAATTAATAAAGGAAATCTATGCGCCGGACCATTGGTTCGCAATTTACTTTTGCGTCAGTAACTAGTGAAATTATACCCTCGGAGAAAAGTGACGAGACAATCGCACAGGGTCCCTCAGGTGGTGTCATAATTAATAACCGTTGACCTTACTTTTGTGACAGTTGTAAAACTCTTCTATGTTACTTTACAGTGAAAGCAGCTGTCAAATGTGTCATTGAGAAGTGTTACTCCAGGCTCCCAAAGGCTCGTCTATGAGAATGTGTGCATCTGGGTGTGTTAATCATCTGATTCATCTTGTCACAGACACGCACATGTACAGAGAAACACACCAGACCTGGTAGAGAGGCTGGGAGTGGAGGAGGTGTCAGTCTCCGCTTTATCTCATCAGAATAGACTTCACTCAATTACCTGACATTGCACAAGGAGGAGAGGGGTAGGAAGGGAGGGGAAGGCCTGCCAAGTGTTTGGAGAAACACTTTAGCAGTGTCAAATGCGATACCTCCATCGCTTCCTCAGCAAAGCAACTCCGGTTTTCACACCGGGTGCGGCATCAAAACTTGGATGCACATCAACTTTTCCAGAGTGGGAAATGGAAGGACTAAGAGACAAAAAACAGCCATAAATGGCACAGGAATTGCACTCGGGTGTGTGGCAGACGGCAAAACTTTGGTGAGCGTTGCAACAAAGTCACGGTGTCTCGTCTAACTGATCTATAAAACAATGTGTTACGCCACAAATGAGAAGACGATGAACGTACATCAGTGTCTGGGGGCATGACTACATGCTGAGCAAAAACTATTGAACACAACACTTACCTGACAGTACGACTTCCACCAGGTCCCCCTCCATAATTTCAGCTGCGCACCTCACCAACTGCAGAATGTTCTCAGAGTTTGGATCATGACGGAAAAGAAGAATCTTGTCATACATCCCATAGAAGCCACATTCTGGGAACTGTGATGGAAGAAAATATATGTCTGTCATCTGTTTTTATTCAGTTAAGACAATATTGAGTGGGTGGTGTGTAGTTTAGGATGGTTAGCTTACATGAATTGCTTGTCTACTGATGCTTTATTGTATCTAAAAGCCCTGCCCACATATTCAAATTCAATACAGACAACATTTCTCACACCAGAAGCTTTTTGTTCAGCCATTACAAAATACTCAGAAACCGCATTATGATCGCTCATGGGACAAACCTTAATGACCAAAAAAGATTTATGGCGTCAAATGCTTTTTGTTTTCTCTTTTTTCTCTCTTTTTTGACTGCTGCTAAACAGTTTTACAAACAGCAGCCTCACAATCAATCCAATGTCAAAAGAAGAGAGCAACATATTGACTGACCCATGTAGACCGCTGGGGAAATGGCTCACTAGCCTCATTCCATATTGATCCCTGCTGGGTTGAGTTGCGGCAACACTGCAGAGAAGGCCTGCATGTAATGGCAATTCAAACCTACACAATTCACAAAGGGTACTCGCATCTGAGCTATTTGGGTTTTATTACACCACAAACAAAGAGATCACAAATCAAAACTACTCTAGCTGTCACTATGAACTTGTATTTGAACTTTGCATCTGCATTGACATTATTCTGTAAGTTCATACATTATTATTTAACTCTGTGTTGTGTATACTGTGTTGAGCTACTGAAATAGCACACATAAAGAAACATCAATGCCTATAAATATATAATGAATTGAGAAGTCATTTAATTTCCAATTACTGAATTTGACTTATAAAATAACTTTTAATTTTTAATAATTTATTTATAAAATATTCGATTTTTTTGTGTGATTATATTATTTGTAATATATATATTTAAATGATCCATTTAGGAAATGCAACTTACAATATAAATAAGGAATAATTGACAACAGGCTGTTGAATCATTAGAAAACTAGGTGGTAATGCATCCATGATACGTTACATCTTGGGTGTGGATTATTTTTCAATAGCTCAATTGTAGCGCTTATACTAAGGTTACCGCACCTCAAAATATTGCTCAGAGACATTTGTCAGGTTTTTGTGTAAGACTAATTTCTTATGCATCTCATCCCATGCTTCCGTTGCTAATTCAAAGACGTCATTTTAGAGCTAGTAACGGAGGAGTGAGCCATTGATAGCAGACTAATGCAGTTAGAGAGAGAGAGAGAGAGAGAGAGAGAGAGAGAGAGAGAGAGAGAGAGAGAGAGAGAGAGAGAGAGAGATAGATAGAGATAGAGATAGATAGATATTAAGTGTATGTGAATTACCTGAGTCTGAGCTCTAATAGCGAAACTGTAAATCTGATCCGGGAACAGCAGGGAACCATTATTACCTCGCTAGTGAGAAATGTCATGTAGCTTTTAAGTTGTTTAACTATTTTACTGATAGTCGTAATTTCATTTGGGTCTATATGTATGAGAACAAAGTCAAAGGCAAAGGGAACTAGGATAAAACCAAAACAGACACGATGCGATATGAATTGCAGCGGCAAGCTCGATCAACAATTACAGCCAATCAGAAGAGCACGTGGGCAGGCTGTCTCTATAAGCTTGCACTCGCAAGGAAATGGATAATTACCTTGTCAAATTCCTAAATTTACACCATTTTATCATGATTAAAAATACAGACTGAGTGATAGATTTTTTTAAAATCATAAATACATTCGTTTGTTCACCTTGAGATGACAGTTTTAACATTGTTGTTTCTAACTAAACAGTTTGAACATTGTTGTTTTAAATTAAACATACTCAGAAACATACTGAGGTGAATCATTTACGTTAAATAAAGCACGTAATCTTCACCTGAAATTATCATTGTCATACTTTTTATATTGTTTTAGACACTGCACGCTTAGTCTTTGTAGGCTGCATAATAGAAACTGTTTGTAAAATCACCATTGTGGCTGGTTAGTAGGCTACAATAATTGTTTTTTTTTTGCGTGTCACTTTTGGTTAGGACACGGAGGAGGCTTTTATGGAATATTCAGAATTTGTATTGTTGCCTGTGTATAACTGTCCATTAGGATTGCAATCTTTTAGCATGGTGGATTTTATCCACATTTTGTTTAGATTTAATATGATTAATTGGGAATGTCGTTGTTGTATGGCCAGAGGGATTCCTCAAGTTTTTGTGAAAAGCCGCCACTGGTCACTTGTGTCGGGTTACTGCGATTCACAAATCCTCTCCTGTGGCCTCATGGGATAGTAAAGTGTTCATCGTAAGCACACTTCAGAATCTTGGCAGAAGCAGTAAGTCAACCAGGGACTTTCTGCCTCCTCTTTTATGAGTACTGTGAATTCGGACTAAGTATATACTAAGTATATATATAGAAGGGAAGTATGCGATTTCCAGTGCAGTCAAAGTCTTTATGTAACTAGCCCCAGCTATTAAATGCTGAATTTTGCTCATCCTTTTCCTGACTGAATTCTCTTTACGGTTCTCTAATACTTTTCGAGTTTTGCTTGTCTTTATGCCATGCAGCTGACAGCATGTATGTGCCTGATATTACTGTATGCATTTAAAGGTACAATAATTCAGGAAGCGGATTCAAATGAGATTTCTGAAGAGGCATCCACAGAGAGCAAAGTATGGCACAGAGCTGAATAGGAAGTGAACGAAAGTGGAAAAAATCCAATTTCTAAATAGAGGCACAGAGCAGCAATGACTAACATTGAGAAAGCAACTGTGGGATTATAAAGCATCTCCATCCAAGATATCTGGATGTTAACAGACCGTGAAAGCATATGATGATTATCAGAATACAGGTTAACAGATTGAACACTAATCGTTCGCCTTGTTCCCAATCCAGTTGAATAGCCTTGTCAAATGTATTCACAAATCCGAATGTGCCATTTTATAATAAGATCCCTTAAAGAACATCTGATCAGAGCTAATGTTTCAGACTTGCTTCTAACCAGTGCACCGGTTTGGAGAAAATAGAGATGACTCTATCATTGTTTAGCAACCCGGCAGAGGAGCTCACCTCTGAACGCCCACACACGATGTACACTGCACCAAAACGTGCTGTTAGCATATCATACGCTTACAGAGAAAGGCGGTAGACTCGCGTTTTAAAAGCATACCACCGCAAGCACACATTCCAAACCAATGCATGGAAATTAGATTCAAGCACCACACACCTACTTACACAACAGTGCGGCGTTTATTATATTCAGTTCGATACCACTTGCGGGGTGGACTATCTGTTTTCCTTTCCATCTTTTTGCAGTTTAATTGTGCAGATTCTTTCCCCTCTTGTCTAGCTCTAATGAGTGCTACACAATGAAGATACACAGAGGCAAGTGTGCTTTTGAGGTCACCATGACAGCAGCCTCACTGTAACAGTGTGGGTTGTCATGGCAGCGGACACCCAAGGCTCTTTCCTGATTGAGCACTATTCATTTGTTTGGCACAAATGGATGCACATATATCTGCTGCATGTCTGAGCCATCAAAGCCAAAGACACACCGATCCTTGTCATTAACCCCTTGGGAGATGTCTGGCTCCGATCGGTGGAATCCTCTGACAATAACTCTATTATTGCCTCTAAGAGAGCTGCCCAGACCCCCTTGCTTGATGGTCTTTCATGACTGTCATTTTCTGCCATCTCTCTGTATGTGTTTTATAGATGACAGGCTAGCACGGCGAGAAGAACATCAATTTGGATGTTGTCTTCCCTTTAAACAACTGGTTGCTGAAGCTGGTTGTCAGGGTGGAGCGAGCAGTTGTGTCTGTCAAAAAAGGCAGGTATGTTGGGAAAAAAATGGAAGGAGAAAGATGGACGGGCAGAGAGAAAGAGCAAGCGAGCGCTCTGAAAGCTCGTAAGGAGTGAATCATCTGTTCTAACTGTCAACCCCCTCTCGCCTACGCCATACCAGGCTCAATGCCCTGCTCTTAACGTTAAACCACAGTTCCTTCCTCTCAGCGACGCTTTGACATCCTAAAGAACCTTAGCCCTTTAATTACTCAAACTAATGATATCAACCTGTTGTCATATTGTGATACGTGCATTATATTACATATAAAACACATAATGGATTACAGCTATTACAATTAAGCTTTAGCATGTATAAATACATTTTCATATCTTGGTGGATGTGCATATGGATATGTTGGATGATTTGCAATCAATTAAGCTTTGCATTCATATTAACCTACTGTTAGCCTAGCATGTACACAAAATGCCCGAAATCACATACTGTTTGAGTGTAGGTGCTACGTCTGAATAAAAATTATTTTAGTTAAACTAAATGAAAATGAGAAATGAAAATGTTTCCTTGACAACTAGCTGAAATAAAACAAGGTTATTTATTTGATTTCAAGTGACAATGTTTTTTTTTTCTTAAATGATTTTAGTTTTAGTTAACTATAATAACCCTGATAAGAATATGACTGCTTAATGTTTAAATGAATGTTATATAGTATGAATGCAATTAAAAATGCACTCCATCTGCCATGACCTCAGTGTCACTTCACTGCCATTCTCAACTCCTCTCCCATGACCTAATGGGACAGTAAAATGTCTGTTGGATGTGCACTTCAAAATTTCAGCATAAGTAGTAGGTCATTTAAGTAGGTTTTTCTTACTGGTTTATAAATACTATGAATTCATACATAATATGTTAATGTCTATAACATCATAATGTCCAAGTTAATACTTGTTCAAAATAATCACTTTAGCAAAGTGCACTACATTTACATTTATGCATTTGGCAGACACTTTTATCCAAAGCGACTTACATTGCATTCAAGATACACATTGAATCAGTTTTTGCTTACCCTGGGATCGAACCCATGACCTTGACATTGTAAGTACCAGTGCTCTACTGATTGAGCTACAGGAAAACACTACTTTCTTTTAAAATATTTAATTTGTGATCAATAAATATACTGTCATTAAAATAAAAAATACAGAGACAAAACTATTTTAAAAAGTAAAAGATTCAAAAAGCACTGAATGAGTTCCTATAACAATTTAATATTGATTTACAGTAGTAACATTAAATCCTATTTTATTATATGATACGATTAATATCATAATTTTTAACATGATGGTTTCATTATAAATATGGTGATTATCTCTAAGGTGGACAACCGACTTAATATCTGATATTTACCATTTGAATCTAACCATGTCAGCCAGATATTTATTATCATGTTCATTACTGTGCCTTTTGCCCAAACAGCAATGGCAATTTTTACCCCAAAAACTAACAGTTGCTTTAATTGTTTTGAACAAAACTGAAAATCAAGAAGACCCTTGTCTCAAAATATATTCAATAATTTTAACAATTCTCATTTGCTTATCTCATCTTAAATCTACAACATTTAAAAAATCATCAAATTAGCACAGAATCAACTTAGCGCTGCTCTTTATGCAAACCAGTGTGTTTTTTTTAATTAATGTATTAAAATTAATGTATTAATGTAATTTTTAACATTAATGTATTATCATAAGATTTACTAGTTTGCAAAAGTAAGATAAGAAATGGTAGTTTGCAATATAACAAGCTGTTTTGTATAGTTAAAAGAAAGTCTATTCAAGTTACAAATGGCCTGCTCGTACATAAAAAAAAAAATGTGGATATAGTAGGTAAGTAGACAGTAGTATTTTGACACAGGTATATATGGAGCTAAAAGAAACGAAAGTGGGATGTATGAGGGGGGGCCCTGCATGTGACATCAGAATCGTGCACTTTGCTTCAAAATAAGCACAAATTGTAGTGAGAATAGCAGGCTAAAGATTTGGGTTATCAACAACAAAGATGATAACGACCACAGCAGAACATATGCAGTGATGTCTAACTATATTGGGCTACAAGATCCATGCCAATAGAAGAACAGACACCTGTGACGCACAGACCTTCGTCTTGTAATCAGTTTTTAGGATGATAAATAAGCAAGAGGCTGTGAGCAGAAGAGAAATAGCTGTTCACACTGTGCCAACGTCAGTAGAACAGGGTGGTTTGTTTCCTTGCAATACTACAAGCCATTTTGTGGATCCAGATCATGAGTGAGTTAAATGTTGCACCTCAAGGAAAAAGGATTCAGTATTTTTAATTTTTTTTGTTCGGCACACATGTATAAATGTTAAGCAGATGCAATACTGTGTATCTTTTTTATTATTATTCTTTACACTGTAAAAACTATTTCATCATTAGTGTTTTCATCCAATTGACTTGTCACAATAATTTCTGGCACTTCTAGAGGAGTTCTCAGAATTTCATCTCGATTTATTTCATTAGTTTCACCATAAGTAAATTCAGAGTGGTTGGATAAAGTGTAATGAACTTAACACTGTTATAACTTTGGCAGTACAGTTTGCTGTGAGAAACTGTATGAATGTGCCAGAAGGGAGAACGTTTGTACTGAGAAATATCATTTGCAATATTAAGCTTTCCAAAACATGTCTTAAAGATGTGGCTGAAGACTTGTATTTAATATTTAAGAAGGCTGTAACTGAAGTACCAACAGAGGACCGTCCACACAGTTGTGCTGTTTAAGGGATTGTTCAAAAAATCTATAGATGCTTTATGTTATGACACAGTTAGCTCTTATAGTTCCTGTCATACATCTTACATTTACATTACATTTTACATTTATGCATATGGTGGATGCTTTTAAGAAACACATTGACATTGTAATCAGTTCTTGCTTTCCCTGGGATCAAACCCATGACCATGGCGTTGTAAGCACCAATGCTCTACAGGAAAGCTACTAAACTACAAAACTACAACTACCAGCATTCCTCCTGCTCATCACCTGCACTTACTCAGCCATGTATCTGCACACAACTAAGCTGGGAGCATACAGTGTGATTTTTGCTGTTGTACGAGCTTACAGGCGAAGATTTTTTATTTATTTTTATATATATAACATGAAAATCATTGATCATGGTCGCTACTCGCATTGAGCATGAGAGAATAAATGAGCACCATCTGACAATTTTCAAACATGTTTAAAAAATATAGGGAATTGGACCCATTATGACCCCAAATCATAAACTGACATGACACATAGGCTAGCTCAATTAATTTCGATATATTCCAGTGGCTGCAACCCTACAGCGTGCGCAGAGATTGACACAAAGTTGTTTTAGTTTTAGTTGAAAGGAATAACTATGTTGTTCTATGCTTTTCACTAAATCATTTGCACATTAGTCTTTTTAATTTCTTTCTTTTTTCTATCCAAAGTTATATCAGCAACATTGAAAGCTCCAGTCTCCGTGTTTAGCATGAAAGCTAATGTGCATGCCTCTGGCTCGCCGTGCAGTACAGTCATGCCGTAAACTAGCTGCTTTCACACAATTACCAGGTTAACTGACTGATAGCGTGTGTGGCTTCCCAAGTGTTCGAACTTCCACAGTATATGGCCACCTTTAGTCACACACATTGTCTGGTCTACTACTTGTACTACTTACCTGAGATATTTACCCTCTAAGATTTCTCCAAGATCCTGTCTCCTAGTTCCCTCGTCTGTTCCCCACCTCCAGCATCTCGCCAGTATTCCTGCAAAACCTGTAAGACAAAGACATTCTTTGTTGTTTGTTCAACTAAAAGGTTTATGTGTGTGGATATACTTACCAGTTGAAGTCCTCTCCACCTGCCAACCTAAGAACTGAAGCAATTTACTTCCATTGTTTATCGTTTGTTGTCTGTAGTCACCTGCTTTGGACACTGTTCAATAAAGCATTGTGTTATTAATCCATATCCATATTAATCCATTAATCAAGTGTCATTGTATTCAGTTCACCCCCCTGACCTAAGATGGCTAAGATCTCCCTTTCCCAAGATGTCCACTTGCTAGACGATTAAGTGGAAGAGATTCTTGAGCTTTCCCATCTGATGCCCTGGAACAACAATATATTGAAGTCAGTCTTCTGGAGTGGATTAGACAATCAACTTTTTTGACAAATACCAGGTGCAACTACCACGTGTTCCCTGAAGCAATACATTGATTATGTGTTGTGCCTGAGTAGATCCTCCTTCACCGTAGGTCCCAACCACTCCAGTCCTCCAGGTGCCAGCGGTCATTGTCAAGAAAACTCCAATGAACTCCTCCCAAGTCATGTACCATCACTCCTCATGTGTACTCAATAGTCCAGAGTCCCTTTCTGCCCAGGAGTCAGCTTCAGGATTCCCATACCCAGGTCCAGGAAGGCAATTTCTGCAAGTATGGATCTGATTTCAAAGTTGGCAAACCCTCCAATAGTGTCACTACGGGTGGTGATGAAAAAGGGCTTTGTTTCTCTGTTTGATGGCTCCTGTCACGACAAGTGAGATCATACCAAATCCCCTCGTATGGGCTATTGAAGTCGATCATGTATTTTCATCCTGTCCAGAGCTCACTCCAGAGCAACAGCTCCTTCGTCGTGGCCACTGAGGCCGATCGTAGTTCATTTATCTCAGTCTTGGTGGCCCTTCTCGAGTTGTCTGTATTTTACCAGCTCTGCTGCTAAAAGCATAAAGTAAATCGGCAAATCCAGATACCCATCTCTCAGCCGGTGCTCCAGACTTCAGTAGTTCAGCCAGAATCCCTCAAACTCTTATATGACCCAGGATATATAAAACCAGAGAAATCTTCTGCTTGGTCCTCTCTACCTGTCCTGCTGCATCCTACTGGTCACCTAATCAATGGGGTCTACCCTGGCTCCTCAAATCATCTACTTGGATGTGTTAGTCTTCTGCTCCACCAAGGGGATCTTCAGTTACGCCGGGTCGGCTGTGGTGGTCTTCTGCTTTGCCCTACATCCTGGACTGTCTGCTGGGGGTTTCACCCTGGGTTCCTCCTCCTTTCACTCCCCCATGGACTGTAGTGTTTTGCAGGGGGGTTTCTGTCAAAAGTACATCGCTCCTCCCTCACTGCTGCACTCCCTCACACTCAACTACAATTCCTAGCATTCCTCCTGCTCATTACTTGCACTTACTCAGCCGTCTTCTGCACCTGCACACACCTTAATCATATTTATTGTCTGGTCAACTACTTGGACTACTTACCTGAGATATTTACCCGCTAAGATTTCTCCAAGATCCTGTCTCCTAGTTCCCTCATCTGTTCTCCACCTCCAGTGTCCCTTTAGTCCCTATAAAGACATTGTTTGTTATTCATTCACTTTAATGGCAACTAAAAGGTGCATGTGTGGATATACTTACCAGTTGAAGTCATCTCCTCTATCTTCAGTAGAAAACCTAAGAACTGAAGCAGTGTACTTACATTGCTCATCGTTTGTTGTCTACACTCACCTGCTTTGGAGATAGAATTGTGAATTGAGAATTGTGTTATTCATCCATCTCTCTCTCATATCTCATAGCTCATAGTCTCATATCTCCTAACATCTTCCACAAAAAAAGAAAGTCAATCAGTAAGCAATATGAAGGTGAGTAAATGGAAGAATTCATGCATGATGTATCATAAAGCATCAGTAGAATATTAGAATATTAGTAGAATATATAAGTTTTACTGTTGTAAATATTTAAATTAATTTTACACATATTTAGTGCAGAGAAACAAAAGGGCATTCAATTAAATCATGTATTGCAGCTATCTGAAAAGAGGACATACACTACTATTCAGAATACTACATTTCTATTTAGTTTAGTTTTTTTTACTTTTGAAGAATCCTGAAAAAAAATTATCAGGGTTTCCACAAATATATTAAGCAGCACAACTGTTTTCAACATTAATACAAATAAATATTTCTTAAGCACCAAATCAACAGATTTAGGAAGGATTGTGTGTTACTCTATTTTTGTCAAATAAAATACATGACTTTGTTCCTCTACCTGAACACCAAACATACTAGACTTCACAGAGCCAGTCAATGAGCCTAGACAGCATGAACCATAACCACCAATCGGTCAATCGGTCTGCCCGAGCCATGTGTAGTCTGCAGGTTAGTAGCTGCTGGCTGTGCTGTAACAACCACTGATCAATACTATTGGAGCACTGCCTCTCTATTTATACACCCGACACACACACATACACACACACAAAAGGAAACAACCATCTAGGTGCTCTGCCAAAGACATGGCTGCTGGATCAAGATGTTATAGACAAGGTTTATGTTATATCACAAAAATTGAAATTCTGTCATTTACTCATGTCATTCCAAACCTGTATGACTGAATTTCTTTTGTGGAACATAAAAGGAACACACACACACACATACATATATATCCCTTCCCCCCTACTTTTTTCTTTTTCTTTTTTGACGTTGATGTTTTATTTTGGATTAGTGACTTCACTGTTTCGCCAAAAATATCTTAAATATCTTTTATGTTTCACAGAAGAATGAAGTCATACATGTTTGGAATGATATGAGCCTTAGTAAATGATGACAGAGTTTCCTGTTTTTGCGTCAACTATGTCTTTAATTAAATCTATATTAACAATTCTAGTATAATTAGTCATTGGAAATTTGCATGAGATGGGCTAAAAAGGAGTACAGCATCGGTTATAAAAATCAGGCCCTAAGGATGTTCAAGTCTCAATTTAAAGCTCAACATCAAGTTCTCACTCACATACTGTACAATTCCATGTGCTTAAACCTGTGGAGAATCATCTGGATGAGCGACATTATAAGATGAGACTGCACACTGTATCTAATTACAGCTCTCTTTTAGGACTGCTAAGATTCTCATTGTCACCTTAATAGCTGTATGTTCACACTTTATTAGTGAGTATTTTACAGCTCTCTTCCTCAGTGCCGACATGCCCACTAACTAACCCTTGGCAAAGTGCACTCGGCTGGAGACAGCACAAGTTCTGTTGGGCTTTGAGGTGCTACAGCAGATCATTAAAATAGCATGACAGGCTTAGCGGGTGGTACACCTCTAAATTGACTTTATAATTTCGATATTTTGCCTATGATAAGGTGAACTGGACTCCCTATCACAGCATGAGGTGCAACAATCATGAAACAATACGAAAGCTTTTGTGTGCTTCTGCAAGCACTATACCACTTCCAGTAGTTTTATGTGAGATTAAAGAACAATTAAGTCTTAAGCAGTTAAAGAGTGACATTTTTATTGAAGTTGGCACTCATTTCAGTTTGTTTAAACATGTAGAGGCCCCTAAGGGAGATTATAAAAGTGTTTTATATTTATAAATCGTTGCATGTGCCTCATGAACGTGTTTTAGTACATATAATTGTTTCAAGGAAAAAAACGTTTAAAATTAAAGTTCAAAAATTATCAACATAACACATTCCTTCAGAAATCAATCTGATATGTTGATTTGTTGCTCAAGAAACAGTTCTGCTTAAAATGTTTGTTAAAACGTATACTTTTTTCCAGGACTCATTGATGAACAGAAAGTTTAAAAGAACAGCGTTTATTTGATTCTTGCTGAATAAAAGTATTAATTTTAATGGGGTTGATAGTTGCAGTACAGTAATACCTCGGTTAACGAGTGACTTAGTATATGAGCAAATCGGTGTACGAGCATGGAAAGTCAAATCGGTGTTCGAGCATTGTATCGGTGTGTGAGAAAAATATTCCCTCGCCAACGCGCATTTTTGTGTGGAAAAGATCTAACGCTCAGCATCTTCGCACGCATTTTTACTGGAAATATCCTAACGACAGCCTCTCATAAAACAGTCACACGGTTCCAACCCCTTTATCATGCCTTAACTCGTTCATTCTCTCAGCGTTGCTCGGTTTGGTTGCATCATTCACCACAGCGCTTACTTTTATATGTGATTTAAAGCGGTTTTACCTCGTGTTGTTAACATTAATTGTGATCGCTATTGTTCACATAGTGAAATATATATGTACAGTAAGAAGGTACGAAATCCTCCCTCTCTGCAGTAACACAAAGCCTCCTCCCTCCCCCCTCTTCTCGTCTCCATCACGCCAGCAGCGACGCTACTCAAAGGTAAAGTGAGCGTTACAGTAAATTGTCAAGTATTTTTAGAGTTTAATTGTCAATTATTAATTATTGTTTATATGAGTTCTTTATGGTTATAATTTTAACTGTAATTACTAGGGTAAAACCCAAAAAATATTTAAAATGGGCATTTATGGTCGTGTGGAACGAATCGAGTGATTTTTAATCCAGTCTTATGGGGAAAATTGTTTTGGTGTACGAGAATTTTGAGTTACAAGCTCGCTCTTGAAACGAATTAAACTCGTAAACCGAGGTATTACTGTATATTATATAAATTAAAATTATCCAAGAATAAATACATAAAATAAATTCCAAAACAAGTTATTAACTCAATTTTAAAAGGCTACACTTTATGATGATGGTCCTTTCTTAGACTTTATGTTGACTATAAGTAACGTTGCATGTAACCTACATGTCAACTAACTGAAGAGTATTAGTAGACTGTTAGGGTTAGTAGAATAAGTTTACATATAAGTATTATATATAAGTATATAAGTTGATACTTATAGTCAGTAGCAGAATGTCTGTTTGTAGAACATCAAAGTAAAGTCTTAGCAGATATTAAACAGGCAGTCTACTAATAATATTCTACTAACACTTTGAGAATTAGTCGACATGTAGGTGCAAGTCAACAGCATGTCTAAAGGGGATCATTAAGAGCAATAAAATGTGTTTAAAAAAAAAATAGACTATGTTTGTGCTTGGTTATCCTGAAGAGATACTTGTGTTTTCCCATCTTGAACACCAATGAAAATAATGTAACCTCCCATTAAACTGCATCGACACTGAGACAAACACTACTTATTTTTAGTCATTTCAATAACTGTAATATGCAGTTTACATCATTACTTAAAAAAGCATTTAATAAGTTTCTTTATTAACTCTCTTTGTTATTTCCATGTTAGACAGCATAAGAATCCATATCTCAAAAACGCTATTACATGAAAGGGCAAAACTGAAGCTCCATCGGTCCACTTTCCTCAAGAAAACATTTCATGACTATTTTGCTAGAGCCACAGGATTATATATGACAGCAAGAATCCATTCAGCCGCCTGATTGGTTAAAAGACCAAAGAGTGTTTTGCAGTACTGCTTCACATTGTTGAAAAAAGAAACAAAATGAATGAGACGCTATGAAGCCACGGTCCTCAAAAACAGGCGTACACGCATGAACACCGTCATGTATCTCATGATAATGAAAGCTCTTTGAATACTCTCCAGAACAGCTGCTTAACAATGGGCTATGTGCTGCTCTCATCTCTTACCCCAGTGTGGGTGTGTGTGTGTGTGTGTGTGCGTGACCCCACCACACATGGCTCTCGTCATCATAATGGCACTCAGATAAGTACTTCACAGGCAATCATAATCAGTTGCCAAGCAACTAGAAAGACTCGCATAGAAAGACCAGTGCTGGCGAGATGACCATATAAGCTAATATCGATAATTCAAATATAATGTCTTTGGCAGTGTAAATGTATAATTATGCTAAAATCTGCATTTTGGAGGCTATTTCATTGTAACAATGTGCAAAATACACTGCAGGTCTTTTATGCCAGTTTACAAAAAGACTCCGTTAAACTTAGCTCCAAGAGTACAAGGATTCTTTTTTTCTTCCTTAATTGTTTTAGACCCATGATGGAAGCATTAGTTTGACATGAAATCACTCGTCAAACACAAGTAGCTGTTCCACACAGCCGTCATCAGCTATGCTCATCTGCCAGCCGCGTCTATGTTATGGACTGAGCAATGGATCGGTTAGCGCTTAGCATGAAGAGTGCGGCAGCCCCGCTGATTAATAAGAACACTTTGAGGAGCGGTAATGCAAAAAGGTGCAAACTTCAAACAAAGGCGCTATCACTTTAATTAAGCCTGATAATCCAGAGCACTAATGGATTCACAGTCTATTAGGCAGCCCCTTGATAGCACTAAGGACTTTTGTCAATGTGAGAAAGAAGAGGAGATGGTAAAGAGAGTTTTCAAGATCAGGTCATAATACTGCCCTTTGTTGCTAGTTTTGTTGTATGTTTCAGGGTTCGAATTACACCACGGCAATCACGGCACGTGCCGTGGTTGCCCTCCTTATTTGCCGTAATGCCCTCAGAATAATGCCAATATCCACGGCAACATTGTTGCCGTGGATGCCCTCCCTCTTTGCATCAGTGCCCTCATTTATTATAAAATAAAATTGCATGTTAACAACGAACACAAGTACCTATTGTTGAATTTTCCCCTTTGTTCATTAATTTAAAGCAAAACTCGGATCATCTCGTCATTTTCTACGAGTATAATTATGTGACAATGTCGCCGCAATATTGACGAACTATCTTCCGAAGCTTGCCGGAGGTTGTCGAGTAAGTACGAATGACAAAGCAAGTGACGAAAACCGACACTGCCGCGAAAATTTACCTTGTCACTGGCCACTTGCGCAGTAGAGAAGGGCGCAGTTCTCACTTCGTAAGTTTTACGAGACACGAGGTTCAAAAACGCATCCCATAATAATGTTATTAGCCCCTCCTTCTTCATGCGTTTATTTACCCGCCAACGAATTTATCGGCTATTGTTTCTAACGTGTCCACTCAAACGTCAACACTTTCAACTGCAGTGTAATGACGGGGGGTTCATTTTATGATTGGAACTGCCTTCCGATGTGTACCGATTAATAAGCAGATGATCATCGGTAATCCTCGGCATTTCAGGACTGTCAAAAGAACCTTCGACGCCGGCATTTTATTTTGTATTTTTTGAAGAAATGCCACGAAAAGACAGAGTTACAAAAAGAAAGCAGGCAGATATAGCGAATGCTGCATCAAAATGCCAAAAGCTACCGTCATTTTTTCGGTAAGTAAAAATGAACATACAGATCAGCGCAGGTACCGTTAGTTCTATTGTGATACAAATCAGCAGGCAAATGGCGGGCGGGTCAAAGGCCTTGTCGATTACATGACTTTTAGTGTGATGTCATCCAGCTGTTCTGCTCCCTACCCGGCCCCGCCAGACTTAAAAGCTGAATAACATCGTGACTTATATTAAATGCCGGACAATAAAGCATTAATAGTTTGTCTGTTTGAAGTAAAATAATACATAATCACTGCGTAAAAATGCATAATAAATGAAGAGGACATGAAATTACATTAAAACTCGACGATAAACTGAAGTAGCCTTGGTGCCCCTTTTCATAGGGCAATACTTGCCTTGGTGCCCCTCCAACTTGCCTTAATGCCCCCAAAATATTAGCTCTGTCCAAGGCAACACTTGCCTTGCCCTAAAAAAATTGTAATTCTAGCCCTGATGTTTCTTTTGGTATAAGTCTTTTGGATTTCAAGTTTGAATTATTCTAAGTAATCATCGAAAATCTCCCAGAATGTGTTTCTGAATCACTGAGTAATACAATAAAATATGATGATAATTATAATAATACAGTGGAGTTCGGTTATGTCGACGGCCTCGGGGGTTGCAAAAAAGCGTTGAGATAACCGTGTAGTGAGATAACCAAAACCCAGTATATCTATTTATTTGATTAAGCGATCGGCATGCTATAAAAATGAACATGCACTGTATATGTTTGCTAAAAATAAAAGGCATATGTGCACCAACTAACAGCAGAGATTTAACAGTATACAATAAAAACACTTTTTGATTTTTGATACAAACCTTTAATTATATTCTCCAACATTGCAAACACAATTTCGCTCACAACGTAAACAGTCATAACAGTCAACAACTTTCTTGCGTTCTACTTGTCTAGTGTGCTTTCTCAACAAATTCGGCTTCGTCCCGTCTTTTAATAACCGTGTTCCCGCAGCGGCGCTGAATAGAACTTCAGAATAAAAGCAGGATGTGTTTGTGTTTGAGTTTGTGTGTGTGTGTGTGTGTGTGTGTTCGTTCAATCTAAGTCTCATACTCATTGGTCGTACCCCTTGTTACTGACCAATGTCAAAATAGTTGAGAAAACCAATCAAATCAGAGAAGGCAGGCTTTATATGAACACAGAAGCGGATGAGGCTTTGGGATGTGGGTGGACCCACAGCAGCTCTCGTAAGAACGTGAATGTGCTTTCACTTCACGAGAGTCCTGCACGGCGCTGTGAGTAAAGCATCACTGACAGAGCGACCAGGAGCGCATGCGCAGTGAACTAGGTACGCTCATGACTCACGATATAACCATGTGAAGTGACGACTTTGTCCGAGATATTTGCTCGAGATATTAGTGTTCGGCGACATTAAGGAATCGACATTAAATAATCGAAAATACTAAGACAAATAGGGAGTTTGGCAGTTCCACTTCAAAAACGTCGACATAATAGGATTGGCAAATTAACCGTGACTCGAGATAAGTGAACTCCACTGTATATACAAAAAAGACATTTTCACTATATCCTCAATCATTTCCCCCCTCAATCTGACTGCTCTGAAGAACGCTTCAATGGCGTAAATATCCTCATGTTTTGCTAATAAAATGACAATATGTCTTCAACTATAAATCTGTTCATTTTTATATAAATATCTTCACTGACTTATAATCAAGCTTATAATCAATCTTATTGGAAAGGTCTGCACACTATATTCTGACAGAAATGCTATCACACTCTTTCAGTTGGTTCATGGTCAAGCATTCTTGCTCCACCTTTCATGACTTGTTGTGATCTGACTAAGAATGGTCCTTGATCCTTACAGCTCAAGAGGCATTTGTTGTCCTCTGCTGTATTAAACCATTGGCTCAGATAATAACTGAGCCAATAGTTTAAGTAGTAACTGAAGTTGATTTTCAAGGCTAATATAAGTGTGGAACATCTTGTCCATAGAGGGAAAGTAGACCTAAATGCAACTTCTGTTATTATTACTCGTCCTCTTGCTCCAAAGATCTTTGACTTTTTACCTCCCTTAAAACACAAAAGGTGATTTAAAAAATAAAATCTGCTGCCGTAGTCAAGGTAATGAAACTCATTAATGAGGATTACAAAAAACAACATAAGCATTAAAAATTCTACTCATACATTACATCCAAAGTCTTCTGAAGTCATATAAATAGTTTAGCGTGAGGAACAGACCAGACAGCTTTTCAGAGAAGTTTCAAAGAAGAACCATTTTAGGATCACCATCTACATTTTATCTACAATTTACAAAACCTTTTCCGCTATACAGAAACTTTTGTGCAATGGAAAGGTTTCGGGAATGTTAGAAGTTCTTCAAGTAACCAATAGCCACTTTTCCACCGTTGGGCTGAACGGTAACAAATGATTCTCGTTATATTTCCAGAACTCTCAGCATAGTTGGCTGAACTGTGCTGATAGAATAAGTGTAGTGATGTCGCAACTCAGGACTGGTCACTTGTCTGTTGCCTGGCTACCAGTTTCTTGGTAGATGGCCAAGTATGCTATTTTAGCGAAGTAAACAAAAGTTAATAATACAATTTAAATATCTGTCTGTAAACTCTTGCATTACCAAGGCAAGGACTGACGCATTTTTATTCTTCCATTCTAAAGAGTTCTGATATCCGCTCCACAGTGGAAAATTAAACCATATCCGTAGTGGCTGGGCCGGATCAGCAAGGGATGCAACGTTTCAGCAACGAGAAAGGTTTAGCCCTGATGATGGAAAAGCGACTAATGATGGCAATAAAAATCTTTCATTCTAACGGTGTAGCTTTCCTTGCTGCATAACAGTAAAGAGACAAGCGGTGATGTCAGATTCATGAATGAATTTTTCTTTTGAGTAAGATCTCCTTAATGAGTCGTTTGATCCATTTCAAAAAAACAATTTGACCAAGTTCGCATTGACTCAATGATTCCAAGTCATCTGGAGCTATCAAATAGAATATAGCACACAAGTAGCATGGACTACATTTTGTTGAAATTTTATGGTGCTTTTGCGTCCTCTTTGAAGCTTGAAAGCTTCAATCCCCATTCATTTTTATTACATGGAAAAATCAGTTGAATACATTATAAAAATGTTTCAGTTTGTGTTCCATGGAAGAGAGAAAATCATGCAGGTTTGGAACATGAGGGTGATTAAATGGCGATGAATAGTATTGATAGTATTGCTTTAAAGACAATTCAAAGAGAATTCAACTTATGAACAATCTCAACAGTTCTAGTGTTAAAGGAATATATTCATCTGTTGTCACACATGTGTTGTCACACATCAGACTTGCCCTATATGTAACAGTAAAAGAGAAAAGAAAGAAGTGAAGCGTGATTCAAAGTGACATCTCTAGGTTGTCTGAATTACGTTTAAGTCTTAGCTACATGTTCTTTTCATGTGTACACCTGTACAACAGCAGAGCACTGCAGGTAGACCCCCCCGTCCCCGTCCCGCTAACACATTCCAACACATACAACCAAACAATATAAGCACTGCATTGTTTGAGACTGTCTGTACAACAATGTCACCTTCACCTCATACACACGTATTCAACATCTCACATCAAACTATTTAAAGTGTTAAATGCTCTGAGTGCTTATGCTCAAGAGAGCAAGAGAATGCGTATACAAGGTGTTGAAGGAGCTCAGGTTGCAGATCTGTTGTTCTCATTCACATTTTTTTCTACTAAATTTATTTAAACAAGTACTTCTATTTTCCTAAACTCATGCTGACAACGTCAGGCCTAAAAAAGAAAAGAAAAAAAGAAGGTGTTTCTTGTTGAGCGTCACATGATGCTTGTTGTTGTTGTTGTGCTTATCAAAATACTGCTCTGTATTTTAACACCTGTATGTCTTAAAACACAGACTGCAACCCTTTGCACTGTGTCACACAATAAACTAGGAAGCCACGGAGGGAGGGAAAGAGACTTAGGAAGAAAACAACGCTTGATAATAGTGGGAAATTATGTTATTGTCAACACCTCATGTCTCGCAAACTTTATAAGAAGCACACAATGCGTAATATTTATGGAGCTAGTGTCATTCTGGTGATGTGTCACAGCGCAGGTGCTTACAAAACAGAAAACACTTTTCGCCAAAAGATATTAATAACTGTGCAGATGCCATCTTGTGTGCATTTTAAAGAGTGGTGACAATCTGACTGCTGTGTTATCACTCACTGTGCTAAGCAATTTCTGAGAATATGAATCTACGCAGATTACTTTATTACTACTGTATGTACTTGTGATTTCACATGCTCTTGTATTGCATTAGAGGTATATAAAAATATATATTAAAAGTATATAAAGGTAGTCATGTGTGGCTGTTACTTTCATGTCATTCCAAAAAGATTAAAGTTACACAAAAAGCCATAATATTAATATTTATAATTAATAATATAATATTTATCAGAACGAAATGCATTAAAGGTATTTATCAGAATGCTCTTTTCCATACAAGTGTGGATGGTAACAAATCAAGTCTTCTAAAGCAGTAGTTATACTAGAACATACAGAATACTACGTCGTAATTCACTGCAGACCGTAGTTCAAACCCAATGCCTTCATGATATGCGAAAGAACTTCTTAGAGTACTGCCGGAAGCACTTGACACCATATAAAATGCATTAGAGATCATACAAGGAGGTCTTATGTATCAAAAATGCATTATGTTAGACTGGGAGAAGAAAAGGATAGAAAAGAGCAAATTGTGTGATATGAACGATTTATATGATGGAAAGATTAAATTTAGGCTTTTATCCAACATAACCATTCATCATTTCACACATCAGTTGTGGCGAACCAACGGAAGCTCAAGCCCAATGAGGTTAATGTTCGTGTGTCACGCAGCGCGTTTGAGCTTCCGCAAGAACCAATGAGGTTCATTCTCGTATGCTATGCAGAATCTTTGAGCTTGCGCAGGAAGCAATGAGGTTCATTCTCGTATGCTATGCAGAATCTTTGAGCTTGCGCAGGAAGCAATGAGGTGCATTCTCATTTTACGCAGCACATTTGAGTTTACGCAGGAACCAATGAGGTCCAATCTCGTGTTACGCAGCACATTTGAGTTTACGCAGGAACCAATGAGGTCCATTCTCGTGTTACGCAGCACGTTTGAGTTTACGCAGGAAGCAATGAGGTGCATTCTCATTTTACGCAGCACATTTGAGTTTACGCAGGAACCAATGAGGTCCATTCTCGTGTTACGCAGCACGTTTGAGTTTACGCAGTAACGAATGAGGTCCATTCTCGTGTTACGCAGCACGTTTGAGTTTAATCAGGAACCAATGAGGTTCATTCTCGTGTTACGCAGCACGTTTGAGTTTACGCAGGAACGAATGAGGTTCATTCTCGTGTTACGCAGCACGTTTGAATTTAAGCAGGAACCAATGAGGTCCATTCTCGTGTTACGCAGCACGTTTGAGTTTACGCAGGAACGAATGAGGTTCATTCTCGTGTTACGCAGCACGTTTGAATTTACGCAGGAACCAATGAGGTCCATTCTCGTGTTACGCAGCACGTTTGAGTTTACGCAGGAACGAATGAGGTTCATTCTCATGTTACGCAGCACGTTTGAGTTTACGCAGGAACCAATGAGGTCCATTCTCGTGTTACGTAGCACGTTTGAGTTTACGCAGGAACCAATGAGGTCCATTCTCGTGTTACGCAGCACGTTTGAGTTTACGCAGGAACCAATGAGGTCCATTCTCGTGTTACGCAGCACGTTTGAGTTTACGCAGGAAGCAATGAGGTGCATTCTCGTATGCTATGCAGAATCTTTGAGCTTGCGCAGGAAGCAATGAGGTCCATTCTCGTTTTACGCAGCACGTTTGAGTTTACGCAGGAACCAATGAGGTCCATTCTCGTGTTACGCAGCACGTTCGAGTTTACGCAGGAACGAATGAGGTCCATTCTCGTGTTACGCAGCACGTTCGAGTTTACGCAGGAACCAATGAGGTCCATTCTCGTGTTACGCAGCACGTTCGAGTTTACGCAGGAACCAATGAGGTCCATTCTCGTGTTACGCAGCACGTTCGAGTTTACGCAGGAACCAATGAGGTCCATTCTCGTGTTACGCAGCACGTTCGAGTTTACGCAGGAACCAATGAGGTCCATTCTCGTGTTACGCAGCACGTTCGAGTTTACGCAGGAATCAATGAGGTCCATTCTCGTGTTACGCAGCACGTTCGAGTTTACGCAGGAACCAATGAGGTCCATTCTCGTGTTACGCAGCACGTTCGAGTTTACGCAGGAACCAATGAGGTCCATTCTCGTGTTACGCAGCACGTTTGAGTTTACGCAGGAACCAATGAGGTCCATTCTCGTGTTACGCAGCACGTTTGAGTTTACGCAGGAACCAATGAGGTCCATTCTCGTGTTACGCAGCACGTTCGAGTTTACGCAGGAACCAATGAGGTTCATTCTCGTGTTACGCAGCACGTTCGAGTTTACGCAGGAATCAATGAGGTCCATTCTCGTGTTACGCAGCACGTTCGAGTTTACGCAGGAACGAATGAGGTCCATTCTCGTGTTACGCAGCACGTTCGAGTTTACGCAGGAACCAATGAGGTCCATTCTCGTGTTACGCAGCACGTTTGAGTTTACGCAGGAACCAATGAGGTCCATTCTCGTGTTACGCAGCACGTTTGAGTTTACGCAGGAACCAATGAGGTTCATTCCCGTATGCTATGCAGAATGTTTGAGCTTGCGCAGGAAGCAATGAGGTCCATTCTCGAGTTACGCAGCACGTTTGAGTTTCTGCAGGATATATTGTTCATCATTTAAAGCGATCAAGTCTCTTTGGTAAATTTGGACTAAACTACTCAATTAATATGGATTTGTTTTACAATCTCTTTATAGACGTTTTGAAGTGTCGAAGTTTCAGTTGCGCAGCTGTCAATGGAGGGACAGAACACTCAGATTTCATTAAAAAAAATTCATTTGAGTTTCGAAGATGAACAAAAGTGTTACGGGTTTGAAATGACATGAGGTTTTGGTTTTGATATTTTCAGTTTTAAGTGAACTACCCCTTTAAGGTCTGAGGCTATTGGCCCTGCACGTTGTTAGCCCTGGCTCAACTGGCACGACAGTGGAAAAGTAGCTATTGTTCTTGAAAGCGCAAGATTTAATTATGAAGTTCAATGCCACCTTATACAACCATGTTATCATTCCTTACTTGCCCTGATGCTTACTCAATGTAAGTTAAACGTGTACTGTGGATATCCCAAATATCAAAAAAAAGAAAAAGAAAAGAATAAGGAAAAAGCTCCTGGAAACAATCCACTGAATAGTTCTGAAAGAATTTATTTCACAGTAGGAGAGTCCTGCAGTCCTCTCTCTGATGTGTACTAGCACAAGCCTTTCACTGGTTCAATAAGTACCCAACGTCACCATGTCGTCATCACTGTCAATGGAAAATACAATGCAGAACACTTGATGAGAAACACTTGATTGACACAAGTGTGATTCTACTGCTTCAGGTTATGAAGTAAACTATAGTCTGACAATAATTCAGTTTACTGCCATTTTCTTTCTTTTTTTTCATTGACTATGTTTTTAAAGTTATTTGTGAGCTTGTATGTTCTGCCTAACAGACCTTTAAATGACTAGATTCACGTGCAACCCCCAACACAGATCATACTAATATCAGCACAACACAGCCAATATTTAAATGCAGCTTTCAAGTTCATCCTAACTGAAAATTCTGTGAGTTTGCAGGGAAAATAAGCGCCAAAGCCCCATTTTCTACAAACGTGCAAGTAAGAAGTAAAAGTTATTTCCAAACTCCGGACCGTCATTTAGGATGCTGACATCTATGACATTTAAGAGAACGGCGATGAATGAGGCATGAGGAAAAGGGAAAGTGTTACCTTCTGGTCTACGATGGAGCATGCCATCTCTCGGACCTGCGCCAGGCTGAACTCGCCGGAATCCAGCAGGACGGGTTCCCGGCTCAACCCGATCTGGATTTGGAAGGAAATGCCTTGTGACCCCGGGAGGGGGCTCGGCGGTCGGATCACCGGAGGCACGCTCATATGAATCCCCTGGTGTCACCACAATCACGTCTGGACCGCGATCAGATCGGGCTGTTTGATCGAGTTCACACACCGGTTGCGCAAACTGAGGCAAACTTCGGATCCCCAAAGACGTTCAGAGGGCAAACTGACGAAAAACGCGGATTTGAAGGAAAACCTATACCACGGAAATGTAAAAGAGTTATTTGGACATTGAGAGGCGATGAAGATGATGATGATGATGGAGATATAGACGTCAGATATGTTTAATGTTGGGCTCGGATCAGACACCGCCTCCTGGCTGGTTCCTTCATCACGGAGGCTCAGATGATGCTGCAATGGCGAACGAGGATGTGAATGTCAAAGTTTCTGTGCTACAGATTAATTCTTTCCGCGCTAAAACATATTCAATCACTTTCGTTTGCAGGTACTATGGAATAGAATCGGTAAGATGAAAATAATTGCCATGGCAACCGTAGTTTCCGCCAAAATACTTCCGCAAAACCATATGGGGCATATCCAACTATGTAAGAATATTTCGTTTATGTTTCATTTAACAGTTGTTGTAATTTAAATGACTAGATACATTTTCTTTTTAAGACAACCCATGTGTGTGTGTGTGTAATTTATTACTGACCAGGTACATTTATGGGAGATTTTGTCTCAGAAACACTTATGCAGAACACCCTAGCAACCACCCAAAACACATTAGCAACCACATAGCAACGTGCTAAACTGCTCAGAACACCTTAGCAATGGTAGATGGTAACCACAATTCACCCACAAAACTCTAGCTCTGCAGTATAAGTTTGAAACTTAAAGAAAATAACATTGTGTAAAATCTAGAATAGAATAAAGAATAAAATCTAAGTCTACACTCAAAAAGGAGAAATTTACAAAAAGTTATAATCTGTCTTTGGGTCTGAATTTAAAGTCAGCATGAAATCAAATGGACAATTCTTGTTTTTAATATAATATTGTATTAAACATTATTAATTTATTTTTTAATAAATAATCTTTAATCAAAATAGCTTCTCCCTCTTGCACCGATATCTCTTCTCTGATGATGTGCTTACTGGAGTGAGGGTGGGACGACCTGTCACTCGTCTGAGATCATAGCAATAGCAAACCACAACCATCCAATCAATTCTCAATGGGCAAAATTAAGTCTCGCCCTACTTTTTATTTTACATTATTGTTTATTCCTTTTCACTCGGATATACGTCAAAATAGAGAAAAAATATGTTTCATGCCAACTTTAAATCAACATGTCATGATAATATTGTCCTATAGAGTCCATTAACACATTTTCAGCCGTGCTGGTTCCATAATAATTTTTTACATTAATTTTTCCCATAGGGACTTTAAAAGTTTTTTATTAAAGCGTTATAAGCCATGAACCAAAACAGCTACGAGGTGAATCACAACACTACAAACGTATTTGAAAGTCAGACAAAAATACAAAGATACAAGACAGTGTACTCAATGGCTTTAGTGAGGGAAAGAACCATGATCCCATTGCGAATCATACAATCATACAATATAATACAAAAGTATAATCAAATTAAAAACAATGGAAAACATAAAATCACTCATTTACAAATGCTGATTATATACTATATATAAAAACAATATATTTTCGATTTATAGCAAAATATGCATAAACTGTGTGTATATATATATATATATATATATATATATATATATATATATATATATAAATAAATAAATAGTGTAGAGCATAGAGAGATATGGCCGACTTTATGCCATTCACAGTGCTTCATGAGAGTGGGCGGAACTAACATTCTTTTAGCATGCTTTAGGTTTGTTAGAATTTATTTTAGAATTTGTTAGACATTAAAGCCATTCGAGAGCAGAGGAATCCATATTAAATTTTGGCATGGGATTGCACATAATTTGATCTTATTTATTATTTTGTTGCCACACCCAGAGTGCACATAAAGCTGCCTCTTTTTTGATGCTTATTGCACTTAAACAGTCAAATACACCAATGATGTCAAAATGCTGGTCTTGGCGAGTATTCACGTAAGCATAGTCTGTTATGTTTTAAGTGAACAAAAGCAGTTGAAAAAGAAAATGCACATGTAACAATATAATGGATCCGTGCATCAGGTCTTAAAGTGACAGGAGTCTAATATATCTACTGCCAAATTATTAGATAATATTAAAAATATTTATTTGGCAATTCTTTTATATCAAAATTGTGGCCCATGAAAATGGCTAGTAATTTTAGAAAACCACAAGCCACAGTGGCTGGTGAGTAAAACATGTAATGTCAAGCCCTATATATATATATTATTATATATACTATATTATATATACTATATTATATATATATTTATATATATATATATATATATATAACACAATAACTTAACATCTATGTAAGGAATTGATGACGGACTATTGAATTATTAGTGAAATGATTAGTTACACCTCTGTTGTGCATTATATTATTTTAATGTAACAGACTGGAGTCAATTATTCTGCTAATACTAAGGTTTCCAAGGTTACATTGTTCAGATGTTGTGTTTCAAGACATCTGTCTTTAAAATGTTCTTGTGTATAGGACAAATTTCTTACGCATCTCAATCTATGCCTCTGTTACTAATTCCAAAACATAATTTTAGAGCTCGTATTGGATTGATAGCAGACCAATGTAGTTATTAATGCAGCTAATGTGGAGAATAAGAGAGAGATTAAAGGGCTAGTCCACCCAAAAATGAATATTCTGTAACAATTTGTGTCCTTTCCATACATAATAAAACGTCATTTTTTGGCAAAAAACATTGAAATTATTTGTCATTTGTATTCTATTGTTTATTTGCTTGGTCTATGTCATTGTGGATTTTGGTTCTTTTACTTGTTGTAGGCTGTACAGACTAATATAACTGTACGGATCTGCGAAATCTGAAATCATTTGGCAAAGTGATAAGGACGTATTGTATTTTCCCTGAAAATAATTGCACATCATTCATCAACCAATCAAATTCAAGCATTTACCAGCCCTGTTGTATAAAAATAACATAATATATACTATATTAAGTATATTATAATAAATATTATCAGTCTCAAGTCACCACTGAAAAAAAAGACAAAATATTTTTATTTACCTGTCTGTTTTTGAGTCCGAATGTAAATATACCATGTGTCATGAGTTAATAATATTGTCCTATCAGATGACAATGCAATAATCTTTACTAAACTAATTAGTGTTTGCCCTAGTGTTCACATTAATAAGAGCACACCAGTTGTAACTTTTTTCCAGACAGAGTTGAGTAGCTTATTAAATGCCTTCTATTCCGATTGAAACTTATTAGGATGCAAATAATTCTGACCAGGCTTGAGTCGGCCAACTGTGTTCATGCACCTCCGTGTGTGCCGGCATTTTGTAAACAGAAGGGCTCAAGGACTTGTAGTTGCTAGGAGAGGCCAGCTGATGCTCGCCTCCCACGCATAGAGCAACTGTGTGTTCATCACACAGAAGGCCACCAATATCACTCGATTCAATTAGTAAGATCACTAATAGGATTGCTTGTTTTAGGTCAAATTAGACCCACACAGACCTACTGCTCTTGTCAGAGAGCAGACAAATTTCCCCAAACAAATGATGTGTTGATTGTGGCAACATTTGTTACAGTCAACTTCTTTCACAACAGTAAGTGTTATTGGAAGCTATATTGTTGGCTGTTTGTTAAAAGTATTTTTTTTATAGAAAAAAACGAATGACTACAGTGGAGTCAGGAGCATTTTTTTTTGCCTATGATATGATGTTTTGAATGGGTAAATCACCGTGAACCACGTTTCTAAGTCAACTTTACTGTTCCACGTTAACTAATTCATCATGATTACATTGCAATAAAAAAAATCCATGTCTTTTTTTTAAGTAATTTAATTAAACGGATGGTTCACACCAAAATAAGAATATTCTGTCATCATTTATGCACCCTCATGCCATTCTAATCCTGTATGACTGAATGTTTCATCCATGAAATTAAAGTCAGTCAGGTCCAGAACCCCATTAAAATTCATTGTACGGAGAGAAAAGAAGAAAGAAAAACATTGCGTTTCCACAGAAGAACAAAGTCACACATTTTTGGAATGACAGATGATAGAATTTTCCTTTTTAGTGTAAACCAAGTAATTCTTAATTACCTCATGTTTGTTTGTGATTTTGTGGTTTGTTCTGTAAAATACAACGTGAGGATCGACTGTGGCACAGCGTTTTGTTAAGGTGACACAAACATCTCACATGCTGCTTCTATTCCAGGTGGCTAACCTTTCCATGTGCATTGATTCTTGTTTGACTTCGTAAACTCTTCACGGCACCGAATTTCTCATTTGACAAAAAGAACTCAAATTATTCCACTCATAAGCCTGTAAAATAATCTTCCTTAAATAAGTCTAAATTACAGAAGACAGGAAGTCAAAAGATTATTGGAGCATGTCACACAGAAAGAGCGAGAAAACGCTGGCATATGCCAAAGCACCTCTTGACAGATAATAAGGTTTCTCTGTTTTAGGAGCCATTACAGGTCAGGACCCCCAGCAGCATGTCATGATGACTTCTAATTGCAATTTATGTAATAAGTGGGAAAGAGATTTAGTAACATGGTCGAAAATGGAGAATAAATGATTAGGGGCTTGGCAGAAATGACAGTTTTCAGTTTAGTACCCCGCTCACTCTCTCTCCCTCTCTTTCTCTAGCTGTGGCTCACTCAGCAATTAACTCAACGCCCATTACATCCTCAGTGCTGATCTGACTGACAGGGAAAATGTCTATATTTATAATTATGGAGAGTGGAGTGACTGCTCCATCAAGCCTTTTTGTGACATGAAGGTTTTGACTGATACGGTTGGTGTCAGGTGTGGCATACTGGGGCAGTGCAGGTTGTGCTTTGGTTTGGTTAAAGATGCATTTCACACAATTCAATTCTAAAAAAGACTTAATTTTCAGCTAATATGTTTTTCTTATTGTAGGAAAGGAAAATATGGTCAATTAGTGGCAAAGAGATATTACAATATTTTGATATTGATATTTTTAGTTATTTTACATTTATATTGGGGAAATGGAAATTTTCCACTATTCAGAGCAGATGTGTGAATGTGATACGCAGGGTTATTATTGTTAACTAAAATAAAAATAAATAAAACCTAAATAGTCACATTTTGCCATTTAATGGCAAAAACAACACAAAATGGCAAAAACATACACTGAAATTAAACTGAAAGTATAAAACAAAAGCTCGTTAAAAAAACTATGTTAAGTATGTATTATTTAAAACATTATTAAATCATTAAAACATTATTTACGTAAATAACACTATACTGTAAAATTACTGTAATTACAGTAAATTACACAAACACACTTTCACAAAAAATACTTTCAATCAGCCAAAATCCAAAGATTGAGCCAAGCCAAAATCCAACTGAGTGACACCAAAATTCAAGAAACAAGAGAGGAAAAGATCCTAATATATATATATATATATACAGTATATTAATAATATATATAAAAAATTAAGCAATATATATATATATATATATATATATATATACACTGCTTAAAAAAATTAAGGGTACACTTAATCATCACAGTGTAACACTGAGTCAGTTAAACTTCATGGATATCAAGCTGTCCAATTAGGAAGCATAAGTGATTGTGAATCACTTTGGTGCAAATGAAAGTGACAACAGAGACACTGGAGAGGAAACAGCCAGACACCCCCCAAAAAGGGAATGATGTTTTCAAGGTGGTGGCCATAGACAATTGTTCTCTCCTTATTCCTCCTGACTGATTTGTCTTTATTTTTGTGTTTTGTTAGGGTTGTTGTCACTGTGTGTAGCATGAGGCAGTTCCTGCAACCCAATCAGGTTACACAGGCAGTCCTACACCTCCAATGACACATATGTACAGTCGCAAGGTTTGGTGTGTCTCCCAACACAGTTTCAATATGGAAGAGATACCAGGAAACAAGCTGTTACACAAGGAGAGCTGGAAAGGGACATAGAAGAGCAACAACCCAGCAGCAGGACCAGTATCTGCTCATTTGTGTGAGGAGGAACAGGAGGAGCACTGCCAAAGTCCAACAAACCTCCAGCAGGCTTATGGTGTGCATGTTTCTGACCAAATGGTCAGAAACAGACGTTATGGGGGCCTGACATCCTCTAGTGGGACCTGTGCTCACAGGTCATCACCGTGCAGCTCAACTGGTATTTGCTAGAGAACACCAGAGTTCGCAAGTTGGCATGTGAGAGGTGTGGAGAGTCTGGAGATACCGCGGGGAATGTTATTCTGCGTGCAAAATCATCCAGCAAGATCTTTTTTTTGTGGGTAAGTAATGGTCTGAGGAGGATTACATCCTTGGAGGGTCACACAGACCTCCACATGCTAGCCAGTGGTTCCCTTACATGGGGGCCATACACTACTGACTTTCAATATGAGTTGCCGTGATAAACTTGGATCAGCCTTTCTATTTAGATTTTTAAATAGATTTTTAATGTCATTTTGAATCCAGCGCTCAGTGTTTTGATGATTTTGGTTACCATTGACTGTTGTCACATAATTTTGTTTTTAACAAATTATAGGATGTATATAAATCATTCATTGAGGTCCAATGTGTGATTTAAGTGTTCCCTTGAATTTTTTTGAGCAGTATATATAGATAGATAGATAGATAGATAGATAGATATAGCTAGAGAGCTCTCTCTAGATAGCTCTCTCTAGAGAGAGAGAGAGAGAGAGAGAGAGAGAGAGAAAGAGTGAGAGAGAGTATCCACCTGTTATAAGAACCAAAGAATCGGAGATATTAATAATAAACATTTTTACTTATGTAACACCTTTTCAGGATATCATATTATGGCCAAAATATCACTATTATTGATATTATCATCTGGATATATCCTTTTATCATTTGGAAATATTTAAGTAATTAATTTTTAAAAAGTTTTTTTATTTTATTCTTTATCAAATCTCAGGATAAAATCTTTATCTCTATAACATACAATGTAAAATCACCAGTCATCATATATAGGGTGACCACAGAACTGAAATAAACTCATTATGGCAATCAACGGGTTAAAGTGGATCCATCAAAGGAAAATAAGCATGTCTGATGTGAAACCATTGTTTGACAAGAGCCACTCATCAATCTTTTGTGGGCCTCTTCAGCCACTGCTCCCTGTCTGCGAGTTCAATCTCATTCAGTCCTTCATTCACTGACCTTTTGTCACCATTCATTATCTTTTCTGCAGACATCTTCAAAGCTAACAAAACTCACAATTCAAATGATTTGCAATTGGGTGCCTGCTTTCCCATGAAACTGTGTACTATTTGCTAATGCTGAGGTTCATGATGTAGTGGGTAATGCAAAAGGTTCATTTGATATGATAAACTGTTAAGGGAGGGGGGTGGGGGTATATTGTGAGTGAGATTGGCTCTGACAGCCCATCTTTCCAGCAGAAACTTTCTTGTGCAGGGCTTGTTTATTTGGTCAGCAGGGATGCATATTAAATATCTGGAGAGAAAAAGTCCTCATTTTGTTGGCGAATTCTGTTTGTTTTATATTCATTGTGATTGTGACTTTGGCAGCGATTTAAATCCCCACAGCGAAGACGCCTTTTCTGTAATGACACTTCTGAGGACTCTGCAAAAAGGTCCTGTTTAGAATGTTGTAGTTTTGCTGGGTGAAATTCAAATAACAATAGGAAGCATATATAACAGGGTATGTAAATGCCAATACCCCGATAGAAGTGTGAAGTAAAGTGTTTTGGGTTGGGCCTGCACATCTATTGTGTTTGTGCGGCATTTAATTGCATCATATTGATTGGTGGAAAGGATATCGAGGGTGAAAGAACATTTAGGGCCTTAAATGCTGTTATTTTCTGTTTGGTCAAACAAAATGCATTAGTTAAAGGAACTTATTATCCTATTTAGTTAAATAACTGTTAAAGTATTAGTCCATCCATGCAGGTCATTTGAAGCCTGTTTGACTTTGTTTCTTATGCAAAAGAAAAGGGATATTTTAAAAATGTTTCAACTGTTTGTGTACATACAATGAAAGTCAATGGGATCCAAAACTTTGAACTTTCATTTAGGGTCAAAATTTTTGAGACCTTTATCCAACAGAAGATAGAAATGAAAATCAGGTTTGAGGGTGAGTAAATAATGACAGAAAATTCATTTTTGGTTGAAATATCCCTTTAAGGCCTTGTAAAGATGTTTGTTGACTGGTAGGGAATTTCAAGCATTCTTGATTGTATTTGTTTTAGGCTACTGATGAAATGATGTGGCAAATTGTTTGTGATTTATGTATGTTTGTTTGCAGGTGTGAGCATATATTGTGTATCTTCACCATGCACTGTCTCTTGTCTACTTCTGGAACCTACGGGACATTTAATTTAAGTGAATTCTCTAGTGACAGTGTGCTCATAAAACAAATGTAGAGTCACAGAGCCCTCTGCAGAGCATTTATAAATCTATAAGCATAATAATTCATGCACGATGGAACCCAAGTGGAGAACTTGCATTTAAAATAGAAGGTAAACTCTTCACCTTCAAAAAAAAAAAGCATTTGCAAAGCCATGGTTTTCTGAATTTGCACGTATACTGTATACTTATACAAGAAGGTGTGAAATACAACTATTACATCAAATTTTTACTCTCCGTGGATTAATCTGCACATACATGTTTATGGAAAAAGAGCTTTAGGCAGAAAACATTGCTATACCTAATTTTTGCATAGATATTTATCAACAAGTGGCATGTTTAGTCTGTATAACATCATGACGAGACACGATCATAGCAGTATGTAAATAGTTCACATGATTAAAACACCCTCGCATGAGAAATTGCTTGTTCGTTATGCTGGCCTGGGCTTATTTTTGATACTTAACTGGGAAATTGAAAAGCAAACATCAGAAAACATATTGCAACACTGCCAGGGGCGGTCCCTCAGCACCCCAAATAAAAAACAACAAAGTGCACCTTTAATTATTTTGTGTCTCCCAATAACAACTTTAATTGGCTTGTGGAGGCAGGCAGGGACTGTGGAAGCATAGCCTGCGTTCAGTTGGGACTTGATGAGGACGGATACTGTCCCCTAATGGCTCACATCACTAGTTCTACAGTCACAGGCCGCTAATGACTCGCTTGTCAACCATCTCGTTAGCAAGGGGCAGACCTCGGCAGGCCCTCCCCTTGCCCAGTCACCAGGGGACAGGCTTAATTGGATACTGGGTGTGGCTGGATTTAGGGCGGATGGTGGTCACTGTTGCATGTATGAGTACACTTGATAATAGATTCCCTGGACACGACATTAATCTACAGTTTCAAACCTGTAAATTGAACACCCGTGATCCGGCCTTTCTCTTACCAATCCCTTACAAATTACGCTCTTTAGTTCAAATGTATAAAGTTATTTGTTTTGGACGCCATTCAGTCAGCTGGCATCACGCAACAACTTCACTGACTGATGTTTAGGCTATAGATTGTATAACTCTTCAGTGGTTTGCAAAAGTATTCAGCCCTTTACCCAATAGCTTGCATGTGCCTCTCATAAAAATGCATGAAAATGAATTAAGCATATATTAAATGTGTTTCATTTGTACTTGCTCTCCAGAGGACTTTCCGTCACAATATTATGTCAAGGAATGGCTGTAGGGCACAAAAGTATGCCAAGTACAATTCTCTCATTTTACACAATTTTCTGACCCCTGATATTTTTCTTTCAAAAAGCGCTATTAAAGAAATAAATGATTTAAATGTGACATTGACATCAGAGAACATTCTTGAAAAGAAAAATTATACATGCTATAAGACAAACAACGACTTTATTTTAATATTTTGTCAAACTAAATTTTCCTTTTTTTCCCCTTTCAATTATTATTATTATTTTGGCTCATCCTTACAAACACATTTGCACATATTCAAATCTAGACATTAATTGACGACTGATGGGCATTCACCATTTTGCTAATTTGATGTTAATTTGGTTCAGGTTTTTGGCATCATTCTGAAGCTTTTCTCTCAAATATCAGCTTTTAAATAGGTTATTTTAAAGGTATTGATCCTGTTGTGGCTACAAGATCTATATTGGTCTCATCTTACCACACTCTCACAACAACATGCATTTGTGTTTTCACATTTGTAGTAATGGTTACTACACTGCACTGCTTTACTCTATTCTTTTCTTCCAAACATTTCCTCTTTGAAATGATTGTTGGTCTTACTGGGCCTTCTGTGCAAAGCACGTTTAGATACAACCTTTTCTATTTAGTCTCTAGTTTTCTGACATCCAAACACTTCTATACCTGCAAACCTTTTTTCTAACTCTTACATTTGTTATCATGGAACTCTAACTTCTTTGGAATGTCGATTGGTCTTTAATAATCCCTTAATGGTGTGATTTTTTTTAACCAAATAAAAATTATTTTCAGCAAAAATTTCTGTAAAATAAGAGAATTGCTAACAAAAATGTTTAATATTTTAACAGGTTACTGTTTGTCTGTGAGAGAAAATCATCTGATGACCTGGGTCAAATGATACAGTTATAGTATGAAGAAAATATTATTTATAATATATAATAAATAACAGAAATATGACTTATGTGTGCCAGGACAATAGAATATACCAACCTGGTAAACCAAAGTAATGAAATTTGGGTGAACATAAAGTATACACTATTTAGGCATACAAATATATAATTAAGGACATTTTTAACTTAAAAGTTAAGTTAAGGACATGACTGTTTTTCATTAATGTATGGTTGGGGTAAGTTGTCTTGTGTGTTTTGTTTATACGTTGTTTGCCAAAAAATGTGTGTTATATTTCTGTATGTAAACTTACTTATTTGTTATATAATGAATTGAGCCTTTATATTCTTATTGTGACAACATGCCCCTATTGAAACATGTAGCCATGCTGAAAAAATGACCAGCTTTATTCTCCATATAAATGCAGTGGAGAAAAAGCGTGACTAGTCCCAGGCTTCTCTACATTACATCTTTATAAAATCCCATTTTGAAATATTTATTTGGCTCTACATCACGGCTCTGCAGTACACATCTTTCAGTGTCATATTTGGTGGTCTAATTAATCTCCACAAGGGAGAAATTTGCCAGAGTTTGTCACCCGGTGGCCATTTTGACAGGTCCTGTCAGGGAGATACGAAGCCGAATCATAATCCACGAGTTTCAATTTCTGCTCAGCAGGCAAATAAACAGAGACATGTTTTCTGTCAGAAACCAGAATCAAATCTGAAGCTTAGCCTAGAGAGACACTCAGTAGCCTGCATACGTGTAACTATTTCAGTGAAGAAAATAGCTATTTGTGACCATAATATTATATTTCCTTTCAGATTCTCAGTTCAAAGCTCTAAGCTATACATAAATAAGTAAGAAAAGAAAAAGTGTTGAGAACAGATTACATTCAAGCTTATAAATAATGAAACTTCATGAGGTCAGATCACAGCAGAATGTGGTATAAACATGGCAATGACAATTCACCCTGTGCTTCAGTGATAGCTAGCGACACTTAAAATGTATGTTAGACGCTTGTAGCAATTCCTATCCGGATGACCAAACCGGCTTCAGATTAAGTGCGCTGGTATGGATAAATGCAAATGATTTTTTGTTGCTGTATTTTTCCTAATACATTAATGTTTTAAGGTTTGAACTTTAGCAGCTAAAAGGTGTCAACGTTGCAGCTATCCTGGAGTGTAACAACAATGAAATAATCACACACACACACAGCCATGTGGCATGTCTGTCAGAAGACCTGACAGTCTTACCAGATATCACAGAGGGTGCTGTATGATGTCAAGCAAGAAACAGCCTCCAAAGTGATTTCCCGCCCCCTCCTATGCATGGCACTATTATAAACCATGAACACACTGGCCCTTTTGACATACACACTCCTTCTATAGGAGACTGAATACATCTCCATGTATTATCACCATACAAGCACTCAGGATATGGATATAGATATTACTTTGTGCCTTTGAAGGCATTGCGTCGTCTTTCCGAGTGATTGCGATTATAAAGGCCGAACTATAGGAATAGCATTATTAATTTTTGTCTCTGAAACAGACCATTAAGCCAATTAACATAATGTAAAGCGTAATAAAGGAGGAGGGGTCTAATCCCTTCAAGCACAGGTCTCCCATGAGGAATAGGTGTGAATATTCGCTAGCATCTCATCCCTTGCCCCCTTCATCCCTGCATACAGCTTTCTCCCCTGCCAATCGACCCCCCCAACAAACACACACCACACCGCCTAGCGCCACTCCTGGCATAGTGTATATAATATGTAGCTAGCTAATTGCAAATCATCTGTGATGTACACGACTGCTTCACTAATTGCCGCTGGAAGCTGTGCTCATTAACTGTTCTCATCTGGCTCGGTACACAAGCTAAACAACCTGCAAACGATCCAGCAATTACTGTTATTTTACATCGACGACGCCAGGCGTGCATGAAAATAGCTGCTGTAAATAACAAAAGACATTTGGCTGCAAATGTCTGAAAATGCGTTGTCGCCAAAAAAAAGAGGCTCATTAAACAGTAGTTATTTATTGAAGAATTTTACAAAAGACGCAAAAGCAGCAGGGCGCTCCTGAGGGACTCGCCAAAGGCTTTCCTGAGTTGGGTGGCACGCCCACGGATCATTTATTGACCAAACTGAGTTTTGTTGTTTACCAATAAAATGGTGGTACGCTGACAATGTTTGTGTAACATATGCCTCACGCGTACTGTATGTCACCAGAAAGCAGCCTTACAACTGAGTGAGACAGTGTTTGCTTGTGTGGGTGATGGAACGAGAGGGCTAAAGAGAGGGAGAGAGAATGTCTGTCTGCCCTCATGTTCTCACTGACACTTACATTCATGCATATATTCTCAGCTCCTCCAGATGCCTTTACATAAAGTCATGTATACAAATGCACAGGCGCTAACAGGGAGGAGCCTTGCAGTCGTGGTGGCCATAATGAATGTTCGTTTTTGGGACACTACCACAGATACATCGCAAAAGGCACAAATTTGTCAGCTAGGTTGTACCGAGCTTCAAGCATCTTATCATTTTTCAATGTAATTTGTGTGTGTGTGTCTGTTTTACATAAAAAGACTGAAAGTGCTACAGTAAAAACTTGGTTGAAAAACTGTCAATGGTTTAATGTTAGATATTTTGTAAACTGATTGTTAAATACTGTCAAATTTATGTTTGTCAAATGTAGGGTGTTTTGTGTTAAAAAAAATAGTTATTTAATGCTTCACTCTTAAAAATAAAGGTTCAAAAGGGGGGTATCTCACGGCGATGCCATAGAATAACTATTTTTGGTTCCCCAAAGAACCTTTCAGGCAACAGTTCTAAAAGAACCTTTTTTTTTGTTAGTGTAAAGATCATTTTAAAACCATTTTTTCCCATAATGAACCTTTGGTGCATTGGAAAGGTTCTGTAAATGTCAAAGGTTCTTTGTGGAAGCATACATGCAAATAAATAACCTTATTTTAAGAGTGTTATTGCATTATTTGTGTTTTCCTGATGATGTTGCCTTAATGTGTATGACCACGTGTACTGTCTATACTCAAGTACTGGCCATGCTTTCTGGACAAGCCACTTACTCTGATTCAACTGATTTGTTTTGTACCACCTATTATGGTGGATATCCATACGCTTTAAGGTAGAAAGCCTTAAAGCCTGAAAGATTTTGGTAGTTCAAGAAGTTTTATGTCACTTCATGAAATATGATTATAATTTGTTAAATATTGACACCAATATGCCATCTTGTAATTCTGGAAACATTGTCACATTACTTTTACAGTGAATTTTTGGAAACAACACCTGTCGTTTTTCTATTCTAAATATAATACGATTTTTTTTATGGTTTTAACAGAATATATATTAAATAATGTAGTCTAACAATATAGCCTCCAACATAATTAAAGTAGAAATTCTGGTAAAACCCAGAAGGAATCTGTGGTAAACTTCATGCTCTGATATTATCTTTCATCAGTTCTTATAATGATAATATACAAAATTCAAAAGAATATTTGTGGTGCAAACATTATGTGAACTGATTTTTAAGTTGTGAATAACCATATGAACGCAAATTAAAATACAAATATTGTCTCAGATGTGAGTATCTTTCTAGAATTTAATTGTGTTCAGAAACATTCAACAGCCACCCTCCATCTGGACATTAGCTCCATTACTAAAAAGTTTCTAAGGTTTGATGTGGGCAAATTAAACCAAAACCTATTAGTGGGAACTGACTCATTATGGCCGTCACAGTCAATTATCTCATTAGCATGTAACAATATTACATTAACTTACTGAGTCTTAGAGTTTAGCCCATTACCATCTTGTTGTTTTCCACCATTTAAGCTATAGATGATGCAATACTGATGTTTGAAGATTCAACAAATTAAATGTGAGTTAATAAACAGTTTTATTACAAATCATTGAAGGAGAATTACTGAAATATATTTAATTGAAATAGCAGAATGACTACCTTATATTTCCTGAGAAAATATTGATGATCAGAAGCAGCAGTTTTATTTCACCATGCCATAAATAAAGATTTAAATTCAATTTTGACCACATAAGTAAAATAAATAGAGGAAGATGTGATGGAAATTAGACATATGGCTTGCATAAGGATGAAAGCCTATCAGTTACATTTTGTTATATTTTGGGCTGAGAAAAAAATCACATTGACAAAATGTTGGAAATGTCTGAGTTTTGCTTTTGAAAACACAAAGCTTAATAATACACTCAGACACAAAGTAGTTCTTCTCTCTTTCCCTGCCTCTTACTCTCTCTATTTTCTGTTTCACATACTCTTTTCGTCACATTTCCCCATATAGATGCGTGCATACACATAAAGAGAACTCATTTTAATGTGTTTATGGAATGTAAAGCCTTTCATTTTCGAAATCCTGTCTCTTAACCATTATCTCTCATTGTAACACATAAGGGCGGAGACAGGAGATATTCTGTGTGGGTGTACAACAGGCTTCTATGCACAATCCTCTTAGAGAAAACGAGAAAGAATGGTGAGGTGAAATTAATCCAAAAAAGGTAGAGAAGGAAAGAGAGGACATTAATGCAGACATTGCTTGTAGACAGAAGGACACTCTCTACCGGGATAATTATTCTAGGTGTGTGTGTGTGTGTGTGTGGGGAGAGAGAGAACGAGAGAGAGGGAGTGGAGGAGGGATGATGAAATTGCTTGATTAAGAAAGAGAGGGGGGAAAATAAACCATTTCATTTTCCTCTCTTGAAAACCAAACAGTAAAAGATTTGTGCAGATGTGGTCAGACACATGACTTCCAGTAATAAAAGAACAATTTCATCACTTTCTTTGTTCATCTTCATCTCTATAATCTTCAGGTTTGATACTCCAGGAATAAATCCGATAATATTTTTGCCCACCTGCTGACAGCAATCTCCAAAGGGAGTTAAATTATATGTCTATTTTAAGATTAGAATGCATTTTGATTTTACTGCAAAGGACAAAATGGAATTTGCTTCCACGAGGTCTGCTTTAATACGCCGCTCTGCATGAAATTCATTATAGAATCTCATTGGATTGGATACATATGGAAAAGACGCATTATATCACTAGCGTAAACCGCTTGGGTTATAGTTTTGGTGTATATCTTTATCCTGAAGAGTAAAAGCAATGACCCCTACTACAAATCACTTGGCCTCCCTTTTACCAGGACATTAGCTCTGCCACTTAATCCACTCGGGAAAATGCAGCTTGCTCTATACTATCCAGCTCAAACATATGTAAGCTTCAGAGCTCAATGGGAGCTGTGGCAGGCCAAGTGGGTTGTGAGCTAAACTAATGAAGCTCAGGTTGGAGCCTCATCGTCCTATGCTTTCCCACCTTTCACAGACACTACCAGGGGAATCAATTTGAACAAATGCAGAACATATTGTGGCTAGGTTCATTGCAGCGTTAATTAATGTAGCAGACGCTAAAGAAACTCTGAGTACAGCGAGTCCCAATTATCCAGGGAGCAGCCAGGAGCTGATTTGCCATTTGTTATATTAAGTATTTGGAATTAGTTGAGTCCAGGTATAATTAAAAATTGTGCCACTTTCACCTGCAACATGTGGAAACTTGTTAATTCCCAACTTTCCCCCCCTTTCCCCCATGACTTAACAGATGGTGAAGGAGGAAAAAATGGTACTGAGTGAAAGAAAAACATGTTGTTGTTTAATATAGAAGTGGAGAAAATCTTTTTAAAAAAGCACAATTTGGCAACACTATTAGGATGGATGTGAATGAGAGGACAAATAGTTTTTTGATGTTGTGTATTTATCAAGGTTTATGGTGTCAGTGAGAATTAACCAATCAAATGTCTCGTTCTCACTCGGAGGTCTGTTGGCGCGATGAGCTTTTCCTCCCCACTTTCACTGTTTGTTTGTAGTCCGCCTTCACTTTCAGTACCAATAAAACAAAACACCGGAGGTGAAAAACAAAATAGTAATCATTTCGATCAACACGTAGCAGGACTTCTTCCTTGAACGCCTGAATTGTATGCATTGAGGGAAATGCCTGCGCGCTACATCATCGAATCACAATATTTCTGCTGTGTGCTCAACCCTGAGCTCGCGCGTAGGTGTGTGTGTGCACGCGCTTTCATAGGCCCCGGTATGGCGTCAGTAGGAAGGCGACTTCATTTGAGCATTTGAGTATGTGTGTGCACGGTGACGTGGGGCTCACCGGGAATCATAGGGTTGACATGGAAGACTTCAGTCACAGGTCATTTAGCACAGTGGGAATTCTGCTCCAGCACTGCACACACGCGCAGATACACAATCATACACACACAAATGCTGCTGCACGTACGCAATGCTACGCAACAAATCCTCTGTACATTTTTGCCTAAAATCTTAATCTTATATTTAAACCACGCAGGCAGCCGTTCAAAAATGATGTGGGAGATCATGGAAAACAAGCAGTGTTGTTTTCTAATGTGGACAAAACAAGTGTCCATCAAATCACACTTTGAATTCCGAGCGCTCAGACAACAGTTTAAAATCCGCAAATACAGTGCGCTCGCGCTAGTGCGCGTGCACGCACACACTGCAGCGATTGTGAGCGTGAAGACAATGAGTGAGACAAACAATGCGGTAATGTGTGCCACTACCAAACAACACAGGATAGGATCAACAACACATCCCGACAGAGACCAACCTTATGGATGGTGTGTGTGTGTGTGTGTGTGTGTGTGTGTGTGTGTGTGTGTGTGTGTGTGTGTGTGTGTGTGTGTGTGTGTGTGTGTGTGTGTGTGTGTGCGATCATCTTCGCAGCTGTTACCTTGCAGTTGATGATGTTTTGTGATGTTGCTATGGTGATTGTTCCTTTACTTTCCCTGAAAGGTCCATAGCTTTAGCTTACTCTATAACCTAATTATGTTGGCTTGAGATATATACTATTAGAAAAAAAAACATTATTATTATTCTGAGGCTAAAACTACATGCACCGTATCTCTTCCTAGATCTCTAAAGCTATACCAAACTATCAAATCTAAACTGTCACACTCAAGTTGATCTGCTTAAGTTGCTCTCTGTTTCTGTTTATGTATCATACATCTTTTAAACTTTCATCAAGGTTTGTGTACAAACTTTACACATCTAGTTACATACACAGTAGGTACAAGTAGTACAAAATAATCCAATTCATCCTTAAAATTACCGGGTTATGTCACGCGGTTTAAAATATATTTTCAAGGCAACAGTCAAGATTATATTTTATATCTTTAACCGCACCTTCACAAACCTTTTCTCATCCCGATCAAATTTAAATGAGCAATTCCCGTCTTTCTCCCTCATCGTTCTCCCTCATCGTTCCCTCTCTTTCAAATTTCTCTTTCTTTGAGTCTTTCCCCATGTCTGATGGTCTATTATTATGATAGTATGATAGTCGTCATTAAGATAACATAACAAGGGCTAAGACAATAATAAAACCTCCGTTAAGATGTTATGCAGAGTTTCTTTGACAGTCGCTCAAAATTTGGCCAAATTCCCCTCAGACGGAGTTTTTTCTGAATTAGCCTCGCGATCCACAGCGGTGTGTTTAAGTTGTTTATTTGTCGAAAAACACCTATGCAGTCACAGCCTAATTGACAAGCAAGTTTTGCCTTATGTAAAATCAGATTTAATCCAAATGCCTTTTCTAATAGGCATGTTAACAACACAAGATATTAGTAAGCAGTAGCACAAACAAGTCATATTAATGAGCGAAAAATATTTTGATGATACATTAATGTGTCAAGAGCTGTGGTTTCAAAAGGAATGTGTATAATTAGGTTTCTCCTGCAGAAACAGACTGAAGTCAAGACTGAGCTCTTCTGAAAGGCTTTACCGTGAAACTTTATGGAGCACTGCCATCTACAGGCCAGAGGAGGCCGATCTCGAAAGAAACACTTCATGCTTCCTCAAGATTGTCTTAAGAAATCAAAGGACATTGAATAAAACTACATCATCTATTAAATTATTATTATATTGCACCAATTTGTCTATTTTAATATCTTACGGTATATATATACTTGTTGGATAGAGTAAATATGCAGAGTAAATACTGTACATCACATTATTATTTTTATTATTTTTTATTTTTATACTATAATTAATTTTGTTATTAAATTATACTTTTTACTTTATTCAATTATATTTAAACTTATAAAGTGCTTAACAGTTTTCTTGAAATTTTGCTCTGCTTTGTTTACATTTGTGACATTTTATATATATATATATATATATAAAATTTCACAAATGTAAAAAAGCAGAGCAAAATGTTAAATATATATATATATATATATCAATAAATATATTTAAAAAAAAAAGACTCCTCAGATTTGTTATACAACTATTCAGAATGGCTTGTGAGGGGTTTCATGTAAAGCTGTTGTGCTTCCAGATATTAAGAAAATTGCCTTAGCCCTCACTTACTTCCACACTGTTTGCCAGGGGGCGCTGTGTACCTAATCTTGCTTTTTTTTCTCATGTATTTAATCTTTATTTCAGAGAGGGATGCTTTGATTTGACAACTGATCGTGACTGTTTTGAATACTGAAAATGTGCAATTATGATAAATTTAAAGTAGTATTTAGAAGCATATAACTTCATTCTAAATGTATAGACCTCTCTTTCATACTTATCAGACCTATGGATGGAGTGCGTATGGTACGTGAAACAGCTCGCTCTTTCCATTGGTCTGAATGTCCTGTTCACACTTATAGTTCACAGATGAGGGACAATCAATTTCTTCAAATATATATTGATGGGAATAGTAATTCACACAAGGGCAACACTGATAACAATTCACATGTGAAAATCATTGCATCACAACAATTTATGGGTGGATATTCAAAAGTGCCAAGGATGAGAGGCGGGCACTCCGATATGTATGCCTATAAGTGGAAAAACTTATTTGTATGTGTGAACCGCCCTTGGGATCCCTTCCAGACACCAAATGAAATTGCGTGACAGGATGAACGGACGGGGCTAAAGTGGTCATGGGTATCTCAAAGAAGCAAATGCCTTGTAGCTATAGGATTTGTCCTTTTGGCTCAGGCTTTTGTGAGAAAATAAATAAGCTTAATGGTCAGATATTACCTACTGGAAAGTGGCCTATGGTTTGCCGTAGTTCACTGTGGTAGATCCAATTAAATGCTGATGGTCTATGACCTATATTTAGTCTGTAATTCAGTGTTTGGGTTGGTTGAACCTGTTTATTTCCATTTGACTCAAACAAATGATCAGGGATTACGGTAATGAGCGATGACCTTCTAACTCCATGCGATCAGCTTACATATAAACCTGTTCCAAGATAATCCATAAATCTTTCAAGTACACTAATGTATGACAAATGGTTAATTGAGTGCATTAGTGTATGCTAAGGAGTTCATGTTTGCAGCCATCATGTGGTAATCCACGCTATATTTGTAAACATTATGGCCTTTGTGATAACCTGTTGACTCTAAAGTATTGGTGCAAACACAGATACTATAAGGATTTGTATTGTGGCATGTCACTACAGCACCTAATACAGCACTTGTGAGTGATAGAATGTGTCAAAGGCCGGTCAGCCTTGGGACAGTGGTTTCAAGCTATCCTTGGGTATAGTAGCCAAACAGTGGCATTACATAAGAAATGGAGAAATGTTGTGTCGTGTCACCCCCTCTAAAAAATGTAACATCCATCCCCATGTTTAAAAGCATTATGTTTAAATAAAGTAAATAAAGCAATAGTAAAGTGTGCCCTTGACCACACTGCAAAAAAATTGGGTTTTGTCATGCTTTTCTGTAAAAAAACTAATAATAATAAAAAAAAAAAATAAAAAAAAAAGAATATATATATATATATATATATATATATATATATATATATATATATAAATAATTCATTATTTTGATTTATAATTAAACTCATAATAACTCATAATTTTTGTTAAAAAAATTTTTTTGCAGTGTGGTCAAAGACACATGTTACTATTGTTTTATTTACTTTATTTAAACATAATACATTTGCTTTCATACATGAAGGTGGATGTTAAATGTATATTAAACATCCTCAGAACAAGCTTGGGTTACATATTACATTTTACACATGCATACTCTGAAAAAAAATCATACATGCAGTGTTAATTATACTGGAAATTGTATACACTAAACAAAATAGCATTTGTGGATATTTTTTTAAGTTTTTCAGTTAAAACATGATATTTGGAAAATCTCTAAAACAGTTTTTCTTCTCATGCATTTGTTATGTATGCAAGTGTTATTTGTATTACTTTTGTATGTATTATAAGTGTGTTTCATCTTATTGCACTGGCAGAAGTTTAAATTGTTTTAGGTGTAAAGAGTAGTTTGCAGTAAGACAAGATTAAATATCGTTAGCCTCATAGCATAATTGCCTAAGCCATTTTTTGGCCAAATTGTGATATCTGCCTATTTTTATTGTCCTTCCACTGCTGCATCATTCTGCCTTTCTGCCAATGTCCTTAACCAATCACAACACTTATTAGGATCCAAAAACACTATCAATTAGTCATCTCTTTGACTTAAGCGGTGTTGAGTTTTTTTGTGTTTTCCAAAAACATTGAAATATGACTTAGGCAATTATGCTATGAGGCTAACAATATATTTAAGATGCAATCGAGGCAAACAAATATTATATCTTATATAATTTTGCTTTTTAGACATTTTTACTGAAAAACAAAAAGAACTGTAAAAAATCTGGTAACTTTAGTTTAGGGTCAAATTCTCAATTCTTATTAGCATGCATATTACTAGGATATTAGCTGTTTATTAGTACTTATTAATTAGTTTAATTCATTAATTTAATGTTTTTTAGTACTGTACCCACATTAAAATGTGTCAAAAAAAGTCAATTATTTATTTATTTATGCAGTTAATCTTATACTCTGTAATCTGTAAATATGGATTAAAGATTTTAAATGAATACTTAAGGAGCTGTTATTGTTATCAACAACAGAAAAAATCATATATAATACTCAACAAGTCAAGTGCATGTCTTCCATAATCTTCTCTCTTCTCTAACTGCTTATAGGATTCACATACGACAAGTTACTGCGATTCAAGCCGATGATCTGAATTAAACATCGGTTTCTGGAGAATGGATGTCTACTCTCATAGGATATAATACATTATGAATCAGGAAACAGATAGTGTCTAATGTCCAATCACACAGACAGTGCCAACACAAGAAGGAAATTTGACTTCGCCAATTGATGTAATAGTGTTTGGATGGCTTACGGCATTGAGCTCTGCCACATGAACTTGAGGCCTAACACGTTGATTTCTCACAACCTGCGTATGAATATCGTCTGAACAGCAGCATAAAAAAACGGAGAGGCAGAGAGGGTGAGTGGAGTGGCAAACAAAAGTCCAGCTGTGAGCCTGTAGAACCAGCGTCTAAATGAAGACGGAAAAGATGGAAAACTAAATGTGTTAGAATACCATAATTTACATTTGAAATGCATCCACAGCATATTACATTCACAAAGCGTTTCATTGAGTCTTCAAATGAGTATTTCTATAGTTTTATTTGTCCGGGTTATTTATTTATTGATGTTTTCCGTCGTCACACTGAATGTAAAATTGTATGGGGCAGGAGCTTAAGCAGTCATGCAACAGCAGGTGGTGATGCTTCTAGGATAGACAAGCTGCGCATAGACACACAAACTGCCAATCAGTCGGGGTTTGTATGGTACAGTGAGTGTTGAAACTCTGAGACTCCAAATGTCAAACAGGCCAGACCTGTTTATTTCACTTTAGGGATGTTGCCCTGTAAGGTTGGATAGGCCTATAATCACAGTTAAAACTATATGTTACTGCTTCTTGATTCTTACTTTTCGCCTAATTTGTTTACAAAGGAGGGGGGGGGGGTCTAATTATGTTATTTAAAGTAGTTGATTGAGAAATAAGGAATATAGGTAGAATTACATAATGGATTGCACTGTTCAGTTCCTATGCTAAAAGACAAGCCACTTTTTTCTCAGCAGAGGAATCAGAAAGTAAGAGTGGAGGTAAAGGGATTACAGGAGTGATTGCTGGTTCCTCATCACACTACGAGGGTGATGGAATGGCCATTTAACAACCAGCTATGTGCAAGTACGTATCATTATTACCTGACAGCATGAGTGCACAAATGAAGGGTAAACTGGGTGTTTAGTTGCCAATTTTTTTCTGCCTGATTTTGCATTTCAGGCATGGTTGGGCAAAAATGTACTCTCTTTCAATTCATGACTTGGATTTTGAATTCTGTTGACCATACCTACAGTAAGTGGGTATCTATCTATCTGTCTCTCTATCTGTCTCTCTATCTATCTATCTATCTATCTATCTATCTATCTATCTATCTATCTATCTATCTATCTATCTTTGTCCTTCCTAAAGACATGTATTTCTATTACTTTTACTTTAAAAATGACTTTATGTAAAACTCATTTATTTCTACTTTCAAAATCATATTTGAATCCTGTTTGCTTCCTCAATCCAAATTCAGTTCAAATTCAGGTACGGAATAAATGTTTAAAAGACAATACTAAATGGCGCACAACTAAAATTTCACACATGGCAATAATCTAGAATTTTGCACTGAATATTTAGTATACTCATTCGTCAGCATCTTTATTAACAAAGTATGAATGGAAGTGTCAATTAGTTGGTAAAACCCTCAGCAAAACCCACTCAACCCCTGAGGCCATCTATGAACACAGTGTACAAAAGACAATAGCGAAAGTGTGACAGCTTGGATCTCAGACCAGGTGCACCTATGCTGATCAGCGCGGTTGAGACAACTCTATGTGAAAAATGTGGCCTGGGGGTGTTAAAAACTAAATGGAGACAGAACTGCTCTGTCAAATGAAATCACTAATTATGACTTCCACCAAATCCCTCAGTGCAGGGAACTGACGGCTCCTTTAATGGGACCATTGGCATAATGAGAAAGAGAGAGAGAGTGAGAGAAACTGTCTAAAAGGGGAGTCTAGCGTTGACTGACATCTTTGATGTCGAAACCAATTAGATTGGGCAGAACGGAGTGGACTCGCCGCTCCCCCTTTCCCGAGTTTATTATATTCTGTCACAGACGCAAGGCTCGATTTGTCAATTCGGTATCAGGTTGTGTGTGTGGCTGACGGGTAGGGGGATGTGGAGATTGACAGGGTTTGGAGGGCCCGGAGAACAAATGAGTGTGCCTGATAATGGGCATTCCACGCACTGTGTGACATTCTCTACCCAGCTGTCCGTGGGCCTGTCTAGCGTTTAAAGAATCGGGCCCTTTGTGCGGCCACTCTGAATGGAGGCCCTGAGCAGTTTCCCAGAGAGGAAACTGAGAGGCTAATAGAGAGAGTGAGATGTGTTGCCAGGTTCTTTCATTATGTCCATATTCCAAGGGTTGTGTTAACGAGGCGCCGCCTCAGGTTGAGGGTAACAAGCTGTCTATCACTCTACAATCACATACATGCACGCGCACTCACACACACACAAAGGGGCGGAGGCAGAAAGAGTCCTGGTGCTAACAAGGGCCACAAAAACCACTGATGTTAGGAGTAGAATTCGGTGCAAGATCAGTTAGTGCCTTTCGACGGGCTTCATAACTATAATGTACATGTCAAGAGGAAGACATGGCCCATATGAAGAAGAAAGATTCACAGTAGCAGTGGCTTGCTTTGAATGGCTGTGGTAAATTCAATGGAAAATTCTATTCAGGGTAGTCAAGCGCTGACCCATTTTGTATGAAAAAATAAATGAAATAATAATGGAAAATGGTAGGAAGTTGATAGAATGATAGATTTAAAGCTGGTACAATCCATTGGACATGAGAAAGCAGTGATTCACTTTAGTAGATAACTAAAAGGAATGGTTCACCTGAAAATAAAACTGTTTGACTTATGAAAAAAAGCTTTTGTATCTTGATAAACCCTACATTGTGGGGATAAAATGTCCAAAATATCAAAAATCCTTGTCTTTTTTTGGTGTGTATGTGTATTCTGATATTTTTTTAAATATATATATAGATGTCAATGTAAATCTGTAAGCTTCACAGACCAAAGACCCCTTTGTGAGAGGGATCCTGTTACATACTTTACATTATAATATTAAATGCATGCGTTTTAATCCTGATCTATAATAACATGTATGTAGTAACATATTAATGTCTTTACATGCTTTAATGAGAGTATATACTTCCTTTTAGATTTTTACCTAATACAGCATTCATTTGGAAATTCATAACTATCTTACATTTTGGGAAATTAACAAATTCTTATGAACAGTTATGCCCACTGATGGTTAGCATTGAGATGGACCTTCATGCTTACGTTATTGTTTTCCAGACAAAAAAAATAATTATTCTGTACGTATCACAAAGCACAAATTCAGTTAATCATTTAGCTGAACTCCTGCGGCACCATTTTCTGCTGACCCCTGTTTTTATGTCAAGTTATATAAACACAAATAATTACTGAATGACTGACTATATTATGTTAAAGTAGCATGTTCTTTTGGAGATGGTTATAGAGCGTTTGTTTAAGTATCTTGGAGTACAAGCTTATGAATATTATAATTCAGTAGCACCATGGAATTACTGTCTGATGTGATCACTGTACCATCAACTTTTTGTAAAGACATTTACTTTACATTTACATTTATGCATTTGGCTACTTTAGTGTACTGCGTCAATGTACGTCATGTGCCAAATTTAGAGTTAGTTCTGGGAAAATTCAGCTCAGCTACATTACTTAACTCCATTTCTCTGTTAGCGTTGTTAGACAGTACAACAGTGTACATCCGTATATTGATTTTCAGGTCAGTTCATTCATGCGTTCAGAAAAATCTGCTTCTTGTGTTGTGAAGATAAGCAACAGGAAAAGATGGCTTGGGAAATCCAATAACAAATTATTTCCGGTTTACCATTATATTTAGAAATGCTATGAATAAAGCCAGTATGATGATAACTTGTAATTATAAGAAAGCACTGCTACTTCTATGAGAGTCAATATACCGGTAATTGTTTTCTTTGCCTCTGAGTGGATTTGGGGTTTAACAGACATCCTCTTTTAGGGTGCATTAAGACCTATGAAACATGTACTTTGCCTTGTTCTCTGAGTGCTAAATGCTGAGCTATGCTTATCGCATGGAAGGGCAATAATCAAAATAAAGCTAAACAACTGTGAGGAAACACAAGGGATCGTATGCAAGCAGCCAAGCACCAAATAGTCTAAACAGACACTACACCTCTCTCATTCGCTGCCTTTAAAGTTTTCAAGTCATTTGTGACATAACAAGGGGCGGAGGGATATATAGTCTTATTTAATTTAATATTGCTTACATAGAGCTTGCTTTAAAGTGCTGTTTGTGCTATTTAAATTGAGGTCATTCATCCTCGAGCCACACAACCAGCTGACATGTTTCGCTTGCAGTCGGGTGTGAAATTAAGATCCATTTCCAAGCTCAAATTAGAATGTGAACTAATAGACATGTCCCATTTTCTCATATGCAGTCTTCTGTGTCTGAACAATTATCTACCCAGCCTATCTAATAAAGAAAGATCAGAATTTTTGCTGAAAACACAAGTTTAGAACAAAGACCACATTAGCTTAAATAATGATGAGGTGAAGGGTTAATAAAGCTGTATCTGTTGATTTGGCAGTTTTTTTTAGCTTGTTGAGTGTGTGTGTGTGGGGGGGGGGGAGCAGCGGGTGGGGTGCGCTCCCTTTCCTCTGACCTTTTACAACTTGCGTCCTTGTCACAACATATCTTCTCTTGGCGATGACCTATTAAACTCCCCTGGCCTCAGTCATTCAGCTGCACTACTGTCAGTGTGCGTGCCTGCCTCTGCGGACACTAAATTACTCTATCCAAAGTAGGACACATATAATCCTCCTATGATGTATCCCAACATGTCAGCCAACAGGATAAATAAATAAATTGAATCGCTGGAAATAAAACACAAACACTGAAATCTGCAGCTTTAGAGCATTTGGAGTGGGGAATCTAGAAAAGACCTGTCTATCATAATTGAATAGCGATAATACTTTTGACGAATTTGATCTGGAATGAAAATGTGTTGGTGCTTTAATTTAAAAATAGTGTATTTGTTTAAAAATGTAATATAGCATGTAATATTAATCTTTCATTTTTAACAGTTTTATACAACATTATAACATGCTTGATTAATATATGTAACAGTTTAAGCACTCATATTTATAAAACAGACTACTTCATGCAATATTAATAGAATCGTGACAATAATTATGTGTCTAATTTATACCTAGAAATATAATTGTGATATGATATAATACAATAAAAAAGTTTTTTTTTAAATATTACTTTTCCTTTCCATTAAAAGCACCATGCAAATAAGGCCTACTAAAACTGTAATTGCTAATCTGCTAATTCCTTATTCTTTGTTTGTTTACAATCAATGTGTGCACCATTTTAATTGTCTAAAAAATGTGTACCGACACAGATCGATTTCACAAGGATCAACACACTGGGCTGTAACATTTCCAGCCTTTAGTATCCATTTCTATATCTCATGTCCACCTTCTCTTTTTTCATTCCTTCTCAATGGGCAGCGACTCTCCCTTCATTGCACCGGCTCCGCCTTTGCTTGGCTCCTTCTCTTTTTTTTCACCCCGTCAGAGTTTGCGTGCCGTTTTATAATGTTTTCATTGATGTCAAGACCTTGGTATAAAACATGACTAGCTCTGCACTAATTCTCCCTGCGGTCCCCTGTGTCTTCCCCGGGCTTCCTCCTTCAGCGAGTGACACAGCTGCAGGACTATTTACCCTACGCCTTATTTCCCCTTTATCTTAGATGTCCCAGGATGTCAAAGGCTGTGAATTTAATATTGATTTTATAAAGTACTTTTACTGTAACATGTCAGCTTGGATTAGGCTCAAGCGCTCCACGGCTCGAGCAGTGAGCCGGGTTTGCACGCAATGTGGCTTTGCTGGGGCTCTCACTGAGCAGCTAACTGGAGCGAGTGCTTTATTTATTAAAGCGACAGTGTGCTGTGAAAGCAAAGACAGCTCCCAGCGATCGGGCCATCTTGTGTACACAGCATCAATGCTTTGTGTATACATTACAGCTGGCAATAGAAGCGGATCGGAGACGTTTCGTTTGCTGATATGTAAACAGACTGATGAGTTAATAGATTGTATTAAATCCCAGTGGCATGGTCCTGGAGCAGAAAGAGCGGAGCCCTTTACACCTTGTCCTTCCCCCAGCCTCGTACCCTGCTCGCACCCCCCTCAAGGGTGGATGTGAGTGAGAGAGAGCGAGGTATTTCCACACCACTGATGCTCAAAATGTCAGCTTGGTGATGTCTGCTTGTTACCACACTAACTGTATCAACACATTCCCATGATCCAACACAAACAGCAGATCCCGAGGGTGCATGTACAAAAATATACTGAGGAGACTCTTACATGCTCCTTATTACTCTTGAAGAAGTACCCAAGAGCTTGAGGGCGGATTTAATTGATGCACAACCATAAACATATTTTATTAATTTGGAAACTACCTATCTTTTTTGGGCTCAAACTCTCTCATATGCAATGAATCACATATTTTTCAGAATCATTTATGGCAATTTAGACAAGTGTGAATAACTACAATACAGCATGACTGGAGTATTTTTTTGTACAAGTACGTAGAGTTTTTCTGTAATATTTAGTAATTGAAATCCTAGTTAAGAATCCTAGTTAGGCTTCTGACTGACCTTACGTGAACTTCAGAGGTATTTTATATACTTTGAGAAGTTGTAGTATGCATAGTGGTAATAGTGGTCTGAAATCTACTGCAGTGTAAATTAATTTGTTGTATGACGCAGGAGAACTATCTTGCTTTATGATGTTTTGAAAATAAACATTATCAACAAACCAATTTATATTGTGAAATATATATACATATAGTATATATATATATATATATATATGCACAACCCACTCTGATCTCACTCTGATCTCATATATATATATATATATATATGTTCTAGTTCTTATATAGCCTATAGTGTTGGTTTCATTTGGTTTTGAGAATCATTCATATCCTTTTCATGGAAGGTTTAACTAGAATGTTCTTAAACATTAGATATAGTATATTTATCATATAACCATCAAGTAAAAATTAATAAGATATTTTTCAAACACACTGAATAGACGTACACATTTTTACAATATTGTATAATTTTACAATGTTTTATATATTACAAATATCATTGACAACCTGAATGAAACTTGCATTGCCATAAAAGGGTTAAACTGCCTTCTCAACCTGCAGCAAGTCTTTCATTATATCTCTAAAAGTGCACCATCTGAGTAGAATATATAAACAATTTAATGTCACGTTGTGTTTGGTTTCAAGCAAAGGTTTGGCGACAAATAAAAGGCACGATTTAACAGTAGATTTCGTAGAAGACACTGAGTTTCGCACTTGGCCAGATGTAAGCTGTACACCTCCTCAGGACGGCGCTGATAGAAACAGTGTTTGACAGACACCCTCGCATCAACAATGGAGCAGAGAAAAGATGAGAGAGGAGAGATGTCCCCATGCCCTCCACATTCTGTGTTTGTTCTCTGGAGCGTGTTGTATTATAAACACGTCCAATTTGGGAAAGCAGACGAGGAAAGGAGGGGTGCTGTTGGGAGCTAGGCTGCTCTTCGCTTACCCATGCTTCATTACTCCGTAGCCCAAACTGTTCACCGACCCGCTCACCCTGGATTGCTCCTATAACATGGGGAGACCAACACTGCCTAATAAGGACTTGAAGTAGGGAAGTCATTGGTTAATCCAGGCAGGAATTCCAGCAGGGCATCATAGGAGTTGGACAGCTCTCCATGGCATGAGCTCTGATCCGTTTTCTTCCCTTCATTAGCATGAGGCCTGAGGAACCTGGCAGAACAAATTAATCCACCTGCGGGCCCCCCTACCATGCTAAGACTTTCTATCTTCACAGAGGCTGTCATGGAAAGCGCATTAATGAGATCTCGAAGAGTCCCGTATACGCATTTAAAAAGAAGGAAAAAAGAAAGATTTTCACACTGACACTTCTAAGACAGTCGTACATATGAACATATGAAGTCAATCTCCACCAGTCACTCTACCAGAATGAGGGAAAAGGCATATCTAGTGTCTAAAAGAAGTAACCAGTGACCCCAGGGCCCCATCTATTGCCCCCTCACAAGCCCTACCACCTGACAGGCCAACTACAACTCTCAATATTTCATTAAAGCAATTAAGCCTCCCTAGACAGATGTTCCTGTTGACAGAATCACTCACTGTTGAAAATGTCTGCACTGTAATCTGTTGCATGAGTGAAACCATTAAAAGAGCATGAAAACAATTGCCCTGTTTGCACCGAGTCTGCACCCAGCCCCATGGCTCAAAGCCACTCGTGTCATGTTGCATTAACAGCCCGGCTCACTTTTAGCCGTTTTTGTAGGTGAATTTAACCACATCACACATGACGAAAAACGTGTCTCTGTAATCCCCCAAAAACACTTTAATAATGTAGTGGAATTCAATTGAATGGCACGGAAGACAAGTCCTAAAATACAGCACAATGAGGGGAATGACCTATGGTTGTGAGAAGCAAAGGAAATATCTAATCCCATTAGAAGACCGCTGATCCAGCCTTAACTGAGACTGGCATTTCTAACACTTGTGTCAGTTCCGTGCGGTTCAAATGCTGATCTGGAGGTCTGGAGACTACTCACATCACTTTGTTTTCACAAATGTGCTGCGATGGAAAGGCTAAACACGAGTTCAAAACTTATACAACAATATATTGTGGCTGATTACCACAAAATTACATTTCGACTAGTCCCACAAGTGAAATTCTGTTGAGGAACTCACTATGGAAGTGAATGGGGCCTGTTTGTAAATCAATAAAATACTCATTGCTTCAATAGTATTAGACATTAACAATACAGTATGTGTCAACGTGACTGACAAAATTATTTTTTTTACTATCGTTTTCTCTGTTGACTTGACAATGACGACACACAATGTTGTGGCAATCAACACCAAACACTTAAGAGCCATTCACTTAAAAAAAAAATTGTTTTAATATAAGCTACATTTTTTTTAATTCTGATACTTAGCTGCTTACATATACTGCTTAGTCTAAACATTTGTTTGTGAAAATCAACCTTACGCAGCAAAGTCTGTCGACTGGGACTTGCATTGAACCTGTAATATACCTTTAAGGGTGCATACTAGTATATTTTGATATGTTGTTACAATTTATTATTATTATGCTGTGCTTCTTGACTGATAGTATTATAAGACTATGGAAAACAAAAATATTTGTTCTAGGGTTTGTGTGGGGTCCAAGATGATGGTGGGATCACAAATTCAGAGCCTAATACTGTGAGCACATGGCACCTTATTTTAAAAGCCAGATTATCCTTAGAAGTGCTTGCAGACTAGTGGAGCGAACTTAACATGACCTCCACCTCCCCCAGCAGCGTGCGCCCCATCACTCCCCAGCAATGCATGTGCAAAGGGAATGGTCTTAAGACGAGTCCCCATATATAATGCATAACTGTGTTGGGTCATATTTATGGAGCATTTACGAGTATGCAAGCACAAAGCAGAAGCTTTGTAGCTCCCCTCAGACACGCTGGAACATTTGACAGAGTTGTACAAACATGGTTTGCAACGAATATTATTAAGCTGGAAGGGGAAAAATTGATGTTTACACATTCATTTGTGAAGAAGTTTGTCTTTGGGTTTCAGAAACTATTTCAGTGAGAGCAAAACAGCCCCAAGCAAGAGCTCTGGGATCAAATGAAACATGCCTTCCATATTCCATAAATATTTGTGCATTTCATATTTTCATGAATGAAATTTCTAGTTCCATGACAGTGAAATTCTCATACTTATTTAATAAAAAGAAATACGGGTAGGTTAACATGAAAGATGAGAGATTTTGCTGTTGCCAATGGTTACCTATACTAGGACAAACACATGCATATTGGGATTGGGTTATTCACTCTATTAGTTTCTAGGCAACATGTTTCTGGACTGCATTTCAACCTGTCACACAAATGTTCTCGAAGCAGACAACAAACAAATACACATAGTGCTTCTCTGTCAAGGGTTAATACAAACAGCATTAGCTGCGTTGGATTTTTAGACAGTATATTATGAACATTAAGTAGAACATGTATATAAATAAAGGTTCTTGCTTTTTCAAAAAAACACGTAATTTTCACATATTTTATATTTTTGCAGCCCCTCTCTTCCCATTCTGTCAGTAACGCTCTGGGCTGCATTTCTCAATGCGTTCTGATTGGTTAGCTAGGACCTGTGTTTCGTGATTGGTCAAGTACTTTGATTGCGTTTCAACACACTACTAACACAACTCAACCAGATGCCATTCCCTTTTTTGCATATGCATTAAGTGTGAATTATTTAAATAAGGAATGCATGTTCACGGAAGAAAACTCAAGACATCAATCCATTTCAGGGAGTATCGAAACAATACTTATTGATAGAAAGAATAAAGAACTCCCTTTTGAGTGACTATAACTTTGGAGAACTTTTTCAAGTTCAAACAGCAATAGTTCATGCACAATAACGAAAACAAATTACAAAAAAAGCATAATAGGACCCTTTTTTAATATGCACTCTTTGGCTTACAGCCCAATCTCTATAAACTGCATCTATCACATTAAAACAGGGTTTAAGGGGCCAAGCAACATATAGTGCATCAAGGCAAATCCTCTACGATAAAGGACAGGGTTTTTGATCAGATCCTGAGCCATCTGGTGAGAGACGGATCGTTAGAGTGTAAAGAACTAGAATGTTTCTGACTTATAACAACGGTTGAAATAAAGAGTTGAGTCTGCCATGTTGAATCTTTAATTGGTTTAAGACATAGGCAAACATATTTATGTATATTTCCCTCATTTTTATTCACTTGCTCTGTGTGTGCTTTTCACGCATATAAACACCTCCTATATGATCATTAAGTACAATATCACAATGTATTCCAGACTCTCCGAAGAAATACAGATAAATTGAGGAAAGGGATAGCTGGTTCACTGCTGCTAAAAATCTTCACGTGACTCCCTCATGGTACGGTTAATCCAGGTCTTGACATCCTCGAAATCCAAGCTGCCCTGCTGGAGAGAGACACTACAGACTCAATCACATAATCACAGGAAATCCACAGGAACTCTCGAATATGTATTTACTAACATTGTCTAATCCCTTTAATGATGAGTTAACCCTTGTCCTGCAGCTGCTGGGCTATGCGGCTTTGTGGAAAAGTTTGGGGATCTTTACCTGGCCTGAACTGTTCTTTATTCACGAACATGTGCTTCAATCAGAGGCTCAATGCAGACAGTGAATAGTTAGTCATATTAAAGAGATGCATGTTTGGGAAAGTCAAATATTATCCTTTGTGTGGTAAATAACATGGCTTAATTTTTAGTTTTTTACTCCCTCTGCCTATTATGTACTGTTATGTACAAATATATATATATATATATATATATATATAGCGACATTTTATTTTAAATATATGTAATGATAAATAAGTAATTATTTATTGTAAATTACGAGTAAATTACGAAATTGAAAATTATTATTTTTTGCAATTATTATGTTAACGGGATTTCTGAATCAGGATTTTTGATTAATTACATATTTTACATTTAAGCATCTTCAGTCCTTGTTTACTGCCTTAAGAAACCAATTTCACCGACCTGACACTTCATGCTGTTAAAATTAGTCTGGTCTTTTAATTTAAACATTTTGACAAAATATTAAAGCTCAAATTCTAACAAATTAAAGCTAAAATGAGTTACCTACCTTTGCCTTTGGGAAATAATTTCTCTCCTTTGTCTTCAGGGAATGTGCAGGTGCTAACATGCATGCCTAATTGACTAGATAAAGCAATTAATTATGGAGGAGATGAATGATCTCACTTTCTCTGGTCTGCTGCTTAAACCCCTACACGTAGCAATGCAATTGCATATTTAAAAAAAACACTGAAACATGAAACATGCAAAATCTAGACTCAAATGCTTTACACTGAAAAGTCGCATATCTGGTCATTTAAACTGGTCATTGATGTCTCTCTGATAGCGCACCATAACCTTCATACTAGTTTACAGTATGCTATCAGCAACAAAATACGGCGACCCGACCTTCCTTCCAGAGACGGTTGCTATGAAACCCATTTTCTCCGTAGAATTCATTTACACACTGCATACAAATATGTGGACAATTAACCCCTTTTGTTTTCATAATAAATTTGTATATTTAATGTGAGCTCATCCACATGTGCTCCATAAGCTCGAAGAACACAAAGCGGCCGCATTGTGCAAAGCGCAACGCCCCATCCAATGCAATCATGCCCTGCTACCTGATTTCAGCACAGAGCCAGAGAAGGAGGATAAATTACCCCTAGCACAGCACAGAGCCTTAATTATAGCCTTGCAGACAAGAGAAAGGCTCATTGATGTGTAGATGAGGATGGACTATACATGTTGCACTGAAAGAACCCATGTTTTGGTGATTCTCTATCAAAAGAACAGCTGGGTTGCCATTTTCTCTCAAATTAGATTTCACCAAAGCAATGCAATGTGAAACTAAGAGACGCGATTTCAAAAGTTATTTTTCTTGTTTGTTGAGTCATAAGAGCAACAGGAAAAGTCGATCTTGAATTATGTTAGTTGGCAAAAACGGGAACGGAAGCAAACATCCCAATCATCTGTGCTAGGTTCAAAGGTTGAATTGAAATGCTCTTAAATTAGACCATTTTTCAGCTCAACCTTTTCAGACTGAGCAGTAGAATAATGTTCACAGAAAGATCTAGCTCTTGCATGCAACAGCATGAATTAATCATTTTATGCATTTAAATGGCACAAAAGGTATTTAAATAAAAGAAACAAAGAAGTAAATCTCGCCGACCCAGCAGTGGAAGTGAGTTTAGGTTAGATGGTGCTCAAAAAGTGAGGGAATGCTGGGTGAAAAGTGTTACCTGTGTCCAGAGACGTGGCGCTGTAGTGTAGGTCCTGGTGATGGCGGTCCAGGCTATGTGTTTGTTTTCAGAGCGCTTTTAAAAAAGATTGTGTGGTGAAACATTGAGGTTATTGATACCCCAGCATGTCTCTGAGAGAAAAAGGCTCCACCCAATAGTGAACCCTGTGACCTGAGGGTGATGGAAAAAGAGACCCCCATCCCACCTCCCTCACACACACACACACACACACACGTGCATTGACTTATTTGTTTTTCCTCTGTTCCCGAGTGAATGACTGTCTTACTTGTACAGCATTTTACCTGAGTGTCAAATTAATAACATGTTTGGATAGAAAGCAAAAATCCTTTAATAACTCCAGCTGCTCATGTCATACTAACAAGACTAACAAACGTCTATGATACGAAATGGTCCATATTTCCAAAAGAATGTTTTCAAGTTATTATACATGTTAGCAAAACTCTAGACAATCTGACAGGGAAGAATGAAAATCTGTAATTCTCTCATGCCTTAGTGCCACTCTTGCCCTGGATCTTTCCACATTTCTGATTAGCAGACACATTTTATCACTCAGCAGACAACTCAATTTTCATTTTGGGAGGGGAGACAGAAAGGGTGACAGCCCAGGTCCTTTAAGGCGGCTCTGGGACCCCGGTGAGCCCAGCGCTGAAGCTGATAATTAGACTTCCCTGAACCACAGGTCAAAGAGACAGAATTATTTGGCCTGTGTAGACAGCAATTTCCTCAAGCCACACGAGATGAGATATCACAAGCTGTTATACATGTGCACCGGGAAGCCTCAAGAGTGGGGTCAGAGTCAATCTTATTCCCTACAGAAATTCGTATATTGAAAGGGCAACTAACTAGGGACCATGATCATTTAATTTGACTTCTTTCAGGGGGACCGTGTTCCTCAGCCATCAATTTCAAGCACTGGTTTGCAGTTCTTACATACCCTGATAATAATAGACAGGTTTTTTTTTTTTTTTTGCCTGGAGGAGAGAGCTCTTCATCTGGGTTGGTGGTCATGTCGATTAAATGTATCAAAAGTGACAGAATATAATGAAAAGGTTGCTGTCCCTGGTGTAAGCTCTATCACCATCACAAAAAAAGAGAGCCTGGGGCTTTTCAAAGGTGTGTAGGAGTGTGGGATCAGGAATGCATTACACCTCCACTGAAAATCGTAGGAACCTATAGGCACATCCAAGATGAACATTAATACGCTCAGGTTAAAACTCCCATCAAACATTGTTTTATAAATGGCTGCCATTCCACCCTCCTCTCTAACTGTGAATTCAAAAGACACGTTGAACTACTATTTGCAAATTCCTGTGCCTACACTCTTAAAAACAAAGGTTTCCAAAATGGGGGTATTTGAAGCCATACAAGAACCATGTTGGGTTCCCTAAAGAACCTTTCACAGTGATATAAAGGAAACATTCTTTTCTTAGTGTGAACATTATAAGGTAACACAATTTTGATGGTCCACTTTAGACATTCTACTATGGTAACTTTGCAACTACCAGTCATTAGAGAATTAGACACTCTGCTTAACATCTGCTAACACTTTATTTCGATGGTGCCCGAACTGACATTCTACTGACTGTAAGTAACTTTGCATGAACATCACCTTTTTCTACTATCTCAAAACTAATTGTCTATTAATGCTGTAATGAGAGTTAGTTGACATGTTAAAATGATTGAGTTAGTTGGCATGTTGCAAAGTTACTTCTAGTAAGTAGAATGTCTAAAGTAGACTATCAAACTAAAGTGTAGGCCATTTTAATCATGTGAAGAACCTTTTCCCACTATAAATAACTTTTTCTGTAGTGGAAAGGTTCCATGATGTTAAAGGTTGTTAAATGATGTTAAAGGTTGGAACCATAGATGCCAATAAAGAACCAATGTTACGTTTCATTTGGAGTGCGATATAGTTTCACACCTGTTTCACAAAGTACGACAATGAATAGTTGAGTTGAAAGGAGAGAAAGTCGTGGCAGATTCTTCAAGATAGCCTTTACTGAAATGCTGTTTTTTTGTTAGATAGAGGCTGTTGCAGTGGCTGGGAAGGAAAACACAGGGACAGCTGTATAATTATACTATTTTTACTGTCGGGAGCTCTGTATGTGAGAGGAGAATTAGCATCACACCTGTGCGTAATTGGGTAAATTAGCTTGCATAATGCAAACTCTGAGAAGCATTGGACACTGGGGGAGGAAGCACTGTGTCGAAAATTGAGGGAGTTGTTTGGTCCCCCTCTGAATTTAGTGAACAAGGAAAAGTATGGCCTGTAATCTTATATCTCAAGTCATAAGAGCATTCGAGGACCCCCTCGCAAGTGTTGTCAAACAATAAGCAAGCCAAGACCTTGATCTGGGTCTGCTGAATCTGCTCAGGCAGGAAAAACAGACATGTTGTCTAGCACTTATTTGTTTTGATCCACTCCAGTGAATCTTTGAATACGTTGTGACTGCCAGTCAGAAAAGCACAGGTTAGTTTACAGATTCATCCAGTGACTGAATGCCTGAATTTCATGGGGAGAAAAAGTCTATATACTTGCTGGAGTGGCTATAAAAATGCAGTTTTCCATTATTATATGACCACATTACACTGTACAGCAGCAGTTAGGGGTCAGATTTGCACAAAATCTTCCATACTTATGACCGTAAACTTAAACGTAAAATATTGCAGAATGTTGTAGCTAAACATAGTAAATGAATGCAACAGTAGAGATATTAACAGATATTATTAATCAAAATTAATTATTAATTGCTCATTGTTACAAATCAATATTCTTAATATTCTAAACATATGAAATACTGCAAAACGGGAAAGCTTTTTTAGAAAATCTGCACAATTAATATTTAACCTTTTGACATTTAACTGAAAAGATGGTTCTCAAAACTTTGCCTTGTTCTGATGTGGATGTGTCAAAATATTGTACAAATATCATGAGCTGATCTGAATCTCCATGTCATATTCAGAACAGGCAGCACTTTGAACTGTTTTGATCTACTACCACCTACTGGTTAGTGATACTGATGAAGAATCAACTAGGCCCATTTTCTTTGGTTTAACCCTTTAAAGCAAAGCAGGCGCTGTGTGAAACCATCAGTTCTTTTCTCACCTCTCAAATGCATTAGAGTTTGAAGTAAAGATTTCTTCATCTTGTGAAGTTAAGATTGTTGTTTAGAGCAGGGGGGAAGGCAATGCACAGGAGGTGATACTCCAACCATTGGATTATCTACACTGTTATTGAAGGTTGCAATTAAAAATTCTACAACATCAAATCATTTATTTTATACTAAAAAAAAGCAACAGCAACCACTACACATGTAGGCCAAAAGCAATGGTTACATACAGCAAAGACTAGAACTATCAAATCAATTGTCATAAGAAACTAACATTAGTGACTAAACCTTTTTTCTAATAGAATGGAATAATTCGTGAAATAATCGAATAAATAGTGAAAATATTTTTTTTAAATGAATGAAAATATGAAATTATAAATAAAAACTGAATATGTATAATTAAATAATTACTCAATCGAATAAAACGGTAATAAAACAAGTTTAAGGCAAATGGTGCGTTTCATTTATACAGAACATCATGTTTATATGATGATTACATATACTGTATATGTGTGTGTATATATATATATATATATATATATATATATATATATATATATATATATATATACAAAGCTTGTCCAGAACAATTCAATTTAACAAAATACAGAATGTTTTAAATAATTGACCTGAAATAGCCAACATAAAGACACAATGTAAAACTATCGCTTACTGTCAATGTAGGACTACTATTTGAAATATTTCCACAAAATCAAAACTTCATAAACTTTTTCGGTCCTTACTTTTATTTTGCAAAACTAGCGGAAGTTGCCTTGAGCGTGACGTAACCAAAAACTGTTTTGATTTGAATTCAACCAACCAAACGCAAGCAGAGGCGGATTTATCCGGGCAGAGGGGATTTTGAATTTGTATCATGCCATTTACACTCTTATATACACACAAATGGCTATACTATAATTTAATAAAATCTGACCAATTAAGATTATGTGTTTTAACTTGGGGAGTGGAAAGACTATAAAGCTCGTGGAAAGTGAGTCTAATGGCCGATACTGAACCAGCCAAGCAAGCAACAGTGCGCTAATGAAAAGGCTCTTTAAATATCTTTAAATCTCGTGAAGTTTGACTTTAAGGAGGCTGCCTAATACACAAAAAAATGAAAGCGACGGAGGAGACTACTAAAGTAAAACAGATGAAGGACGACAAAGACCTCAGTGAGTTGCTTTTCTTACAACGAATTTATTTGGCATGATAATAACAATAATCAGAACAGGGTTTTTGGGGGTTACCATGTCGTCAACTAAATTTAGTTTCTGTCTTTTAGTTTGCAGTCTTTGTAAGAGGTGTGACAACCTTCCAGAGAAGTATGGAGAGAAGATCACCCTCCAACAGCACAACCTGACTGTCCATTATTTCTGCCTGGTGAGAATGAAAAATCGACGACCTATATTTAGTCTTTTACATTTGTCCGAGTGAAGAATAAACTGACAGCTACGGATTAAGGACCTTAATCATGGTTTGCAACCATTACCATCGAGGTCTTTTACCTTTTTCAGTCTTTGATTATGTGAATTTGTGCAATCATCTTCAAATTGGAATCCCTTTTTCCATGTATACTTAAATACTATCTGTATTGTTGACAAAATTGTTTTTAGTTTTTTTTGTTCAATTATATATTTTTTTAATCTCTCAAAATTGTACTCCTGCCACTACTCTAGTTTAATAAAAAATCTACCCTAGATGAAATACTTTAATTCTACACGTTCTGTCAGCCATGAATCTCTTATGGTAATACAGAATATCAGACATAAAAGTTGACATGTATTTAATTTAAAACATGAAAGTTGATAACTTCTAAATTAGTTACCAGCTTTGTTTATTATTATTATTATTATTATGTACAGGGGTTGTACAAGGCATCACAAACATCCAAATTCAAGCATAAAAGTTAGTATTTTATTCTTCTCTTTACAGCTGATGTCCAGTGGTATATGTCAGAGAGGAGAGGAGGATGAAGATGTTTATGGTTTTCTCGTGGATGATATAAAAAAGGAGATCCAGAGATCCTCGAGGCTGGTAAATACACATTCACCCGTTGACATGTCCCATGTAACACTGCAGAAATGCATCTGAGTCTGTATCACTGTTTGACTTACAGAGGTGCACACACTGCAAAAAGCTTGGCGCTTCGGTCGGGTGTTCTATCAAAAGCTGTCGGCAAATGACGCACATGCCTTGTGGATTAGAGCAGAAGTTTATTTTCCAGTTTACTGGCTTGTTTCCGTAAGTCTCTTGCGATATGCAAACTTTTGCCTGTTCAAAAGATTTTGCAGTGTTTTTTAAACTCTCCTTGTAGTCAATAATTATATCTCTTAAAACTCATGTTTGATCACCAAAAATATGCATTTGAAAAAAAAAAATCCTGTGGAAAATTTTCTTTATGCCTTAAAATAGCTTCAGTGTAATTCTTCACCAACATACGTGGACCCACTAATATGCTAATTATCCCCACCTCCACTCGTTAACTTTACTATAGTAAAAGGATGCACGATGACCAGTGGAAATACTGGTTTAACTCAGCCATACATGTTTGGACCAGAAGCTGATTCAGAAGAAGTGGAAGACTGAATTATACAGGCTCATATACAAGTCTTATCATCAATGAATGGTAATGCATTTTATGTGTCATGCTCTACAATATCGGACACATAATGGTAATTAATGTAATTAGCCTTTTGCGCGACTACATTATCAAACAATAATGTAATTGTTGCCAGTGTTACAATAACCATGTTCCTGTTCGGCATCTCGGAGTCCGACAGCTGCCTTGTAACAATTAGTATCTTTAAAAACGCTTTGAACAACTTCAGTGGAGAAAGGCTTATAGTTCACCATAACATCGTAATATGTGTATTATACATCTATAATACACATTATATTACCTGCTATATTACTAAATGTAAATGATTTTTCATATCAACAAAAAAGGCACTGGGGATACTGGCTTTTCTTGAGACAAAACCTGCTTCACAGCACAGTAATGATGATATGCTAAAGCCCGCACATTAATGTGATTGGTTCCAAGGTAGTTTGTGACATAAGAAACACCAGTGATTTCAAACAAATCATTGCATTTTTAAATATAAAATACTCAGTATTGGTGTTGACTTATGAATTTGCATTTTAAAAACACCACAGACATAACTTTAGCAGACCACAGAGGCTCTTTAAAGAATTCACCTTTTGTTCAGCAGCCATGGAGACATTTTTTTTATTGGTCAATCTGGAGGTTGACGTCACACTGGTTCCCTTGACAAAGACTCAATAGGATTTTCGCTGTTTGGCAATTTGGACCCTTTTCGCTGACCGTGATGATGCGTTTTAAACATATGGACATTTATAATACTGTACTTTGTATTATATTACCTTTATATCAAATTTAGAAAAACTAGTTAATGCGACATTGGGAGTGACGGTAAAGTTGACACCTTTCTCTCATCTGCTTCTTTTTTTTTTTCTTACTCTTTTTGAAAGTTGTAAAAACACTTATGGAGTTTTTTTTTGTTTTTTGCTATTTGAACAAATGGGAACTCAAATAAATGTAATGTACCGGTAGTCTCTCATTCACCAATATATAAGTTTACTCAACTATAATGTTTTCTGCTTCTGAAAAACCCAGAAATGCATAAAGGTTTAGTTGGCTTTTGGATTATTGCAGAAAACAAGGTCTGAGTAACAAAATCTTAGGATTCTTACACATTTTGTTTGTGAAAATCTTCGCGAATAAGTACAACTTTTATGAATTTTGAAGCATAAATAGAATCGGTAGAAGTCAAAAGCTAAACGTAGGTAGGCTATAAACAAATTACACCACAGTTGCCTGGCTTTTGCCTAAAAGTTTGAGTTAAAAGAGGTTTTAACTATTATACAATACAAGGCTGTAAAAGTGGACTAGCGATTAGATGTTTATCTGTTTAATGTCCATCACAACCTCTTTAGTCTCATTTAACCACTTTTTAGCAACCACCTTTTTCCAAGACGCGTAAAAGCTTTTAAAAAATCATAAGAGGGTATTACTTATGCATTTAATGTCGTAGAATAAAACGTGAAAATATCTTCCAAAAATGTTACCACTCTATCACTATAAGAAATTGTTGATTTGATTTGTTTCGTTCCCTTCTCCCAGTGCAACTATTTACCAGAACCAAGAAAAGTATAAAACAGAAAGAGCTCTTTGAAGCAAAGACAAACCAGGAAATGAATGAATTCACAGGTTTATTGTGTTTGCTTAATTTGTGATACAGAACACAGATATATATATACGCATCTGTCTTACTTCGCCCCCTCCCCTACAGATCAACAAGTCCAGAGTTCGTTGTGATGTGGGTAGAATATAACAGATATAACTTGGTAGAATATAGCAGATATAACAGATATAACAGGGAATCCTTCAATTACACCACTCTCCAGGGGCACATGATTGTTCAGAAATCATTCTAAAATGCTGATTTGGTGATCAAGTAACATTTCTTTTTTTTTAATTTTAACATTTGGTTGTCCTGCTAACATTATAAATGTTTTTACTGTCACTTTTCTTGAATGATTTTTAATAACTGTCTTAATAAGCCAAAACTTTTGAATGGTAGTGTAATTTTCTTTAAAGTTCAGATAATTACATGTTTTGGTATTGGTGATAATCATTTGCAGGTCTTTCTGTAAAAAACATGCGCCTAGTCAGTGCTGCGTCTCCAGCCCCAGTCTGCCGCTCTGCTGCTCCATCTGTCTGGAGCATATTGAACCCGTCCTCTCCTATAATGTCCTAAAGTGTCCCGTGTGTCATGGAAGCTGGTTTCACAGGGATTGTGTACAGGTAATTTTACATATACAAGTACTTTTATATATTAAAACAAGAAGAAATGAAATTAGTAATGAGTCTGATTCTTAACTCTTATGTTCCAGCATTATGCACAGAATGCTGCCATGTTTTTCTTCAAATGCACACTATGTAATAACAAGGACCAGTTTCAGCAGGAAATGCTCAGAATGGGAATATATATACCGGAGCGGTAAATAGAATTTATTTCCTTCTGATCATGTATGTATACAATGACATTGAGTAACAAATATGAATGTATTGTGAACGTTTCAGGGATGCATCATGGGAACTAGAGGAAAATGCATATGGAGAGTTACTACAAGTTTACGAGCACTGTGATGCTGTAAAATGTCGCAGTAACAAAGGTCGTAATCACAGCGCACAGTCAGGGTAATCTGAGCATTTTTTTTTTCAGTCATTCTAGAATTAGGGAATGTCATGTAGTTTTTGAAAAGGACTCCAACTGTCATTGAAATTAGAAACACCTTTGCTTCACAGGTTGTTTGAAATTGTTCGATGCAAGTTGTGTGGATCCAGGGGAACTCATCGAAAGTGCTCCAACCTTAGGCTTTATGAAACCGACTGGATTTGTGCTGACTGTAATTCTGCTGTTGAGGAACACAGTAAGTTCTCTGAACGTTTGTTTAATATCTGCTTATTTTGTAGAGTTATTCCAAAGTTGCGTACTTTGATGTGGAATTAATTTTTCGCCTTTTATTATGTTTTTGGCAGAGTCAGTGCAGTTGCCAAACCATGTTGAATCACCACTCGCTATAAGACAAGAGAGGAAGAGGCTGTTTAAAAACATCTCTGACCTTCATTCTTCACTCGTCGCTAAAAGGTACTTGCCTAAAAAACAAAATTTGGTTTGAGTAGGAAATATACTGGGTTGTTTGTGTTCATGTCTCTGGACCATTATACTGTACAGAGTGATATATCTGTTAAATCAGACTCTGTTTGTCACCGTCCAATGATTGTAAAGTGACCTTGAGCTTTTGGAAGCACTCTATATGAATACAAAAATTATTTTACTGTTTTACAATATTTTACAATAATATATTGCATTTGTCGTTGTTATTGAATTCAGTTTCTTCATCAATAAAACACCTAAAGCCAACATCCGTGAATTTTGTGGGGTTGCAGCACTCAAGCAGAATCTATTTTAACACACACTGAAGCTGATCCATTGAATCATGTTTTTTGCTTTATTTTGGTCACCTTTACTGAAAATGTGAAATATTACTTGTTTTCTAGGCAGTGTGTGCCAGCCACTTCCCCAGAGGTCTTAATGGATCTGGCCTGTCAGATATCACCGCAGCAGTCCACAGAGGTGCTAGTGAGAGATGATGATGGGGTGATGGAAGCAGCTCTGCAGGTTCTGCGGCAAAGTGACTTTAATCCCTGCTGCGCACTTTCTGTGAAATTCTCTAAAGACAGGCTGAACAACAACATTAGGAATCAGCGTCGCTTTCTCAGACATCTAGTTTCAAAACTGCAGATGTCAGAAGTCTTTGAGGGACCTGATGGAGCTAAAAACCTGGCTCTGAACTCAAAAGGTAAGACAGATTATGTCATTTAAGTTTGTTTTCATTTCCTTTTCTTGAGAATTTACCATAACTGACTAATAGTGCCTGACAAATTAGGTGACATTCAAAACTAATGACTGTTGTGTGTGAACAGCTCTGAGGGATGATCTGTACTTTGACGTCGGCAGTTTGTTGGCCCTCTCTTTGGTTCACGGAGGTCCTCCCGTGGGCTTCTTCTCTCCATCGCTCTACCATAGTCTGTTCAACTACCCCACAAACTACAGGCCTACTTTACAAGACCTCGGAGACACTGCTTTTGCACACAAAATCAGACAGGTGAGTTATATTGTTTTTGCGATGTGCTCCAAAACTGCTGTTGCACTGAGACACGATTATAATGAACCTAACAATGTTGTACACCTACTAAACTGTTTTATCCTAAACCCTAATGCACTTTTAGATTGCAGAAGCAAACTCCATGAAGGAGCTGAGACAGGCGATGTGGTCAGCGTCACAGTACTTGGAAGCAGCAGGCTGCTGGCGAAAGATCAGCAAACTCTCAGAGAAAGACATGTTGGTAGAGGATGTACTCAATTTTTACCTGATCATCAGACTCCAGCTGCCTCTGCAGAGGTTGGTACCCTAAACTGCCTGCGTGTAGTGTTATTACAAAATCTTGTTTTTTGTTGTTGTTTTTTTTTTACTTTTATAAAACAATTATAGTTATATCTAGATTTTTTTTTTTTTTTTTTTTAAACAAGAAATGACTACTTTTATTTAATAGGGATGCATTACATTTATTGAAAGTGACAACAAAAACATTTAAAATGTAACAAAAGATTTCTATTTGAATTGAATGTTATATTTCCTAATCTAGCTTTCTAATACGTGCAAGTATTGTTTGCTCTGTGACAAATCTTTAATACTCCTCATTTATGTCACTTTGGATAAAAATGCCTACTTAATTCATAAATGTAAATGTTTTAAGGGTTCTAAGATGAATTGAAAGTTCAAAAAGAAGTCCATTAGTGTCATTGTTCCCATAGAAATATTAAGCAGCAAAACTGTATTCATCAATGATTAATATAAAAAAAATAGTTTGAGCTGCAAATCAGCATATTATAATTTCTGAAAGAGAATCTGACACTCAAGATGTAAGTAATGGCTGCTGAAAATTCAGCTTTGCCATCAAAGGAATAAATTGCTATTTCACAGTATTACTGTTTTTACTCTATTTTTTTTATTATCAAATAATTTCAATTTTGATGAGTATAAACTTATTTAAAAAACATACACACTCCAAGCTTTTGAATGATAGTGTATGTAGATACACTATGACTTACAATGCCTATTTTTTTGCACATTGTAAGTAAAGTCTATTTGCTTGTTCATGTTGCCTTTCTTAGATTTCGTGAAGGTTTAAGGACACTAGGACTATTTGAGCAGGTGAAAGTGTGTACAGAGGCTTTCTACTCAGTCTTCTGTGGGCCTGTGGAGAGGCTGACAGCTGAATCTGTCATGGAGCTCTTTACTGTCCAGTTTTCAGAGGAAAAACAGCTACTAGCGAAAGAAAACACCACAATAAACTATTGGAAACAGTATCTGGATGAGTGTGACGGTATGTTCAGTATAAAATTTGTGTTGTGTGTTGGTGGAATTTAGATGATGCGTATTATAAAATGTATGATAATAGAATATAATGTTAAGTTTGTATGATTTTAACCCTTTCCTTGTTTTCCAGAGGGTCGGTGTGCAGCGTCCCTTGAGGACCTCCTAACATTTACCACTGGTACAGATTTGGTTCCGTCCATTGGATTCAAACCCACCCCGTCTATTTCATTCTTCAGCTCAATAGACCCCTCATGTGCCTTTCCTCAGAGCAACTGTGATACCAATCATCTCATTCTGCCTATACTAGCCTCTTATGAGCTCTTCAAGAAACACTTGGATTACACATTGTGTCATTTCTCAATTTTGCAGGACATTTAAAAAAAAAATGCATTACACATTACATTTCAGTAGATTCATGATGTACATTTACCTATTGATCTACAATGGTGCTAAAAGTCTATTTATTTTTCAACCTAACTCGTGTTAGAATTGCTCATTTTATTTATCAGTATTCAGAGAAACCCAGGTGTTGCTAACTCTTCATACTTATATAGCAGTACATTGGAATCCTTCAGCAGAGAGGAAAGACTATCTGACTGCTTTGCTTTGAGCAAATACGTGTTCTACTACTCAGTCTTAGAAGTGATAAGATTGTCTGTTCTTTGTGTGTTTAAAAAAAATCTTGTTTTTGTACATTTAAGTGCTTATGTAAATGTTTAGCTTGTTATAAATGGTGTAGGTGCTGATTTTAGCTAGTAGCATTAACAAAGATTACACTTTTAAGTAATTAATGATTTGTGCTCTGGTAATTTAGCAGTGATTTTGTTGTATTTTTTCATACAAAAGTTCACAATAATATGATTATAATTTCCTATTATCCACAAGATGGCGCAATTGCAAGTGTTTTTTTTTTTTGTAAGAGCTGAATGCTCCGATAAACATGAATCACTAGTTCAAACAGTTTGTGCCAGAGAGCTGTGTTAGAAGTTATTATTGTATTAGAATAGTGTTTGATTTCTCCCTGTGTAGTTTGAGAGTGCATGATAGCTTGGCAGCTCTATATCATAACTTATTAAAGTCGTTTCACTTTTGTTACCCTCGGTGTTTTCCATGTTGTATTTATTACATGATTGTGTAGCTTTAATTGAGGATGGCATATTTTTAAAGATCAATGCAGTGTTCAAACAGTCTGAAGCCATCACATCTTCAAAAAAACAAAAGTAAAAATGCATAATCCCAATAACTCATCCCAAAATGATCAGTCAGCGTGCGTGATTTTGCGCGCACACACCGGTTCGCCGGTTGCCACGTCACCCTTGCAGTCGTCACTGCATAAACAGTAAAGATGGCGGCCTCCATCCGGGAGAAACAGACAGGTCTGTTCAGAAATTTGAATCTAAATCGAAACACTCAATGCTGTTTATATTAATGATTTTCACGCATTTTAAAAAAAGCGTACACATTTAAAATTCATACCCACAATACATAACAGCTGAAATGGTCCAGTCCTGTCAGTGTAGCTGTCGAGGCTAACCAACACACTAGCAGCTGGTTAACACCAGATGAATTGGATGGATTAACCATCATAAATAGTTAAAGAAGCCCTTGTACTTTTGTAACAACGTACGGTCCACCAGCTCGGTTATTAAATATACGGCTAATAATATCTCTTTAACTTGTCATAAGGAATCCATGATTTGATTTAACAGGCGAGCTTAACTCACTTAGCGATTACTATTAAGCTTAATATTTTGTCAAAATATGATCATGGTTATGTTACATGGGTACTATTTTAATGCTGAGGTTATTATTTGTATGGTTGACGTTGGCATTTACAAACGGTGTATCGAAAGGTCGCTACCATGTAAAATGTTATTCATCTTTATGAATATGCAGTAGAACATTTTTTGGTTTAAAAATGGACAGCGCGTGGACGTTGCATAAAATATATAATTCTGACAAATTACCTGTTTCTGGTATAGTACTGCCAAAGCATGTAGCTATCAGCAATTTATTTTATATTTCAGTTATCTTTTCATAAGCAAAGTCCTTTAAATCACAAACGAGTAGATTAGTGTGTTCGTGATATTTTAAATAGTGGCAGAACGGATTTAAAATAATTAATATTTTATGTTTCTGCCCTCAGCTGCTCTGAGGCGAATGCTTAACTTCAATGCCCCACCTCTGAAAAACACAACAGCTGAGCCGGTATGGAAGGTAAGTGTGTAAAACATCCACTATGCATTGCTTTTTAATCATGGCTCAGTGGCACTTTTATAGTTATAATTTGCATGCACACTCACCCTCTCTTGTCAGGTTCTTATTTACGATCGCTTTGGCCAAGACATCATATCTCCTCTGCTGTCTGTGAAAGAGTTACGAGACATGGGCATCACTCTACACCTGTGAGGACCCCTAAGACCTTTTCTTTTTAAATAATTGATTTATAGATTATTTAATCGATTGTTTACTTTTTGTTTGTTTCCTCTAGCTTGTTGCACTCAGATCGCGACCCCATTCCAGATGTTCCTGCCGTTTACTTTGTAATGCCCACAGAGGAGAACGTTGACAGGATATGTCAAGTAAATATGTTCACTAAACAACAGAATTAGTATTTTTGTCAGTCCCATTCCAGGACAGTTTGTGAAGATCACACTATTTCAATATGGCTATTTTCAACATCGCAGGACCTCCGAAACCAACTATATGAGTCCTACTATTTGAACTTCATCTCCGCAATCTCCAGAAGCAAGTTGGAGGACATAGCAAGTGCTGCTCTTGCAGCTAATGCAGTAAACCTGGTGACCAAAGTAAGTCAAACGCATTTGTTCATTGTGACTCAGTTTGGCAGAGCTTTTAATTCTTGCTAGAGCTCTATAAATTCCTGACGAAAAGCAAATAACGCACTGCTCGTTTTTGCCATGAGGTTCAAATGTTAGTGTTTTCTGTCCCTGCTCAGGTATTTGATCAATATTTGAACTTCATCACACTTGAAGATGATATGTTCATTCTCTGCAATCAAAACAAAGAACACATCTCCTATCATGGTAAGCTGCTAGACTCATTTGAAATAATTACTCTGATTATTCATTTTATTTGTAATCTGAATGAAGTTATTAATGGTGCTTCTGTTCTGTCCCCTCAGCAATCAATAAGCCAGATATCATGGACACAGACATGGAGGGCATAATGGACACAATAGTGGATAGTCTCTTCTGCTTCTTTGTCACTCTTGGTAAATAATGACTAATATTTTTATCCTTGCATGCACATATACTGCCATTCATAGCTTTGAGGTCAGTAATTTTTTTTTAATGCTTTTGAAAAAAAGCCTCTTCCACTCACAAATGCTGCATTTATTTGATCGAAAATACAGAAAAACAATAATATTGTTAAATATTATACTTTGATGGTAGAGCTGAATTTCCAGCATCATTAATCCAGTCTTCAGTGTCGTATGATCGATCCTTCAGAAATCATCCTAATATGCAGATTGTCTGCTCATGAAACATTTCTTATTAATATGAATGTTTTAACATTAGAATAGCATTTTTTTTCAGAAATCTTTTGTAACATTATAAATGTCTTAACTGTCACTTTTGATCAATTGAATGCGTCCTTGCTGAATAAAAATATTCATTTCTTAATTAAAACAATCTTACTGACCCTAAACTTTTGAACAGGAGTGCACTATAAATAATGCCGTAAGAGTTAAAAGATTTCTATGCCAATATCAGCACCAAATTAAATGGTATAAAGTAATGATTAATGATTCCCGATCACTCCCTCTGTCTGCCATTGTTTGACCAAACATATATTCCCACTGCTAACTAATGTGCACAGAGCAAATGCATTTACAGCTCAACAGAGCTAAAGTGTTTTTTTTTTTACAGTTTTGAATCAGATAATAAATAACTGAAAATAGTCTGCATATTAAGCTAGCATAGGACATAATATTTAAACATCCAAAATATGTTCACCTTTCACACTTCACCTTTAAAGACGCTTTAGCGTAGTAATGGAAAATACTCAAGTTTTTCTTGCTCCCTAAATTTTATGTGCAAAGACTCCATTTCACTCAATCATTTCCTCATATGGGGATGTTCAGTGCTTTACAATCCATCTAAAATCAAGTCTAATAAGGCAACTTTTTTTTCATTGTACATTAAGTATTTTATAAAGACGTGATACTTAATCATAATTAAAGAGCAGTTTTTGTTTAACTTTAATCTCTTTTCAATACTAATTCTCACATTACATCCATTAATTTAACTGTCATAAAGAGCCACTGGGTGGCAGAACCTTCTTAATGTTGTTCTGTATATTGCTCAAAGGGCAAAAACATTTAGTGTTGCATTGAATATTTAATTTAGGTGTGTTTACATACTATATGACTACTAGAATTGTATATGGAAGAAACTTCAAAATTCAAATGAAGTGCATTGATCAAGCCTGTATTGTTGTTTTTGAAATGTGATTTTGTGTGTCTTGGGAGCCTGTGAGGAGATATTTAATGCACCCTTCTATTGGCAGTACAGTGAGCTTTCCTGTTATCATAGGTGCTGTCCCAATAATCCGATGTCCAAGAGGGAACGCTGCCGAAATGGTAGCCGTGGTAAGAGACCCGCTGCTCTGTTTTTTAATGTTCCTCTGATACTTTGTTTATGAACAGTCTGAGACACCTTTGTCTTCTCTTGCTGGGTAAAAAGGGGTTTACGGATTTAGAAATAGTCTAAAAGAATGGCTGTGGTTAAATGACCACCTCAAACCCTACATAATGCCTTTGTTGCAGTGCATTTGTACATTTTATACTCCTATGCGGACAGCGTGCAAACTGATACAGTTGCTTAATTCAGTTTCACTGATGGTACAGAATTCCTCTTTGTTCCGTATGTGGGATTCAGTCCAACCTTGGCTCGCTTTCACTAGAGTGCTGAGCTTTTAGATGATTAGTTTCAACGAAAAAATGTCTCACTGTAATACGAGACAAAATTAACACCTGGCTCAGGTTATTGGATTCATTTATTTATACATATTGTACAACTCATTTTTACTGGAAATGTTAGTAGTGTTGATTTAACACTTTTTCATCACAGAAACTTGACAAGAAACTGAGAGAGAATCTGCGAGACGCTCGTAACAGCCTGTTCACCGGAGACACCATGGGCACTGGCCAGTTCAGGTGGAGCAAAAACACACTCGCACACCCCCATACAATTGATGTGAAGAGAATGTGTGTATTAGTTTAAGCTACAAATCTAAAGTATTTATTCTATTTATTATTTTATAAAAAGCCTAATCCAAGATAAATCTAGATAGATGGACAGACAGATGGATGGATAAATAGACTGACAGACTCTACTACTAGGACATCTTAAGAAAGATGTAGAATCTAGAGACATGTTTTAGTATTGGGCCATAAAAAATCTCCCATCTTTCCTTCCACCTCTCCCACAGCTTCCAGAGGCCACTGTTTGTTCTTGCTGATCGTAACTTGGATCTAGCAACTCCTCTCCACCACACATGGACGTATCAGGCTCTCATTCATGATGTGCTGGTGAGCGGAACCTAAAATGTCCTCACATGTCCCACAATTAATACTCCTTTTTTTCTACTTGCATTAATGTATTTCTCCCTAAATGGAAACTTCAAATAGTTCCAAGTGGCGGCATATGGAAAGATGAAGTTATTGCAGTTATTATATGGATGACAAAGGGGTTTCATGAAATGTGGAATGTACGTGCTGGGTTGCTTTTTGTGCCAGTGATCGTTAATCATTTGGGTACTTTTTTCCCCACTGTCTCAAATGCTTTTCTCAATTCCCTGTATGGCAGCAGTACTCTATTTATTCTATATATGTTTTTTTTATTCAGAGTAAAAGTTGGCATGCATGTTATTTTACGTCCTGTGTTGTGTTTTGTTTCCGTTCTGTTTCCTTGCCTAACTAACATGTGAACTTTATCAGGACTTCCACCTGAACCGGGTCAGTGTGGAGGAGTCTCAAGGGTCAGAGGCCAGCCCAGCAGGAGCACGACCCAAAAAGAAAAACAAGAAGAGCTATGATCTCACTGCTGCTGACAAATTTTGGCAAAAACACAAAGGAAGGTAAATATTACCTGTTTTAATTTAATTCCTGCAGATTTATTTACAATTGCTTATTTTTAGCCTCCTCTGCAGAAAAGCATTTAATTGATTTCTGTTCAGTCCATTCCCTGAGGTTGCAGAAGCTGTGCAGGAGGAATTAGACACATATCGAGCCCAAGAGGATGAGGTTAAACGCCTCAAGAGCATCATGGTAAGTTGATCAGGCTGATGCTAATTTATATATCCATCCATCCATCCATCAAGGAATTGTTGCATGCTGGTTAACATGGATAAATGTGGTTTTCTTCAAAGGGCTTAGAAGGGGAGGATGATGGAGCCATTAGTATGTTGTCAGATAACACAGCCAAACTTACCTCAGCCGTCAGGTAAGAAGTTCGTCATATTACAGTGGTGTGACTGAGTTTGCCCCTTCCTGATTTCTTATTTTTTTGCATGTCAGATCATCCAACAAATGTAAGTATTACTCAAAGAGGACACAAGTAAACACAAAATGCAGTTTTTAAAAGAAGGTTGTTATTATTAAGGGAAAACAAAATCCAAACCTACATGACCCTGTGTGAAAAAGTGTTTGCCCCCTAAACCTTTGGTGTTTGGCCCACCCTTCGCAGCTATGACTATATCAAGCGTTGGCAATAACTTGCAGTGAGTCTTTTACAGCACTGTGGAGGAATTTTGGCCCTCTCATCTTTGCAGAATTGTTGTAATTCAGCCACATTGGAGGGTTTTCGAGCATGAACTGCCTTTTTAAGGGCAGTTTAAGTCACAGCATCTTAATAGGATTCAGGTCAGGACTTTGACTAGGCCACTCCAAAGTCTTCATTTTGTTTTTCTTCAGCTATTCAGAGGTGGATTTGCTGGTGTGTTTTGGATCATTGTTCTGCTGCAGAACCCAAGTTCGCTTCAGCTTGAGGTCACAGACAAATGGCCAGACATTCTCCTTCAGGACTTTTTGGTAGACTGCAGAATTCCTGGTTCCATTTATCACAAGTCTTCCAGGTCCTGAAGCGGCAAAACAGCCCCAGACAATCACACTACCACCACCATATTGTACCGTTGGTATGATGTTCTTTTTCTGAAATGCAGTGCTACTTTTATGTAAGATGTAATAGGACCCACTTCTTCCAAAAAGTTCAACTTTTGTCTTGTCAGTATTTTCCCAAAAGCCTTGGGGATCATCAAGATGTTTTCTGGCAAAAATGAAATGAGCCTCAATGTTCGTTTTGCTCAGCAGTGGTTTAAGTCTTGGAACACTGCCATGCAAGCCATTTTCTCTTTCTTATGGTGGAGTCATGAACACTGACCTTAACTGAGGCAAGTGAGGCCTGCAGTTCTTTGGATGTTGTTGTTGTGGGGTCTTTTGTGACCTCTTTGATGTTCCATGTTTTCTAGATTTGTGGTTAATAGATCTGACTGATTTTATAATGGCTTTTTTACTCAGGGCCCGTCCACACGGAGATGTGTATCACTGTATCCGCATACATTTTTTATCGGATTGGCGTTTTGTCCACACGGATCCGGCGTTTTGAGAGACTGAATCGCTCTCTTTTGATACCGGGTCCTAAAGTGGATACATCTGAGAACGACACCCTTGCGGTCTCGTGTGGACAGCCAATCCGTATATTTTGTCAAAACGATGATGACATCATGTGTCGGCTGCGTCACACGTAACAGCAACAGTGTTGCCAGATTGGACTGAAGATTTCCAGCCCAACTACAGCTTAAAACCCGCCCATTTAAAAAAATACCAGCCCAAAGTGCGTACTCTTATAAATAATGAAAAATTTTGTGCGATTTTCTGCATCAAAAGCAAGCCCAAATATTATCAACCAGCCCAATGCATTTTTTCCCAGTCGGACATGACCAAAATGAGCCCAATTTGGCGGTAACAATTCGCAACAACAATGCTCGGTCTTCTTCTCCGTGTATAGTGTATATCTGTGGCAGAATTACAGCGCCCCATACTGGTCTGGCCTATATACTACACCATTTTCAGTCGGTTTCAGTAGTTTAGTGTGGACGCTGATATTTCTTGAGACGACACGGCTTCGTGTGGCTTCGTGTTACTTTCTCATTTGTTCCTGAATTTCTTTGGATCTTGGCATGATGTCTAGCTTTTGAAGATCTTTTTGGTCTACTTCACTTTGTCAGGCAGGTCCTATTTAAGTGATTTCTTGATTGAGAACAGGTGTGGCAGTTATCAGGTCTTGGTGTGGCTAGAGAACATGAACTCGTGTGTGATAAACCACAGATAAGTTTTGTTTTTACAGGTGGGGCAAACACTTTTTCCACACAGGGCCATGTAGGTTTGGATTTTGTTTTCCCTTAATAATAACAACCTTCATTTCAAAAAACGTAATTTTGTGTTTAATTGTGTTATAAATAATAGTGACAAATAACTTTTTTAAACTGTTTGTTCCATTATTACCCTTTAGTAGATTCTGACTTTAATTTTTCTTAAATTCACCAAGTTTACGTACTTAAATATAATCTGTTTTTATTCAATTATGTATATGAAATATATCCTAATATAATCTAATTACATTCAGTACTTGTCTCATATTGCACGAGAGCTGTTATACTTATTAGTCATTGCACTCACAAAGGGCCTACCGCTGTACCCCTGCCTGACCCTATGCGTATAGAGTAGGATAACAGCGTGCTTTTCTCTTTCTAAACAGTTCTCTTCCTGAGCTCCTGGAAAAGAAGAGACTGATTGACCTCCACACCAACGTTGCCACAGCGGTTTTGGACCACATCAAGGTCAGTGCTCAATGAGAAAAATGTTTTTCATCTCTTAGGTTACATTTTCTCAGCACATTATATTATTTATGCGAGGTAGAGTTGCATATTTTTCTTGTCTGTCTTTAGAGCCGTAAGCTTGATGTGTACTTCGAGTACGAGGAAAAGCTTATGAGTAAGTCCACGCTCGATAAATCCCTGCTGGACATTATCAGTGATCCTGATGGTGAGTCTTTCTTATGCTAAACATTCAAGACTAATATTCTCATCAGTTCCATCTCAGATCTGTGATAATGAACCTTAAGCTCTGTTTGGACAGGATTATTTTTTTACGGGGAGGTGGTGTAGTGAAAGAAATGCCAAGGCTTATCTTTAGCCAGTGTCAGTAATTGTTCAAACCTTTTATTTTCTGCATTTTCTTTTGCACAATTAATCAAAATAAAACCGAAATCGAAATATGACTTATCAAATCGCAAAGGCTGTGATGTAATAACCGGCTGTTGTCAATAAGAGAAGCTTTAAAGGTTCCCAGCTTAAATATAATCATCTTTTTTTGGGTGGTAATAATTTGTGTAGTAATATTTAAATTAATCATTTGATACAATACACTTATTGTGTACATACATGTTTTTACATTGTACAAATCTGTCCTCAATCTTAGTCGTGTCCCACCTCAGTAGTAGCACAAGTGTTTAAAAAAAACGCCATGGACACAATAAGTACATTGTACTTGTGTTTTGATTTAAACGCGTAGTATTAAAGACACCTAATATAAAGTGTGACCACATGTTTTATCATATTGTATTTTAATTGCTACAAACCAATAATAACAATGCTATGTAATAGTAATAATATAGACGATGACAATAATAAGATTTTTGATTCATAAGTGGCTTGGCAACCATGACAAACTACACATTCTGCATGACAACACCTATAATTGTGGTAAAATCTCTGTAACGCTTGGCCTCAAGTGGCTTATTGCTTTAATAAGCCTTAACTTGTCAGCTGCTCTTTGAGCTTGACTGTAATCCAAACACCACTATATCCCTCAAAGCATGGCATACTGCCTTACTGTCATAAAATTTTGTTTTACCAAGAACAGCCCCATCCTGAGAGATCAAACACAACTAATTGAATGAGTAACTCATCCCCCCTTCTCCTAATGAGAGCCTATCCCACCCCTCATCCTCATCCAGTCATTTTTCCAGCTTAGCGAACTAAAATGCATCACATCCCTAGAGGGAAGCGGCCCACTTTAAAGGCTCTCTGTGATGCTACCACAGGACGAGATTTGTTTTCTCTCCTGCCAGGATTGTAGGGTTTCAAGAGGACACAGTTTCTTGATCTCCACAGGGTCCTCTGTTGGTTCATGGGTTTTCTTATGAGTAGACAGGAATGGCCACTAACTACTAACTATATGTTATTTTTCAAGTGATACACAATGGTTTATTGTTCCGATGAGCACAGTGTTTCATTTACCAATCATGTTTCGCCATTGAAGAGGACAAAAAAAACCTAACTAACTCTAGTAGTTCTTGAATTTAAAGTAACTACGCATTTGCATGATGACTGTATGAATGTTGTTCTTGTTGGTAGCCGGAACAGCAGAGGATAAGATGAGGCTGTTTCTGATCTACTACATCACTTCCCAGCAGCCCCCATCTGAGGTAAGGCCCCACGGTCATGATCAAGTAGTTATCATAATAAACTATGTCCTGAAAGAAACTTCACAGATCATAGCAACCTTAAATGAATAACCTGGGTTCAGTACAAGTTAAGTTTAGTGACAGCATTTGCAGCATAATATTGATTACCACACAACAAAAGAAATTTGTGAGCCTCATTTTTTTTATGGAAGCACTGAAATTAATTCTTCAGTTAAAAACTATGTATTATTTGAGCAGTGAATTGTATTCTTGCCATTTTAAGTGTTGTTTTCTTTCTTGTTTTCTAAGTGGAAATTACTTTTTCTGGTAATCAACATTGAGTTTAACTTGTACTGAACTCAGGATACTCTTAAAAGAGTACTAGAAAAATAATCCTAAAACTTAGATTGGAGGATGACTGTGGTGGGCTACCCTGATGTGCGCTTTCGGTAACACCGCAGTTTATTATAATCAGTGGCAAATGCATGGATTTCATTGTTTGGGGACACATGGAGCCAAAAACATTCTGTCCATTCCCTATGAAGCTCGGCCCGGGTTCTTAAACTCTGCTTTCAGAATCTGTCTTCAAAAGCCTTGTTGTTCTTTGGGACACATGCAGCGCAGATTTGAGGAACTCTGACATCCTTTGATGCCACGGCCAAGTGTTATTACTCTTGTACCTTGATAAAGCAGGATTGTTCAGTAAATGGCAAGATCTCTTCTGTGGGATGTTACTTAAACAGCCATACAAATGAAAGTTTTGAGTTCTTGTGTACACTTCCGATGCGAGAGGACAGAACCGTGGGACCAAGCTGGGATGGACAATGTCCAAGTGACCAGATTTCAACCCTGGAGAAAGCACACTGACCTATGAAAGCTTTGACTTTCCAAAAAAGAATGGTGTGCTCAGAGTTTGAACTATTTTTCCATGTCTTTTTGGTATCCTTTCTTTCATCTGTGTCCTTGTGAACCAGCATGGGTTATTGTTGGCTGAGTGTTTGCTTAAACTTCAAAAACAGACATTTTGGTGTTTGTTTTCTGAGGCTGTAATTAAGTTGGTGACATGAAAACGGCCCTTTCAATCATGTGGTATAGATGACTATGTCTTTAACTGGAATGAGATTTTCTCCTCACCCTGATGGATGCTTATGGCTTGTGAACTATATGTCATCTTTCATTCTATAAAAACAGCTCCTCCTGAATGGTGGATTTTTGTTTTCATCTTTGAGAGTCGAGCGTTGAATCAGGGGTGGCGTTTACGTATGGTAGTTGCCGTACCCTGGCAATCACCCAAAACAGGAGAAATAAACAGCTCATGCTTGTTAGTTCAATTGCTTTACTTGGGGTTTGGCAGAAACTTCAAGATTGAAAAGACAAGTCTGCTTAGGACACGGATTTAGGCTAAGAATTCCAGCAGCAAGTGTCCATACTAGACTCGACCAAAAATCCATACTAGACTATACCATGTCCATACTAGACGTGACAAAATCAATCAAACATCAAAGCCAATCAGAAGACATCGCGTAGGCGGGCTCTCTCAGGAAGCTACTTTATCAAATTCCTAAATCGTACACCATTTTAACGTTAAAAATACATACTGCCTGACTGATAAAAAGTATATTTTTTAGCATGGAATAAACTTGTTTGTTCAACTTGAGTTGACAGCTTAAAAATGGTTGTTTCCTTTCATTAATTTTCAAGATCTTAGGTGAATTACCTGTTGCTTTCTGTAGGCTGTCAGTAAAGGTCATGAAAAATTATATTCTAGCTAATTTTTTTTACCTTAAATCAAGCACATAATCTGTGTGTAAAACTGAATCGTTATGAGTTGGTTTTGAGGCTGTTTAGTAGGCTACAAAAAAGCTGAGGGAAAAATTCTGCATGCCGTGTTGCGCTTTGTTAGGAGGCGGTGCATCATTTGCATTGATTTCATTGTTAAGTCCAACTGGTTGCTGGTTCGATTCCCAGTACCAGCAGGAAATGAGTCAAACACAACTGCTTCCCAGGTTACCATATTTGGCCTTCACATGTCACTTAAACTTAAAATATGATTAATTGCATTCTTTTTGTATGGTGGGTTTTTGTGCACATTTTGTTTAAATTTAATGAGACTACTTGGGAATATCGTTATATGGCCAGAATGAATCATGTGTGTTTTTGTGAAACTTCATCACTGTGTTGAATAAAGACATTTTGTTCTTTTTAGGCTGATCTAGAACAGTACAAGAAAGCCATGGTTGATGCAGGCTGCGACCTATCCCCACTTAACTACATAAAGCAGTGGAAGTAAGTTGTGGCCATTGTCAACAAACACACCATAACACACTGTCACATTTGCCTAGTTACTTCATTAAATTCAGCAGAAAGATGAGAATGGTAGTGTATCAAACTAATATAACCTATTTTCCAGAGCTTTCACCAAGATGGCTTCAACGCCAGCCAATTATGGGAGCAGTGGAGTGAAACCAATGGGGTATGAGGCTACACCAAATTTAATTCTCAAAATGTGAATCCTTTTGTTGATGTGTTTTTAATGCAGTGGTCTGTCTTTTTTTCAGACTGTTTTCGAGGGTGATGAACACTGGCTCCCAGTTTGTGATGGAGGGGGTGAAAAATCTGGTCCTGAAACAACATGTGAGTATTTCTTACTACTTGCACTTAAGGAAAAAATGATTAACATGCCATTCATATCTGAATAGACTGCCATGAGCTAAATTTTATGATTTACACCTCAAGTTGTGCCTATTATTGAGGATGAGTGTGCTATTACCAGGCAGCTGTAGAGAATTTCTCAGAGACAAGGACTTAAATTTTAAAAGGGGGCATCTATCACTATAAATCTTATATGATCATTTCATATACAGGCCATATCACATCACCATTTTAATAGTCTAACAGCCTACATTTCACGTAATAGGGCTGAAGATGGTGCTTGACCTTAATTTAACCAACTATTCAAATAAGAAATCAATATGCAGTACATAAATAAGAGTAAATCATTAATCCAACTTCTGGTGCTGTATAGTTTTGAGGAGTGCTTTGGAGTCAATTCAGATCTGATCTGATTTTTAAATGAATCAACACCCTAATCAATGTGGTCTGCGGTTCTATCAGACTATCTAGTCACAGTTATGAATTTGCAGCTACCTGCATATACTCCTTTTATTTTTACAGTGAGCAGAATAATTATAACAAAAATAAATTTGAATGACTAATATATAGAATGAATAGCGGTTAGCCACTAAGGGGTGTCAGAATGCCAGTCTATCAGTCAAGTCCGACTCAGCAAACCCTTAGCAACACATTATGGTAATGACATCTCAGACTTTCTGACAGCATATACTTAAAAATCAACAGGAATTTTATGACTTTTGAGCAAGTAGTTACTATTTTGTGCATGTCATATTGAATATAATTCAAGTGCATTTTGTTTAATTGACCTCAATTTTATTATTGATTATTTTGAGAAAGGTACTTTTGATTCATTTTGAAAAGGGACTTGAGCTACTGATATTGCTGTATTTGTGGCTCTTGTATGATAAACTGCTTGTAATGTCGTTTGTATATTTTTCTTTGGATAAAAGCATCCACTAAATGTCTTTTTATTGTCTTCTTTTTCTCTCATATAGAACTTGCCGGTTACTCGCATCTTGGACAATTTGATGGAAATGAAGTCAAACCCTGTGAGCGCTCTTGTCTGTTTCTCCCTTTCCCTACATAATTTTAACCTCATAAGCACAAAAATTCAACAAGTTTTGCTGCTATGTTCGTATGAAATCTTATCGTAATTAATCATCCTTCCTATTGTTAGCTCAAAGTCTAAAACCAAAATTCTTTAAAGACCATCGTATCCAGAGTACACTTGTTATTGTGTATCACCAAGGCTGACTGCTTTACCTCCCAGTGTGGATTAATGCATGACACTGCAGCTCTATGGAACACTGAATTTGCTCTGAACGGGGCACTGAAGAGGTTCTTTGAGTTTGCCGAGACTTCAGTCCAGGCAATCTGAGCTGCACGGTTAATGCGACTGTTTCAGCCAGGGGAACACCTGCGGAGAGAGAGAGCGAGAGGGTTTCTAGTGAGCAATCCTGAAGTATGATGTATTAAGTTTCTAGGGCTAAGGGATTTGGAAGCTGTCCATATGGGCTTTTCACCCTTGTGAGGCGAAACAGAGGTGCGAACCCCTCAGGTGTGCAGCACTAGGGGGTGTCTGAGCAGAAGCCATTTCAGCGATAATTGGATTGTGTTCTGCTACGCTTAAGGATCTCATCGTCTGCAAAAAAATCTGTATATAAAGCATCAGGTATTTAAACACACTGGCTGTTTTCAAGTTATTGTTGGATCGCCTTGAAGGAAAAGTCTGCTTTGAAAATTTCTTCTGATGCTTTGAAATCAACTAGCTGCTGGGATAGTCTGTGTGTGTGTGAAGGGGGGGGGGGGGGGCGTTATTAATGCAGATTTTTTGTATTAATAAATGTGGAATTACCACAAAGGATATGATGTGGCAGATCTTTGACAACACCCTCATAATGGGACTCCTCTTTATTTAGACATCTTGAATTCTCTCTAAGCACACTTCCAGGAACTATCCCGATGTGTTTTAAATATAAAATGCTGTAATGGAGACAGCTAGCTGACATATAAGCTCTTGCAATCATTTGCATGTGTATCAGTGGCCTTTTAGCTTCCTCTCCTCGTACATTGACATAAAGACTTTATTTCTTTTTGAAACACCCTCAGGGTCGCTCTGATCTTCTTGGTCTTAAAAGCTGGGGTGGACAGATTGCCATATCCCGTTACCGACTGGAAATGCTTCCCCTTCACTGCCCATAAACCTGAATTGAACATAACCATATTATCATTTTCTCAGCTACTGGAATTTCAGTGCCCTGCACAATACGGCTGTTGTTGGGGAAGCTGGGCAGCTGAGCACTTCAGAATCTCCTGCCTCCGCCGCTCATCAGATAGTCCTTGCAGATGGCTTGAGAAACCAGCTTGCAAGAGTGTGTTCTCGCTATTAATACCAAGCTTTGCTACCCAGTGAAGGTAAACCGATAGCATAAAAATCTAGAGCTTTTTACCATTTGAAGAGGAGTGAGTGGGGCTCTTCTTTCAGTGTGTTGCATTTCTTCCCAGAATGAAGTATGTGTCAAAGCGCCAGGCCCGCCAGGCCGGGCTGACTGAGGTCCCGTGGGGGAAGAGACAGGCTTGGCCCATCCGATACAGAGGATGAGGAAGTAGGAGGCCATTGGCCCCTTCCTCAGAGACAGTTCTCCTCAATTTGTGTCAAGACTCTTCAAAGCAGAGAGATGATAATCTCGCTTTTTAAGTCAAACTGGAGGACATTTTACTGTTTGAGGCTTCTGGTTCTCAGACGAATGGTTGCTGGGAAGCATTAGATCTTGATAAGCATTTAATGTAGATGGATGAGGTGGTTTTTAGGAGATGGTGATGTGGGGAGGGTGCCTGAGTGTTATTTCATCCCTAATTTACTTACGCGCTCTGTAATCCCTAATGTTATGTGTTGTGATTTTTGTAGGAGACAGATGACTACAGATACTTTGATCCCAAGATGCTTCGCGGAAGCGAGAGGTAGGACACCGAAGACGCAGACTAGGCTCCTTATATTTTCAAATGATACATCTGTGTTTGACTTGGTCCCACTGTATTCAAATATTATGTTAAAGGCATTTGATCCATTGCGGAATTCTAAATCGCTTGTGTCTTTATTACATATACATAGGGCAGTATTGAAGTTAGGTAAATAACGGATCTGCACATCCTTGCCAGAGCTGGAACTTTCCACTGAAAATATTTAGAATATAAGGAGATCTGTAGTTTTTTTTCCACAACTATTGGCTATTTTCACTCTCTGTCTATGATGATGAATTAATCCAAACTGTTTAACTCCCTCAGCTCCATTCCAAGGAACAAGAACCCTTTTCAAGAGGTGAGTGTAAAAAGCAATGGCCATGATTTTTGCACCGTGAGAATGGTGATACGGTATCTTCATGGTTTGGCACCCATGTGCTGTAACCTGACAAAGGGTTAATGCTAGTTACAGATAGCCTTCTGTTCCTAGTGGAGATTAGGCCCTGCTGATGACAAATTGAGTTGGAAGCCTAGAATGTCTGAGCTCGTGTCTGTAGGAGGGCCACTTGAAATATTACAGGGTTTTATTGAATACAAAGTGTATGTACTGTGTGCGTTGAAAATAATGGCAGGTTTTTATTTCATAGGCCATCGTCTTTGTCGTTGGTGGAGGCAATTACATAGAGTATCAGAATCTTGTTGACTACACAAAGGTATGGCTATGCCCATTTTGACATTGATAATGTGCTACACAAACTCTGATTGCTTTTGGTGAGTGTAAGGATTTTCTTCTCTTCAGGCCAAGCAAGGGAAGCGAGTTCTTTATGGCTGTAGTGAGCTTTTCAATGCTGCCCAGTTCATTAAACAGGTACGATCACTTCCCCCTACAGCATAAACTGACAGGAAGTGCATGCTATAAAAAACAGGAAATTTACATGCAACATTCAGGATGTCAGTCGCCCGATTTGCGTCACACTTCAACTTCATCAACACATTTTCACATACAAGGACCGAATTCCACGAAAAATCAACTGCTCCGCGATCCATTGCTCTAAAACCCAAACGATTATCCCAGAGTTGGAGAGAACAACACTGCTTTGAGTGTCTTGGAATGCTTTTTGCTGCTTGAAGCAAATCTACGTTGTACTTTGTCTCAACAAAGTTGACATCAAGTCATAACGTGCTTTTCCCTCTGTAAATATTTTTTAAACATTTTGCCCACTTTTTTTTTTCCACATCAATTTCTTGTTAATATACTTTTACCGCCTAGCTCTGAGTGAAAATAAGGGGAGGGTTTCGTGTCTCACTTCTCCCCATTCTTCTTGTAGTCGTGAACTTATCTGACTCTGACTGTATGCTGAACAATTATTCAGTAGTAATCCTACTTTTGTTTAAGTGTTAATGTGATTTTGCAGTATCAGAGCTTTTAAGACTAAACCCATTCATTTCTCCACAGCTCTCTCAGCTTGGTCAGAAATAGGAGGAGCATTGAAGTCCAGTTATCCACCCTTCTCGAAAATGGAATCGAGATCTCTTCAGTTGTACTTCATTAAAACCTCTCTAACTTCAGAATTACTCATATTCCATGTACTTTATACTGTTTTCCTATACTATTTAATTCAATACTAAAGATTACCGACAATAAAGTTTAACAGTCTTGTGCACCAGTTGCGCTGTTTTCTTTGTTTGAGTCCATTTTGTCAATATCCTCATTATAGGCTTATTGATTTAAATGCCTTGCGTGGTTTGACTGACAAGAACTGTCCCAAAAGTCCCAGTCTCTAAAGTCTTTAACAAGATAATGAGATTACGCCTAGTCTTAAACATAGGTGCTCTGTCACAGTTCAAATGTTTGCTCCAGTGAATATCGAGGGCATTGTGACATCCAGTGAGAAGCAGGTCTAGCCTGGGTGGCTTGTGTACGTCTGCTGAACGAGAGCAAGACTGCAAACCATAGTAAACGTCACCCTGAGATGAGTCCAACCTAAAGGTTTTCGTGGAAGATGGAAATCCACAATGTTCTTCCCTCGAATGTCACAGTCTACCGAGTGTCGGATGGAGGAGAAACAGCTATTGGTGTATATTTGGTAATACTAGGTAATTATTTTAGTCTGTTTCTTTTTGAGCTTCGCTACATTCAGATATGTGTTGTGAGAATACAAAAAATTGATTATATTATAAAATAAATATTATATTTCGTCTTTGATAGGATGGCTCTCTTGGATTGGAAATGGGGTAGTTATATTACTTTTAACCAAGCAAAGAAAGTCTCTTGCACCTCAGGATTTCTTAACTCTCAACCTTGCCATATCTGATGCCAGCATTGCTATTTTTGGATATTCTCGAGGAATCCTTGAAATTTTTGATGTGTTCAGAGATGAAGGCTTTCTTATAAAGACATTTTGGACTTGCAAGGTAAGGGGGTGATACCTTCACATTCTTTGTTGTGTGGAACATAAGATATACTGGCTATCATCGTATGAACAAAACCATCCTTAAGAATAATATATTTGAAGTTCTACAGAGAACAGAAACTCATACATGTTTGAATAGACACAAGGGTGAGTAAATGGCGACAGTGTTTTCTTTGAGATCATTCAGATGAATTCAGTTACATAGTTCAAGTGATCTTTTCAGCATGATTCCCTGCTCTTAGAGGACATCACACAGTATCTGGTGTGAGAGTTCCTTCACTCCGTTCCCTTTGCTCTCTGGCAGGTGGTGGGTATGGGGCAGGAGGGGCTGATGAGAGAAATTATTTGTAGTCGTTCCAAGTACACAGGCATGTGTCTCTTTATCCCCTAATCTTGCTGGCTTGTTCCCCAGGGCCTGGTTAGTGGATGATGAGACAAGAGCGATTACTGCCTCAGAATGCCAGACCTGCTTGCAATGTATAAGATGTTGTGTCTTGGCCAGGTGGATGGATTCCTTATTCTGCTCTTCGGACTCATCAGCATCAACACACTGACAGCCATCAGTGTCATCCGCTACATCAAAGGTTGCCACCCTCAGCATGGTATGCTCTATCTTGGCCAAACCTACTGGGTTATTATAGTGGGTTTTTATAGCTGCCACCCAGTATTTAGTCCAGGTGCTCATGCAGTGAAAGCTGTTCTGTAATTGTTACAAAATCTGAATTTCACATTCTCATGGTATTATTGACTATTAAAGGGAAGTAAGGGGTCCTGCATAAGAACAATTTCTATTTTTTCAAGAGTTGTAAATGGGTGCTAGGGGGTCTGGAAGAAATTAATGAGGGGAACTTTTTATTTATTTAAAATGTATGATATATGAATTGAAATATTAACCCAAATTTTAAAAAGCCATTTATATTCTAGAAATTTATGAGTAATAATGTTTAAAATTTTTGATTCTGCTTTCTAAAGACTGAAAACATTAATAAATCATTATAATTTGGATAAATAATCAATGGAATAAATATGTAACTCAAAATTAAATTGATAATTTTAAATCTGCTATAAATTATCAGAATACATTTTATGTTGCTGTTTTTTTTTTTTTTTTTTTTTTTTACAAGGGAATCAAACTGTTTGGGACTTTGAATCACATAATTATCTGTCCTGACCTGAACAGATTTGGATATCATAAGTTGTTTTGTCTTTTATTAAACAATAAATGGTTGAACCTACAAATTCTATCTTTGCTAAATCTAGGACCATGTTATTTTATAGTAGAAGCTATCCTTGGCTACACAAATACTGGATAAATCAGCTGTGCTGATGTGAGTGTTTCTGCCATGTTCTTCAGCTCATCACGTCAACAAGCGTAATATCTGCTTGGTCATAACTGCAGTCTGGCTGTCCTCTCTGTTCTGGTCTGGAGCTCCGCTGCTGGGCTGGGGCAGTTACAGAGGTAGGACTGAAACAAGTATGTTTACCATCTTTAAAAGTTGAAATTGAGACATCATTGAATTAAATTTCTTCTGCAGCTCGCTTGTATGGGACATGTGAAATCGACTGGACACGAGCGCTGTACTCTGTTCCTTTCAAGCTCTACGTCATCAGCATCTTCTTTTTCAACTTTTTTGTGCCGCTGTTCATAATAGTTTTCACGTACGTGTCCATCATCCGCACGGTCAACTCCAGCCACAAGTCCAGTCGGGGAAGAGATGTTAGTGAGAGGCAGAAAAAAATTGAACGCAGCATCACACGGGTAAAACAATAACCCCATAAACTTCCATTATCATCTAACAAATAACATGCTCTCGGGTTCATATTCACTCATGTGTCATACTGTGTTTCTCGCTCCAGGTTTCCCTCATTGTGTGTGCGGCCTTCCTGTTGGCCTGGTCCCCGTACGCAGTAATTTCCATGTGGTCTGCCTGGGGTTACCAAATACCCCCAGTCAACAGCATCCTGGCAAGCCTCTTCGCCAAGTCAGCAAGTTTCTACAATCCGTTTATCTACATTGGCATGAGCTCTAAGTTCCGGAAGGACTTGCAGGCTCTTTTCTTCTGCCTCAGACCCACATCAGCACACAGGCACACTCCTCCTGTGCCATTGGCCCGCCCTGGTGATGTGCAGCTTGATGTGGACGGCTTTAGGGAGGATGAGCCTTTAGAGTCGGACCATAATGCAAGTGAAAGCACCCCAGAGGGGAAGGCCGGTAGCCCTCTTGAATCAGAACACCAGCGTAGTCCTTTAACAGAGTCACACAAGAGTGTCAGTACTCATGGATTAATGAGGAAACTCAGCGACTCTGGAAGACTTTAGCGGGCTTTTTATTTTAGTTTAAGTGCTTGGAATGTTTATGTACAATTATGATAATAATATTAAGATGATAAAGTACATTCACTTTCTGTATTATCTTAATTACACAACTAATAAAAACAAGCTACTTGTGAGTCGCATGTACTAATGTTTCAACAAAGTTCTAATGTTTCAACAAAGTTGTGTGAATCAAGGTTAATGTCCCTATTTCACTTAATCTCTAACTCTTAAGCTTGTGAAGTGTTGATACACATTTAATGGCATTACATCTTTTTTCAGTGTAGGGTTGGGGTTGAGTATTAAAAAGGTTTTTGATCCCAGTACATCAAGCACACACAATAAAAATATTAGGTAAGGAATAAAAGACATTTGAAAGAGGAAAGGCCAAAATATTCATTTTAAACATTATGGAATAAGAAAATAACTCTGTCGCTAACCAAAAACAGGAGGGAATAAAATAGACAATTATCACGATTCTATTATGTTTGGACTTTTAGTTTATCTTCAGTCACATGTCTCCTTCGGTCTAGTTTCCCCACACTTTAGTTACTATGGTGACTGATTATGATTATTCATTCTGTTCAGCTGTGTGCCATTAATTAGCCTTGTTTGCTAACCATTGTTTGCTGTCTTTTCAACATTCATTTGTCCGGTCTCGGTTTTGTATGGTTGCTTACCTTGTGGTGGATTACTGGTTGAGTGATAACTAAAGATTTTAAGCCTGATCTTTTTCTTGTTTCATGCAACCATTTGTAACAGAGATGACCAAACCATAAGAATGCCTTGTGCGGAAAGCTTAGCTGATTTGCCGCAGGAAGGGCTTGCTTTCCTGGACCACAAACTCCACTTCAGCCAGCTTGCTGTAAGAACTACACTCAACAGTGAGAATTTAAAGTCTCTATTCTGGATCAGGCCAATTACCACCATCCCGTAGGCTTCCCAGACACCACAGGACTTAACTGGAGGAGGCCATCGTTAGGTGTCTGGTGAGCATCCCTGGTCCAGATCACAGCCAGATCCAGAGTACAGCTCACCATGTAGATGAAAGCGACGCCAGAGTCCCCCTACAGATGAAGGGCTTCCGCCTGTCGTGAAAAAAAGAGATGACTGTGCCAATTAATGTCCTGCAGCTGAAGTCTCAATGTGACTCTGACCAGGTAAGCACTGACAACCATCATATCAGTAGGAGTCCTGGTGGAACTTGCCAGAGGATTGGTTAATTGATTGGGACTCTGAAGGTAGGGATGCACCAAACTGATCCCGAAGTACTAGCGCTGAAATCTGACTTTGTTGTTGCCTGCCTGCCTCTGTTCTTGAACACACCGAAAGGACTTCAGTGGTGTGTGTAAGAGATTACTGTCTATTTAAGCAGATTTAGTCGTATTTAAAAAAAAAAGGAAATCCAAAATAAAATTGCAGGTATGAAAGCCATAAAGCAGCGCTTGCTTACCGTTTTTAATATATATCATGCTGATTACGTTCTTTATTCCATTCTGCTCGTGTTATGTAACTATTCGCACCGTTGAATCTTCACATAAGATGGCGTAAAATTACAACAGCCTTCTGTCTGTGCCATAATGAATACTTTGCTTGCTTTGCTCATCACCTTTGATCTTATTCTCAGTTTACTAAACTGAATTTTGTTCTTTTTGTTTCAGATATTGTAGTACATCAAGTCTAAATAAAGAGATGGGTTTTTATTTTACTTCACGTAACCAATTACGTTTCAAGTTTAATATAATAATGTTGGTCTCCACTTTTTATTGATCTCAGTCTTCATGCTCCCACCAGCCAAACATAATAGGGCAGTAATCAATGAAGAGGTTTAAACCTCATAATCCACGAAGCATCAGAAGGAATTGTGGCGAGAAGCTCTAGAATGATGGGCTGGAGGATCTGGAGCAGGAGAATTAACCAATAAAGTCTGGTGTTTGCGGAGTAAGACATTCTGTCTCTCCACAACTGTCCTCAAATGAGTCCATGTTTGACCAGACTGAAATGTCAGGACTGAGTACGAATTACTCAAGCGCAAAATGAACAGAACAGTCAGGTAATGGTGCTTTATTTACGTTATCCAGGCACATAATTTAAAAGCAGCAGGCATGCTCGTAGTCAGAGGAACAGCGAAAGTTTGAGTCCAAACAGAGCAGCGGGAAGAGTCAAACAAACAGAGTTGTAATTCCAAGAACAGACAAGGTTAATAACTGGTTTCAGAACAAATAGATTAACAGCAAACAACTCTCACCTCATAGGTTAACAAAGGAATAATAACCTGACAAAGAATACACAGATAATCAGTTGATAATTGTCAAGAACAGGATGAATTAAATTTATGCAGTTAATAACATGCTTTATTAATATAATTGTCTTGTTTATAACTCAGATAAAAAGTTTTTTTCTCTCTCTCTCTGTGTAAGTGGGAAAAGCTGTATCAGAGGTTTGGAGCAAGGGGTAAGTTTAAGCAGGGATTTTTCTCAAAGAAATGACTAACACTTCAGTTGCCTGATCTTAAGGTTGTGGGAAATGTCTTCCTCCTGCCCCATTCACAGCACTCAAACCCTTTCTTCTCAAGCATGCCACCTCTTCAAATGACGGCTGAGAGAATTAGTCCCACATAGTGGTCACAAAATAAGAGGATCGTGGTGTTGTGGTGAATGTTCTCTCAAATTAGTGGTGTCGGGGGTTAAAGTAGGTCTGTTACGCAAGGAGAGTTTTGGCGCAGACCCATATGCTTATTTTGGTGCAGGACTACTATGCGGTTTGAAAAATGACTGAATTTTGGAGCATATTAATCAGTGTGATGTATGGTTTTATGATTGGTGGGAAAAGTCATATATCTGATGAGATCTCAAATGTTCCTTACCTTGCTTGGTAGTAAATCAGTTTTTTGTGTGAATTAGTCTCTTATGCAAACGAAGGCTGAATTTGTTTAATTAAAAAAATTGTAAAATTGTTATTACAATTTAAAATAACGGCTTTCTATTTTGGTAGTCTTTAAGAATCAAATAGAAAAAAAAGCATGTTTTTGCCAAGCCAAACTTTTGAATGGTAGAGTAAATATATTGCTAAACCTACTTCCACTCACTGTCAGGCTTTTGACAATATTCTTTATGACACATTGACATGATAAATATGCTTAAACTAGACAACCATTAACTCTAATGGAGAGGGACAAGTACATAAGGTATTCATATTGGAGGTCTCCATTAATGACCCCCTTAGTGCAAAAACGTAGAATCACACAAATTAAATGTCTGAAAACGAACTCAAAACTCAACAAACTCAGGCTGGTTATTTGTACAAATTTTTTTTTTTTTTACTGCTGCAGATCTTCAGTCCACCCACATTTGGAAACTATCCCTGTTTCTGTGGTGTGTGTCTATATATGTGTGTAGGTAATATTTTCTCTTATGGTAATTATGAAATCTCGTTTACTGGTTAATATTTCCAATGCAGAGAATGAAATCTTTTATTATTATTATTTTATTTTGGAAAAATAAATTTCTCTTTTCAGCAGACAAATCTGGGCTCAAATCTACTCCGCATAAGCCAAGGCTAATATTTGTGTAGGTGAAGACCGTCGCCTAAATGAGACATCCATCGAAGTATCAGACGGGTACTACTATTTATAGAGAGTGGAGTGGTAGTCTATGCATTCTTGGACGAAAGCTGTGGATCTCCCATGAAGTCTCACATGGTGTGAAACGTGACAGCACGATGCTGGCCTGGGAAGAAACGTGTGTCAATTTGCTTTAATTCAGCACTTTTCATCTGACTGCACAAAGCTAGAGTTCTCGGGCCAACTTTTCCATATGACCATCAGCTGCCCCAATGGGAACAAACCGTAATAAACAAGAAATCATCACCTGCTTAACCTACTATAACAAAGCCCATTCTTTTATATAAAGGAATGCACTGTTTTCCCCTTGAGCCTGGAAATATTGACTAATTTCGCAAAAACTAATTTGAACATTTATATGCATGAATATTGTCTCTTTTATTCCAATGTTATTAATAAATATAATGCAGTACATGGACACTCAAACAGAGTACCATCTGAAAGTTTGGGTTTGTATTTTTTTTGGTTTTACTTTATTTTGATGGTCTGTTTAATACATTCTGAGTGTTAGTAGAGTATAAGTAGACTGTTAGGGTTAGAATGAGTTGACACGTAGTTTCAAAGTTACTTACAGTCAGAAGAATATCTGTTGGAGGACCATCACAGCAAAGAGATAGCAGATATTAAACCGTCAAATAATACTGTAATGAGTTAATTGGCATGTAGTTCAAAGTTGCTTAAAGTCAGTACAATGTTCAAAAGGGACCATCAAAGTAAAGTGTTTCTGAGAATTTTTTTTATATAAAATGTGTATATGAATATTTTGTTTTTGAAAAACGTATATTTATGCTCAACAAATATATTAAAACAGTAATATTGTGAAATATCATTCCAATTAAAAATAAGAGTTTCCTGTTTAATATATTTAAAAATGTAATATTCCTTTGGCAAAGCTGAATTTTCAGTATCATTATTATCTTCAGTGTCACATGAAGTCATTCTACTATGCTGATGCATGTTATGATATATGCTGCTCAAGTAAATTTGCAATTATTATCAATGTTGGAAAAAAAGTTTATATTTTTGGGTGAAAATCTTGCTTATTTTCAGATTCTTCGATATATCGAAAGTTCAAAAGAACGGCAGTATTTGCAAAATAAAGATTTTATAACAAATGTCTTTACATTTGTCAAAAGTGACAGTAATGTTATTTCTGACAAATAACAAATATTCATACATATTATTTTTCATATATATTTTCTAATAATTAAAATACTATTATATATTTAAAGAAAAGGCTTATTATTATTGTAGTCTGTATTTTGGGAAGATTTGTCAATATGTCAATAACATTAATATTCACATATTATTTGATAATACCTTATTAGTGATTTACTTGATTCTGTCTCTGTTTACTTCCATCCACTATCTAAAGTAGCAGCACACCCTTTCTTGTTTCATTTTGGCTCAATATCAAGAATCTTTTTAAACTGCTGGAATTCAATCATGAATGGTTTTCATCTAACCAAGATTTACTTGATATGGAAGTTCACACTCTGGTTGAGAGACTTAAAGTGTTCATCATGACCTTCACAAGAATTTTCACCTGAAAGACCGCTTTAGCCTGACATGGACTTTGTGTACTGTGATATATTCATTAATTGGGACATTGGGACAGTTCCCAGTTGTTACAATGAGCAGTTGTTCAAAGAGGATTGAGTGTCGTTCCTTGAGTTTTTTTTTTTATCTGTCACACTGAATAAGCACCTTGTTGCACACGATGTACTTTTACAAATTTCCACAGCACTTAATCAGTAAATGCCAATGAGTTGTGAGATGCCACAGTAAACACGGACCTATCGTATTGCTGTTTGCCTCAGGATTAAACCCAGGAATGGTCCACAGTACAGCTGATGTAGAGGAGGATTACATAAGTTATCAGGAGAAAACAGAGAGTTCTTTGAGAACAGGACAGTGCCATGCTAATAGACCACTTGCCCTATCATAAGCACTCTGTATACTGAAAATAAATACAATTTATGGATGATTTAGTTTTTTCAGCATGCTAAATAGGTGTTTTAATTCTTAAAAGCACAGTTTTGTGTATTGATGCTTTGGCTGATAAGTCTCTATCCTGTTTGGTCAGGTCTTCTCAATGAACTGTCAGCCCCATTGCCATCATTCAGATCTTTTGGGGTGAGAATGTGTGTTTAGAAAGTATTTAAAGCACTGAATCAAGGTTAATTACACATCATTACCCTCAAGGTAATGTTTTGACTCCCAGCCTGTCATGTCATGTGTTCGAGGCTTTTTTCATGTGTTGTTTATTCTCCTTTTTGTAGCTCTCTGTTTCTTTACTTACCACCTCTGACTAAACTAAACTATACTATATAGGTTACACTGTGTTAAAGCATATAGTTTATATCTAAATGGCTGAAAAAGCAGAAGAATTTAAAACGATGTCCTTTTCAGGTGGTTTGGATGCAAGGCCCGCCTCTTGTGATGTCAGCAGAGAATCATTGGGGTTTTCGGGGACATTATTTAAAGGACTAGCTCTTTCCTCAATATTCAGACACCTCTGGAATATCATCCATAACGGAATTACTTCCTTTTTTCTATAAAGCTTTTAAGGCTGAAGAAACGTCATTCTACACAATATCTGTAAGTTGGATTTTATCTTCATAGGTTGATGATTTTTGGCTGTTTAATGTATTTTAATAGTGATAATTGTAACAATCCAGATATGCATCTTTTTTTCTTCTCCATTCTGTCTCTCTCTCTCTCTCCTCTACCTCATTCTGTGAGTGGATTAACTGAAGTATGCAGTTCCAAAGGAGCTGTTTGTGATGGATGTGTCTGGGGAGATTACATTTTTCCTGGGTCATATCTGATTTCACTTCTGTGTGCCAAATACATTTTACACACCCAGATAAAAGGAAAAATAAAGATAAATTTAAAAGCCTTAGAAGGTTTAGTATTTTTTTTTTTTGAAAAAAAGTTTATAACAGAATGAGGCGAGTTTATTAATTTTTTTGTCTATAATGTTATTTTGTCTCTACAGATATCTTCATTAACCATGTCGATGTGGTTTGCTGTACTTCATGTATTAGGTAAGTGATCCATTTGTTCAAAGTGACTGATACGGAAAACTTATGTAGTTCTGAATTACCATCAAAAAACATTTTCCTCCTTTTTACAGGTATTCTGTCTATGAGCTGTTGCACGTTTGGATCAGAATTAAATGGTCAGTAACTTTTTTTCCATCTTTTTTCATTTGAAAATATCTTTTAACATTTTTTTAACTCTTTCTTTTATTGTTTTATTAATTAATTGATTTCTTTTCATCAGGGGCTAAGATACCTTTTGGAATACATTTAATTTTTGAGTTCAAAATGTTTCATATGTTTGTTTTATTCGACTAGTAAATAATAATTTTATGGGTAATGTCTTGTGTTATAAATGGTTAGTTCCAACACCAATTAGTTGTGGAACTCGTGCGGTGGATCTACCAGACGCCCGTCAGCTGGTGCTCTGCCCTGCAAACTGCACTCTGTGGAGTCTGTCAGTCTTTGGTTCAGGAGTATATGCTTCTATTTCCAGTATATGTGGAGCAGCAATACACAGGTACAATAACAGAAATAATGATAAAAACACAGACTTATGCAAGAAACTCCAGAAGCAAGGAAAATGTTTGTGTGTCATCCAGAGGAATCATAAGTCTGTCGGGTGGACCTGTGGAGGTTCACGGACTGCAAGGGAGGACAAACTACCTCAGCTCTTACGCTCACGGTGTTCAGTCTCAGTCGCTGTCACAATGGAGTTCATCTTTCACCGTGGCCAGTGAGTGGAGACAATTCCAATTTGAGTCAATACAATTTTTTTTTTTGTATACAAGATTATATAAGACAAATATATACAAGACAATTTTTTTTCTTGTATTTTTTCAATACAAGTTTTGATCTCATATTTGTAGATTTGTTTAAAGATGCAGATCATATCATGATATCTTATCATATAATATATTATAATAATTGAATTATATTTATAACAATGGATATTCTAATAATAATAATGAATTTTAACAATATTATTCAATGAGTAAAATCATAATACATTGTTCAAGATGAACTTATACTGTGGTGTGGTTTCAAAAAATTCTCAGTAAGCATAACTTTCACATAACTTCAGTTCAGTTAGAATATATAAATTAGCATTAGAATATACATTTATGCAGAATTTAAAAATGGACTGATGCTATTTTAGATTATCAGTAAAGGTTTGTCAGGTTAAATGTTTTCTTATTTTGTCTCAGGAACACTTAGTTTGCCTTTGGAAGTGTCCAGCCAAACCAGCAGTTCTGCCACGGTTGCATCTGGAGCAGGTAACAAGTGTTTAGATAACTGGAGATAATGTACATTTGTAGCCTACACTGAGCATTCCTACTTCTCCCTTACAGCCAAGAAACCAGTCAAAAAAATTGTGAAGAAACCTCCTCCAACAACAGCAAACAGAGGTCTGTGTGGCCTGATTTACTATTCTCACTTTAAATCGCCAGTCAAAGTATCGTGACATGCCAGTACTGTGTAAATATCACCTTGTTCCAGATTGCCCAGTTGATATGGCTTTGCTGCTGGATAGCAGCTACAACATTGGACAGCGGCGGTTCAACTTGCAGAAGAACTTTATCAGTAAACTTGCAACCATGCTGAAGGTTGGATCACCAGGTCCTCATGTAGGAGTGGTGCAAACCAGGTGATCTGTGCATGTCCATGTTGGTTATCAAATGTAATGTTCTTTCTGTTTCAATAAGTAGCTTAAAATGTCATGTTTTTTTTTTCTTCCAGCGAGACACCTCGAACTGAATTCTACTTAACAAACTATACAACAGCCAAAGATGTGACTTTTGCCATCAAAGAGATCCCATACATTGGGGGCAATACAAATACAGGTTTTTTTTTTTTTACTTTCCCTTCAACACACATTTCATATGAATGACCGGATGAAATTTTAAAGCAAATCAATGCCACCCTTTTTGGAAAAGTAAAAGACAAAAACAAAAAAAAAAACTTCACTCTGGTAACATATGCCGGACTTCTCCAGTCATTTAGTCCGGCATCGCTTTTACACAATAGTTCAATAAACAAGTTAATACTGAGTAGCTTACATTTTAGACAATGTTGTCAGTTACTTTGCCTATTGCTAAAAATAGTTCGAAATGAAGCCACAGCAGAGCCACCTCCGAGCAACAGACATGTTTTGTTCCTAAATGAATCAGTGTTTTGAATGAATCATTGAGTGAGTGGATCAATGAACACAGTCACCTGAAAGAATGAGGCTGCATCCAAAATAGTATTACTTATAGATGAAAAACAGTATATGATGAAAAAAGTATGTCCAAATTGACAGTGCTCATAAGAGTAGGCAAAAAGTACCAAGATGACCTATTACTTCCGGCGAGATTCTAAAGTGTGCATTCGATAGACACTTTATGCCATGAGGCCATGGGAGAGGTTTTGTGAATGGCAGTGAAGCGACGCAACTAACGCTGGTAGGTCATGTGATGATGATAACATGACAAATATAGCACAACCAAATTACATTCATACCATACACATTCATACTACGTAGAGCATACTTTTTAGCGGTCGCAAAGAAATGACTTATTTAAAATAAGTACCGGTTCAAGAGAGAATGCAGCCTGAGTGTTTTTAAAAGAATCAGTTGAGTGAATGATTCAGACATTATTTTGTTCCTAAAGTGCTGTTGAAAGAATCAGTCACTTATCGTTACCAACTGGTGTAACATGCAAACATTTTCAATTTTGTGTATTGAATCCCTTGAAACCCAGAATGCCTTGGCCTAAACACTTCTGTTGTAAGTACATTACTGTAAAGGCATTTTCCCCTTGTTTTCAGTCAATTTGATAACTGACAGCATTCCACAGATATTGTTGATATAGACTAACTTGTATCAGACTCATTCCTTTAAAATCTGACACTTACATAATGGTTTTAGTTGGATTGATTTAATATTGAAGATGTTTTTGCATCAATGAGCTGAACTTGGGAGACTTGAGCTATTATCTTCTGCACAGGTAAGGCCATACTGCACACTGTGAGGAACTTTTTCAATCCGGATTTTGGTGTGCGGAGAGGTTACCCACGGGTCATTGTGGTGTTTGTTGATGGGTGGCCTTCTGATAATGTGGAGGAAGCCGCCGTTTTAGCCAGAGAGTCTGGCATTAACGTCTTCTTTGTGTCTGTGGCTAAACCTTCTCCTGAGGAGATGAGCCTGGTGAGCGATCAAGACTTCATGAGAAAGGTGAGATGTAGTTTTCTCCATGAATTCGTAAGTGAAACAAATCATCAGTCAGAACAAGAGTCAGAGTTTGCTGAAATCCACTTATACTATCACGTATTTTACAGGCCGTGTGCAAGGACAATGAGTTCTTCACGTTCACCATGCCCAGCTGGTTCAGCACCAACAAGTTTGTGAAGCCACTAGCTCATAAACTTTGCTCCATCGATCAGATGCTCTGCAGCAAGACGTGCTATAATTCAGTGAACCTAGGTTTCCTGATCGATGGCTCCAGCAGTGTAGGTGACGGGAATTTTCGGCTTGTGCTGGACCTTATTGTCTCCATCGCTCGTAGCTTTGACATCTCCGACATCGGATCTCGCATCGGTGCCATACAGTTCACCTACGATCAAAGGATGGAGTTCAACTTCAACGATCACATCACAAAAGACAATGCTCTGAGGGCCCTGCAGAACATCCCGTACATGAGCGGAGGAACGGCCACTGGAGACGCCATCAATTTTGCTGTGCGGAGTCTCTTCAAACCCCGCACAGGCTCCAACAGGAAGTTCCTCATCATCGTCACTGATGGACAGTCTTACGATGACGTGAGAGGGCCGGCAATGGCCGCCCAGAGAGAGGGTACGTTTTTTGCACCAACTCTTCTTCTAGAACCCCAGGGTTTTCAACAAGGGCTCTGCAAGTCCCTGAAGGCCCAATGGGTCCTGTGAGAAGATTATACTAACTTTAAATAAGAACAAAGTATAATCATCAAAGTCTAGATTTATTTGTATAGTGAAGGTCCCTTAGGTGGTGATGGAGTAGGTGGGGTAGGTAAAGCTTGAAAACAGCTAATTGAAGAGAGATTTTAAAAGTACTTCATCACAAGATATTTATCGTGCATTTAGAAAGTAATTAACTGTGTCTCTCTGACTATGCTTTTCCTGTTTTCTCTCAGGGATCACGGTGTTCACGGTGGGTGTAGCTTGGGCTCCAATGGAAGATCTGAAGGCGATGGCATCCGAGCCCAAGGAGAGCCATGTGTTTTTCACTCGTGAGTTCACCGGTCTGGCGCAGTTCCAGCAGCCCATCGTACGAGGCATCTGCAGGGACTTCACAGAGTTCAACTAGACAGTGCAACTGCTTTAATGCAAGAACAGGAAGTGAGAAATGGAGGAAAGGAAGGAGGAAAAGGGTGGGTGTGAATAAGAAACATCGCTTTTGATTCTTTTGTAGGAAAAGGGATTTGAACGTTTTTTTTGTTTTTTTATATACAAGTACTGGTATGTTTGATCCAAAGGATTCTTCAGCTTATTTGAGAATGTATCACATTAATGTATGTCAACTTCTCTATAACGTGGAGAATGTAATTATTTGTGATTTGTAGTCTTTGTCAATGTTCCTGATGAAAAACATTTTTTTTCGCTGCTTCTGCCAAGTTTTTTTTTTTTTCTTGTGGAGGGGTCACTGTAACAAAAGGCTCTTTTATATTCATTTCGGGACTTGAAGGTTCAATTCGTTAGGTATGGTGTTAGTGCACAACAGGGGAGCAAAAGCAGCCATGAAGAGGATTGTCAGCGAAACAGCGCCCTCTAATGCATTTTGATGGCAGCACTCGAATGCACAGCTTTAATTCTCACAATTACATAAATAGATCTGGGTTATATAAGATACGGTCCTTCCCAGGGGTACCAACCAATATACACGCCATGTAGTCCATTCACAATGAATCGTCTATGTCTGAGTGTGAGATCATGGTTGAAAAGTTAGCGTATTGATTTCCCCCGTTTTCCCCTGAAAGTTATACTTTCATGTATTTATCGAACCTATTTTCTGTGTACCTTTCCATATGCATGATTTACTGCCTCACGTAATGAACAGAGAAGGGAGGAGGGGCATCAAAAATGCTTGTACATTTGTTTATAATTTATTACTTTCTTCTCAATAAAGGACAAGGTGTTTGTACAACTTAACCAGCTGAGCATCCTCAGAAACTTCATGTTCAAGTAACATGTGTATTGGCTTCTGTGGCAGAATTTGCCTAAATGCCAGTCTCTCTCAATACAAACACAACCTTGATTAAAATCGTGAATCTTAGTAATCATCAATGGTCGTGATAAATACAAAGCTGCTGCATTAATCATCGAGACAAGGGCCGTTTTGCATATACAGATACACCATTTAATATTTATTATAGACATTTTATATACATTACTTTTCAACAGCTGTTTTGCTATGTGGTACAATCTTTAAAATCTGTTGATTCGTAGTAAATCAAAAACCTTACAAAACTCATCAAACTGATCAGAACTTTTGGAAGACTAGAAAAAATACTTTATTGTAGTATTAATCATGCATTACACAAACAAAAGCTCTTTTGTTACACCATAAACTGCATTGTTTCCTTTCAAAATCGTTGATCAGATTGGGAGGGGCAGGACGACCAAACCATAGATTTAGTATAAATGCAAGATATTCCGATCACAAAAAAAAGAAGATAATTCCGTCATCTTTTACTCACCATCATGTCTTTTCAAACCCATTTGACGGGGTTTCTTATGCGGAACACCAGACGCTATTTGGAAGAACCAGTTTTAGTGATCATCGATTCATATTACATGGACCAAAACAAAAATAAAAACCCGACAACACTGACACAATTCTCAAAATAGCTTTTATATCCACAGAAGAAAGCAAGTCATACAGGTTTTTAAATGACATTAGGGTGAGACGATGACTTTTTGTTTGTTTTCAGGGGTGAACCGTCCCTTTAACTTTCAAAGACGTTTATTCGGCTTCATGAGTGAGTTTGAACCCCGTTTTCAGCCACCTCAGAAATGGTGCGTTTAAAAAGCTTTTATATGAACTTAATGTAAAAATCTTTTATGTTAACCTAATTTAATTTCCTATCAGACAACATGTTCCGTTTGATGAGCAACAGCCCTGTCTTTAGTCCCCATCGAGCTTTGCTCTGAACGAAGGATAAAACTTCCACAAACTGAAAATAAATAAGCCAATAACGCTCGGATCTCTAACCTGTGATATTTAAACTCATTTTACAGTAAGGTGTACAGAAACATCACATAGTGACAGGATGTTGCAGTTTATTTGTAGATTCCTAAAAGCTCTCAGGACACCAGGCTGTGCTTCTACTAGCGTACAGTCTCTCCTTTATGTGAGGATGATAAAATAACCTTAAAGCAATGAAGTATGAGTAAGGAGAGCACTCATCCAGACACAAGACCTTCATGAAGGACAACCGCTTGTAATGGAGGGTTTGAGTGGGATTATAGTCCCTTTAAAAAATGTGATTTTCAGCGGTTTTATGACAGTCTTTATTTATATAAAATTGATTATAAAAACTATACTTTTTTTTTACACAAAAAATGAAACAGACGCTAAAGGTATGAAGGTTGACCGAGTTTAACTGTATTTGTTTGCACGCTACATAAGGGTGAGTTGGGCGAGTGAGATTAGGGTCTGGTTTATGGCTCGGCTGGGCGGGACTCAGTTCCTCTGGTGCCCGGATGACGGTCGGTGACAATCTACTGATGGATGAACATGATAACCACTCCATGGTCACTGAAACATACCTACAGGACACATTATCAGCTCAGTTCAAAACCAGTCAAAAGGCTACAAACACTGGTTTCACTCCAGCTTTGACTTACAGTAAATTACAGTTACTTTTTTCTTTTTTTTGAGGAAACAAAAAGAAGATTAAAACTGATCGAGCACTCCACACTGGCTTCGCAAAAAAAACGGCACGTCCCACTCTTGGCACCTGGTATTGTGTGTATGGTGTGAGTTTGACAGCGAAGGTGGAAGTCACTTCAATGTAGTGTGAGAAATGCTACTCTTGTTACACAAGGCAGTGAAGCAGTCCTTTCTTTCACTCGGTCTTTGCGTATGCGTTAATTCAGACGTGGTTTTATACAAACACTTTGGCCAGGGCATCGGCTCCAGCACTTCCTATGTATGCCTTAGATGGGTGGAAGGCAACGTCGTATATGGCCTCGTCCGACTTTTTCCTGTGAGCGGTAACCTCCTGTACACATGTCTTACTGTCCAAGTTCCACAAGCGAATGGAACTATCGTGACCTGGGTTGGATGAAGAAGAGGCATTAAGTTTATACTTCAATAGTTCAGCACAAAATATGTATTCTTTCATACAATGAAAGTTTCATCATATGGAAAAGAGCAGCTTGGATATCCCACTAAATATCTGCTTGTGACAAGGACTTGAAATTATGCGAGGGCAAGCAATACCTTTAATGGTGACTAAATATTACCATGAGGAAGATTAACTTTATAACTGATATAAATGGTAATAGTAAAGTAGAAGTGATAAGTGATCCAGTAAAAGGGCAGCGCTGAAAGAGTGAGCAGAATAAAACAACAAAAAACACTTACTTCCTGACATCAAGTAGATGCCATTTGGATCTATAGCAAGACTAGTAACAGCATCCAAGTGAGCAACCATTGCATGGATGGCTTTACCTAAAAAGACAGACAAACAAAATGGGAATATGAAAATAAAAATAAAACACATGGTTGCATAATGTATTTATATAATAATTGTGATAATTCAGACATTTTGTAGAATATAAAATAAATAAATTCATATTTGTATTTATCCAGGATGCAATAAATTGATCAAAAGTCTATAATGTTACAAAAGCTTTCTATTTCTAATAAACACAGTTCTTTTGAACGGTCTCTACAAAGAATCCTAAAAAAAATCTATCATGGTTTACACAAAAATATTACAGTTATACTTTTTTTAAACATTGACGAAATTAAGAAATGTTTCTTAAGCACGAAATCAGCATATTAGAATGATTTCTAAAGGATCGTGACACCGAAGACTGGAGTAATAATGCTGAGTTTTACCACAGGAATAAATAAAATAAACATTAAATCCGAAAAGATACAAAAAAAAAAAATAATAATAATAATAATGCAGCCTTGCTGAGCTTAAGAACCCAAACTTTTGAAGTGTACATGTAAGGGTATTTTACAATAATACAAACAACAACAACACACTGACCTGATTTATTATCAAAGAATTTGATGTGTCTATCCTCGTGAGCGGTGACTGTGATTGGCAGGGTGGGATGGGTGACTACTTTATTAATGTGATTCCCAAAAGGAATAGCTACAACAAAGCATAAGAAAGTAAACATCACAAATCCAATTCTCACACTTAAGTAATTAAAATGACTGAACTATATATAAACAGTATATCATATCTACTCAAGCGTATTTTTATTTTTATTTTAAAGAACACTTTTTTTTTTTTTACCACTCTCTCCCTGTGCGGCGAATACCAGGACGGGCTGTGATGTCTCCAGATCGTAAACGACGGCATCTCCCGTGTTATAAGACGCCACCATATGAGCTGGATCACACCCATTAAAATCAATCGATGTGGGAACACCATGATCTGAAAGACAGGAACAAAGAAGGTTAGTTGCCAGCACTTGAATTGATTACTGAATGCCCCACAGAAGACACACTGCACCCACCTCTGTCGGAGTTAAATGTGCTGAGACATGGGGACTTCTCCTGAGGGTTCCACAGCTTGATTGTCCCATCAGCTGAACAGGAGAGCAACCGGTTTTTGATTCCACTGTAAGCCAATCCCCACACTGCATCACTGTGACCCAACAATGTGCCAGCCAACACGCTGGGATCTGAGTGAAAACAGTACACATTCAGATGATCAGGCGGATTTCTTGCTTTTAAGATCTATCAAAAGGAAACCGTGAATATTTTATCTTCTCACCGTATGTGTCATAAGGGTCTACGTTAGAGCTGGGGATGTTCCACCACTGTATTGTTGAATCGATTCCACCACTAAAACACTGCTCGCCACTCGAGGTCACAGCCAATGAGAGCACAGGGCCACTGCAGGAACAGAAAGTACAAGTTCAGAGGATTTGTGATCTAATTGGTGGATTCATCTTTGGTGACACAGGGGGCCCTAAAAAGCAATAAACTTTAGGTCGCAACTGTACTCTACTGGACACACACAGAAAATCACTGGCAGCGTGAACGAACCAAAAATCAAACTCCCTCACGACTCGTCCTGGAATACATTAGCAGTGTGTTTTGCAGACTCTCTGTGTGAAAGGGGCTTTAGTCAAACAGTGGCATTACACTGACCCGTATAGAATACTTTCAGCTGGACTATTATACGGCTGCCCTTTGTAGCCGCAGTCGCTCATTCAAGACATTTGTCGTCTAATCACAAGTTTATATCAATTTAATTACATAAACATATACTGGGGAGGCATTATCTCCTCACGAGTGCCTTGAGAGAGATAGATTACATAATCAGAGAGTATTTGTTTCTTATTCAAATTACTTGGTTTAAAAGCAGACATTTCAAGCTTTCTATTGATACACTTTCTCTGTGAGGCAAGTACCCAGTACGCAGAGTTTCGTTTCATTTTTGTGGCGAGCTCCAGTACATGGAGACACAGCGCATTCTGTTTATTTTCGTTATTTAAAATTATTTGTTATTATTGTTAATTTACACACACGCTTAAATATGCACCTAATTATAGCACAGAGAGAGCGGCAGTGTAAAGTCACTAATACTTATGATAAGTATTTATCATAAGTATCAATGATAAGCCATATTTGAGTGCCATGGATGACAGGCAAACGTTTTTTGATTTTCTGCCCAACACACTGCAGTTACCACAAAGACCCTTTGATAACGATCTGTCCCTCACAGACTGTGTGACTTCATCACTTCCTGTGGAGTTCCTGTGACAAACAGACTAATCAAATTTTGCTTGACTAAGCCTCTTCTCGTCAACAAACATTTATATTTATTCACTTTTTATACACTTGGGTTTGCATCCTGCCTTGATATTGTGTTTTGTGTTGTGCTGAAGTGTGAACTGTGATTTGAAACATTCTAGAGCAACAACAGGGAAAGTATAGACCACAAAAGCTCATAAGTATACGACAGAGATAACGAGAGTGTCACTTAAAACATTCACTATCCAGTTCAAAACGACAAAAAAGCCTGAGGAGATGCTGGTAAAGAAGAGCTTCATGAGCTTCATGGGTTTAAAAAGTGAAGTAAGCGACTTCTGAGAAATGTTGTTGAAAGTGGATCAGACCCTTGTTGAGGTGATGCATACTTCATTGGATGGGACAGAATTGCGGAATTCAGTCATAAAATTTGTCTGTAAATCGTGGAACATCTCTGATTTTGACAATTCTTGGATATTAATAAAAAAAAGAAAATTTAATTGCGATACGGACTAATTTCTGTGAATATTAAGCTGCAAAAAGACCTTTTAAATATGAATCCTGAATTCTTTGTGTGTCTGTGTGAAAGAATGGTGCAGATTTGTGGTTCTGTATACTACACACTGACGCTCGCAGTGTTTTCAGCCTCTGCCATCTCACTAAATGAGGACATAAACACAGTCCCAGACCTGCTCTAAGAGCCACTTCATGAGCTTTACTGTTTCATCACATCATAAACATAGAAACTTGACATAAAAAAGTCTGATTTAACTTGAATATATTGTGACAGAAATTTATATTGTATGATTGCTTAATGATGTAGTAGTAATAATGATAAAACGGTTTTATTTGAACAGTAAACCTCTGCGCAGGATTTAGCCAGATTTGATTACATTAAAATTATTCATTTGGCAGACGCTTTTTATCCAAAGTGACTTACATTGTATTCAAGGAACACATTGAATCAGTTCTGATTAATATATAAACTATAATACAGCATAGAATTAATTAATTTTATTAAACCAATAAAATGTAATCTAGAAAAATTAAAACGTTAAAAGAATTTGAAATAAATGCCTTACTTGCTATGTTTTTAGTTTTTAAACAGCAGTTAAAATGTACACGTTAATGATTTCAAATAATTTAACTTGCATTTGGATTAATACAATTTAATTCAACCATTAAAACTTCGACCTAAGCTTCACAGAACCAAGATATGCTGTTGTAGTAATGTTAGCTATAATAACAGGACAGTTTTCAGTGCCACTGTTTTTCTAGAGCTGCTGTGCTGCCGGCAACTAACAACCAACTCTTGCTTGTGTATACTCTTGATGTTCTTCCTTGTCATTCATTTGACGTCTTCGCTTTATTTTTGAAAAGCATTTTGCTGCTCTTCAGCTATGATAAAGAGACAATCACTCTTGCATTGTATGTTCGAAGAGAGGAGTCTGTTTGTTTCAGTTGCTTTCAAATATCAACAGAAATTGCTTAGTTACTCCACCTGTAAAAGTGCTCTCTGTCATTTTTTTCCAATTAAAAAAGGCCACTACCTCACGAACCGTACCATATTGACATCACATTACCCACCTTGACATACAATTATACACCTGGAACACAAAACATCTACTGCTATTACTAACCATAATGAGGACAAATGGTGGGACTTCAAGCACGCACTCAACCACTGACAATAGACTGATCGTAGTGCAATGCAACAGCCAGCTGTGCTCCACTAACAACACATTAAAAATCATTGGGACTGAATCCATGCGTGTAGTACGACAGCACAAAACACTAACAAAAACAGCTCTGGTAAGAAATGTCAGAAATGAATATACATCCACACCAGTAGGTGTCAGTACAGAGCAGAAGAGCACTGGGATCAATGAGGGCAAGTGAAATGTAAACAAAATCACACTGAATGCTCCTCTGAATGGCTAACTTCACTTTGCTCATGTCGTGGACTCTGGAATAGTGGAAACACTATCTGGAGTCATGAATCATGCCACCATGGATATGCTTGGCCAGGGGAACACCACCTTTCTGAATGCATATGGCTGTGGAAATGCCTACATGCACATAAAACACTTGAAGTCAATGTCATGAAATCAATACTTACACATGCCCTCTAAATGTGTATATGGGCTCCACATCAAAAGAGGCACTTCTGCAAAGCAAGATGAGATCATGTTAATTGAAACAATAATGAGGAAAACACAACATGATAATATTAATGTGCTTTTTGTGGAATCATTTTTAAGAACAAAACCAATCCAGGCAGACGTGGCGATATACACTAATAACTCCATAAACAGTTGCTGCTGCTGCTGCATTTAAACAATATTTAAATGTCGTAAACAGCCATTTAGATTTCTGTATTCGCAATGGTGTTCATCACAACACCAAATACTTCACGGCTTAACAGGCTATTTATTTTCAAAGTTAAACATTTGGATTACAACATACTCTAAACGCATGTTGTTTACCTTCTAAAGGTATGTTTATTATTGTTCGGTAACACTTCACAATAAGGCTCATTTGTTAACAATAGTTAATTAGTTATTCATCTTAGTTAATGCTAGTTTCAACATTTAATTATAAATCAGTTTAACTAAAATTAATCAAAGAACTATTACTTTAAAAACATTAGTAAAATACAAAACACTAACGAATGCAGTTTTTTTTTTTTACGAATGTTTACAGTAATGAATACAGTTTTTGCTCATTGTTATCGCATTAACTTTAATGCAGCGTTTCTCAAGCGTTTTTGGTCGCACTCCCCTTTAAACCTTTTTGCAACTTATTTCAATATTGTGATACTGTATACAGTGATAAAAGCTTCCGCAATTATCGTAACATGAACATTTAATATCGTCACGTGCCTATAATCCCAGGATATCCCTTTCCTTGGAAAGCCACAGTGAGAACTTACTTTTTGGCAGGAACGGTCTTCTGGAGGTTCCACAGTTTGAGGGTGTGGTCTTCTGAGACCGTGACCAACACCGGTTCCACGGGATGGAAGGCCAGAGCCCGTACTCCATCAAAGTGGCTTCGCAGGGTATATTTGGGATTCCATGTCTTCCTGAATGCATCCTTATTGGCTGGCAGCTAAAAATAGAGGGTGGGGGGAGGGGTCATTGCAGTGGCATTTTAACTGTGAAATGAAACCTGGAAATTGCAGGTCGACTGACCGCAAGGCATTAGGGTAGTTGTCCAATTTGACATTTATACAGAATGAAATGAATATAATACATGCCATTTGAGTAAACATACTGTTTTTATATAACTGTTAACTGACAGCTAAAACAATACAGACTGCATTTAAAAATTCAGCAGGGAAAATAACTTTTTAAGTGGAGGTTATTACTTATTAATGGTGGAATAGAGTATTATTAAGGCAGAGGAACAGTCTGTGTCACACTGGGTACTTACATCATAGCTGTATTCAGCCTCGTCATTGGACACAGTCAGATCTGCGAGGTCTCCCAGGCCTAGCACACTTTCCAACATGTCATCAGAGCCCATGATAAAGGACTTGCCCCCACCAGGCGTGAATGGCAGAGGCTCAGCTAAGAATAGGAAAGAGAAGAGAAGGGCCCAGTAAACGGGTGCCACACCTTGGAGTGAAAAACAGAGCTTAAGCTATGCTTCAAGACTGTTTTACAAACATACATCAGCAGTTGAACAGCAGAACAATTTTGTGGTGTTAGAACACAAAATTAAACCTAATGTAGTGTGAATAATACGAGTTGGATCAATGTAAATTTTAGCGTTATTATGACACCAGCCTCTGGTGCCTCAGGAGGGTATTCCGAAAAGCAGGTTATGTGACATACCAGGTAAGTAATTGGATAACCTCAATTTTCTGTTTCATAAACTGAGGTGAGTTTCAAGGTAAGTAGCCAAAGCAACATATTCTGTGAACATAACTTGCGTGTCAGGATTTGTTTACTTCAGACGAACTAAGTGCAGACATGCCCTATTGATGTGGCTTCAGTGGGTGTCAAAACATGCATTATATACACACACACACACACACACACACATTTACATATACACATACAAATATATACACACACACACATACGGGCTGTCACGATTCTAGGATTAAATTCCAGAACAAAGGCTACGATTCAATTAAATAAATCATTTGGGTGTTTGCAAACAATGATGACTTGTTTCGTGGGCGGAGCCTAACTGGTGTGGAAAATAAAAGAGATCTGCAGTGTATATACATACTACATATTTATTTTGTTTGTTTATATCCCACAATTCTAACTTTTGCTCCTTCAGAATTTTGATATGAACTTTTTTTTATTGTGATAAAAATGAAAGAAAGTTATAAAGTCCAAATTTAGAGAGATCTGGAAAACAATTCAGAATTGTGAGAAAGAAATTGTTTTTTTATTGGTTTAAATTTTGCCTACGTAAAGTTTTTTTTCATATTATTTAATACATTATGTATCCTATGAACTGCATATGTGAATATTATGTAGATCTACTATACATCAAATTCATGCTTTAAATCATTGTAGGTTTCATCAATCCAGCCCATTTAATGGCTTGCAAACATAATTGTCAGCGTTAATTTCAAAGAGCGACATCTATGGCGGTGATCTGTAAAAATAAAGACCTTTTTTGCATTCTGATTCTGACATCTAAAGGCACAAGACATTTTTTCTCTTATTGTGTGGTTCTTGCCCATTTTCCTCCACTTGTTAACAGTTTTTCTGCTCCCATAATGTGCGCAACAGCAGTGACATAACTGACACCTGCTCCCAAATAGTCTATATATGCCCTGCTTGTGTGTTTATCAAGCGTGGGTCTCAGAGCGGCTCTGTTCTGCTCCACATGAACGGTTATAATTTACATGGGCGGAGTGCATCTGGAACTCCATCTCTGCATATACTGGGAGTTTGAGTTGCTTATAACATTCATCTGGGAACACAATGTGTGCCATTTCATCAGATTTGTGTAAATAATTTATAAACCTATTCAAACTCAGGAAAGTACGTTTCTAAATAGGAAAACTTCTCATTTGTAAAACGTTTGCATGTTTTGATGTCAGCATATTCCTGCAAGGAATGATTCATGAAGAAGTAGCCAAACATTAAAGATTAAGTTACCATTTGAACTAAATGTCATTTGGCCAATATTAAACCAGGATTTTGCTTAACTAGGAATATTCTTGGATGGTCGCACAGAACTCCATGTGTTAGCCAATGCTATGTGTACATTGAGGAAGAGAAAAAACTAAAAAAACTAAAATTATTTTATCAAATGGCTGCAATATACCAGAGTGAAAAATGTAAGGGGATCTGAATACTTTCTGTACTGCATATGCATGTATGCATATATATATATATATATATATATATATATATATATATATATATATATATATTTTATATATATATATATATATAAATAAATATATAAAACAAAATAAAATATGTAAGAGCATACCTATTTTGTAATTATGCAGGGCACAAAAATGTATATGGTAAAGTTTCATACAGTCAGTCTAATGTTTCTTTTATGTAACTAACTACATTAGAAAAAAAAAACTGTAATATACCACATTTATGCTAACAAATGTCTTCATTTAAGGGTGACGCACACAGATACTTATACTTCTTTACCAAAAATACATGTCCTATTTATGGTGACATTTACATAATCCTTAGTTTAGAAGTGGGTCAGAACAGACAGAAGAGAGTAAGACAAATAGAGGCAGAGATGAAGACAGCAGAAGGGTGTGTAACGGATGTAATGGACTGATGTGCTTGACCCAGCTGGCTCTGGTCGGAGCAGTAAGAGATTCTCCTGTGCTGGAAGCTGTCAGGAAATGCTGATGCAGAAACTGACCTAATTAAATTTCTACCGCAGGGCCAGCGTGAGCAACAAAGCACATACAAAGGACACGTAATATTTTACTCACTCTCTTTGTAAAAAAAACAAAAAAAAAACATGCGAAATGTCTGAACAGCTTATCTTCAGACAGTAAAAATGGATGGTGAATTTCCTAATGAAGTACGCTCTCGTTCACTACATTCCTAGTCTTCTGGACCCGTATCAAGGCTGTGCAATGAATCTTTCGATTTTAGCTTAAAACAATACAATCAAGAAAAAACGATTGTTGTGCCGGTGTCGCATTCGGTCCAGCACACCTTCCCTTCTCTACGGTACACTTTTGTTCCTCTGTAAAAGCACTAATTAACATCCAAATCAGCCAAATAAGTGAGTGTTATAAAATGCAGTCGACAGTTGAGAAAGAAACTGCAAGTGTAATGGTATATTAGATTCGTGCATTAGCTCTTAAAGTGACAGCAGCTTAATATACCCAAGGCGGAGGAGTGTTACCTCTTTCAGGCAGAGGCCTTGACAACACAGACTGCCAAGATGGAAACGAAGTTCGGGACAGATTACGCAACTGTCACTTGGATCATGAAAGTTTATTATCTGCATTTCTTTTTAAGCTTTGCCAATTTATATATATATATATTCAAGCACATGAAGATGCGAATGAGAACAAATTAAAAATGTTGGTCTCGGCAAGTATCCTAGTAAACTCAATCAGTTATGCCTTAAGTGAATATGAACGGTTGAGTAATAAAACGTGAGACATATTAGATCCATGCAGCTCTTAAAGTGACAGCAGCCTAATAAACCTGTCGCTGTCTTTTTTTAACGTTAATCAAACAAAGGGAATAAATAAATGAGAAACTGCTCTTGACTGAATAACGTTTGCTACTTTAAAAAAAGACTAATCTAAGTTTATTTAGCATTGTCCAATTGACCAAATCGCATCCTAATACCAGGTGTAAACAGGGCCTTTAAGTCTGTTTTGGATTGGTTATTTATACTGAAACATTCACTTTCACTGTATGGAAAATAGATGAGTGTCTAACATCGCTTTGTTTAAACCAAACGAACATTATGAGGGTAAAAATGTATGTGTTTTGAGTGAATGGCAAGCCTCATTTTAACCCTCCAATAATTTCAAGATGTGTGCCCTTTTCCAATAACGATTAAAGATAATTAAACTGATGTTGACTATTTGAGTTTGGTGATGATTATTTTACCCCACTCTGTGCCGTCTCCTGAACTGCGAGCCTCCCCAGCACCTTCTCCATCCTCTGCATTCACCAAGAAGTCAAACTCCTTCAGTGCCTCCTCTGTGTCGGGGTCATCCGGCAAGTCAGCAGCCAAACCTTCATTTCCGACCTGGAAAAGTAGTCAAAATAAAGGCTTCACTACATAGACAATCATATAGTGAGAAAAATGACTTTGAGATCATTAAATCATTCACGCAATTACCACTAAAACGGTCATGCACCTTAATTTTATGTTTTTTTATTCTGCGTTTATCGCTCCTGTCAGGAACGTCCTCCATTAGGTCACCCTCATCGTATTCCTCTTCATCACTATCGTCAGCATTTTCTAAAAAATTAAATGTCTCCAGAACCTCTGGATTCCTGTTGAATCAAAGGCATCATGAGAAATGTTTTACCGCTTATGTTAATCTATCAGTTGAATCGGTCCAAATAAATCAATTGAAATCTGTACCTTTTCATGTCTTGTCCCTTTCTTTTGGCTGGAGACTCTCCTCCATTGAGAATTTGCTCTAGGTTCTTGGTTTCCACAGAACCGTTTTGCTCTGAGCTGGACAGCCCCAGTAACGACCGCACTCTCTGCGACCGAACATCCAGTATTGTGTCCGTATAACCTACTTCCTGAAGATATCTTGAAAAGACAGAACAGAGCTCAGACATTTAGATGATAGAACGTGTGACTTCCTTAGCAGGATTAGTGCCGTCACCACAACAAAGGAAGTGTCATTCATAACTTACTGTCTGAGAAGCTGCCTGCCCTGTTTCCATGTCAACTGGCTGTTCTGAGGTATAGCAGAGACCTCTGTATCTTTGGTATCTTCTTTAAAAAACAAAATAAAACCACATCAGAACAAAATATACACACATTCACACTACCTTTCAAAAATTTGGGGCAAGTACTTGAAAAGAATCGAATCCTTTTATTCAGCAAGACCTTTATGTTACAAAAGCTTTCAAATCAAGACTGTTCTTCTGAAATTTCTTCAATTGTCATGGTTTATACAAACATATTTAGTAGCGCAACTGTTTTCAACATTAATAAGAACAACAAATGCTCCTCAAACACTAAATTAGCATTAGAATGATTTCTGAAAGATGGTGTGACACTGAAGATTGGAGTAATGATGCTGAAAATTCAGCTTTGACGTCACAGTAATAAATTACACATAAAATAATTCAAAATATTATATGAACATTGATCAAGCAGCCTTGAGAAACTTCTGTCGATTTTTCTTTCTTTTTTTTTTATACCAGCCCCAAAACTTTTGAATGGTCGTTTATACATATATTCTCAAAAGTAGGTTGAATCCTCTTACCTGATTCAAAGCTAGGCATTTTTACTTCACCTTGATTTAGTTCTGTCCCATATTTTAATTTATGGTATTTTGCTCTGGTAATGGAAGAGAGAATCTTTGTTAGAAGATATATATTATTAATACATTTATAAATTACATAACTTATCATCATAACATTAAAAAAAATATTAAGAGATAATACATTAAAAATAATAAACACTTTACAATAAGATTTTATTAGTGAACATGAGCTAATAACGAACTGCTCTTTTACAGCCTTAATTAATCTTTGTTAATGGTAACTTCAACATTTACTAATATATTCATATTCATTTACTAATATGATCAAAAAGTTGTTTTGTTAACATTAGTTAATGCACTGGAAACTAACACGAAGAAACAAAGAATAGCTGTATCTTTATTATTTAACTTTAACAAAGATTAATAAATACAATTGTACTGCTCATGGTTAGTTAAAACATTAATGTTAACAAATGACGTCTTATTGTAAAATGTTACCAAAATAAAAAATAAAAAAACATTACAAACCTTTCTTGCTTTAATGCATATTCTAACATTTTTATTCTTCTAACAAGGTCATTCTTTAAATTTTCTTGACCCTTTCTTTCTCCTTGGAGGAAAGCTATTCGGGCCTGAAAGACAAAAGCAGGTCATGAAGACATGTGACGGGTTAAACAAGCGTTTACACATTTTAGTTGAGTTGTCAGCTTGTGAATTGTTTGTAATGAGCAAAAAACGCTTGGCACTGAAACAATATATTGACTACTAGATAGTGATGTCCTTGCTGACGTCATACAAAAAGGAACATTTAGTTAAAATTGTATTTGTGAAGGAATTGTTTGTCTGATGCAGTTCATTTGAATGAATCGGTGGAAATGATTGAAAAATAATTCTGAATTGAACCCAGAACTCAGGTTTGATTCAATATGAAATGCTAAGAGAAATCTAGACAAAAAAAAAAAAGATTAAGAGGAAACAACACCAGGCCGCTGGCAGAGCAGGTTAACATTAGCAAATGAGAGCAGCTGTGCAACTTGACCCCTCTTAAAGGCCAGGATGTGAATGAGAGGAGGCAAGGGGAGGGGGTATTTATAGACAACCCAAACCTTCAGCCTTCCTGGAGAAAAAGAGATCTTACAGGCTCCTATGACAACCTTGTTTGTTTGGCAGGTAAACTAGAGGACGACATACCGTGCGGTTTTCGTAGAAACAGGGAAGGTGAGGTTGGGAGTGTCATTAACAATTCGATGAGCTATATTTTCCTAAACTGCACAATGACAGAAATAATTCTGACATAATACAGAATGTTAATATCAGACATTTATCTGGAATTGGCCATAACAGGAAAATAACTTGAATTGTTCCAATGGCATGAGCATTCGTTGTAATGGAATGAACATCCAGGCCGGGGGCATAATGAGATGTGTTAATCTTTACAAACACTTAACTCTACCAATAAAACTATCCTAAGAAGGATGTGAGAGAGATCACAGGCTTGCTGGGACGGGCACTGAAAGACTTTACACTCTTGGATGAAGCTTTCACACAAGACAGCTGTCTGTACTTGTCTTCAGACTACAGACATTTTGGAACGAGACTGGCACACTGAGGCCTGAAAAACAAAAACACTGTGAACAACAGCTCATACACAAACCAGACCGCAACATACAGAGCTCGGTAACTATGCTATCACTGCATGAGGTGATAAAGTTCTTGAGAAGAACAGTCTAAGCGTCAGGCAGAAGTGTGCTTTCACAATCCACCCCCATGTTCACAGCGCTGGAATCAATGTGTGAGGTCACTCCATTGAGACGCCTCACAGGCCGTCCGGGGGAAACATGGTGAGATCACTGGCCAAATCTAGAGCCTTACAAAGGAGCAAGCTGCAGTGCATGGGGCAAGAATAGCCCTCACCGATGCACGGCACATTCCAGCATACAGTTGTCAGATTAAATGGTTAACAGTAGGGATGTGCTTTTCGACTAATTTGTTAGTCGTTTAAACGAAAATTTTGTAACCGACTAGTCTAAAAGTAATGCCGCTAGAAATAAGGTCAGTTTTCCACGGCGCGCTTCCTTCTGGATTCTCAAAACTGCAGCTTTATGTAGCGAGAGGCGTGCGTGTCGGTTTCCATGGTGAAACCCGTGACAATGAGTTCAATAAACAGGTAAAAAATAAAAAAGTATACATCTTTCTTTCAGCTGAACGTGATCACAGTGACGGACAGTTGTAGTAAATGACACGATGATATGGCTGTTTCGGCTCGTCTCTCGAAACATTTCCGTGTCTGTTATTAATATGGTTTCGCTCGGATCCAGTGGAATCATTATGTCAGTTTGACATAACAGTTTATAAAACACTTTTCTTTCTCCTCGTACTTTAAAATACTCCCAACACCGCGCTCGTCTTTCAGTGGTCATTATTAAACCAGCCGCGACTGATATAAACAAAACGCATGGAAGATCTGCGGTAAAGATTTAGTTTCTGCTCGGATGACAGATGCATCTCATCCATTTAGTGTTGCTTATTTATTCAAAATATTCACACACTTGTGAAATATAAATTACCTGATATTCCAATTCTCAAATATGTGGAAGTGAAAGCGTTTTGTCGCTTAAAATCCTTTATAATGATCATGTCAGCTGATGCGCGATAGGCGCCGCAGTTCAGAAAATCTGATCCATCAGATTTACAACACTTAAATTCAGTCTCTTCTCTCGAAATACATGACAGTAAGTGTCCAACGAAGCGGGAGAAGTTTATAGTTACCTATGCAATGTGTATCTGATATGAATAAAACACCTTAGTTTATTATTAAACAGATTGATTTTCAAACTATAATTTTTTATTTTTTGTTATGCGTGTTTAAACGTCTGAAACCTAAAATAAATGTACGTGGTTGAAAACTGAATAGCTGTGATATATGACAAACACTCCGTCGCGACCACAGCGCCAGCCAACGCGCTTGAATTTAGCAATTGATCACGAGATGCACGTTCTAATCCCACGTGTGATCGCGTGCATCAGAGGGTTACATGTAAGATTAAAACGTCATTTGAACAATAAAATGTGGGGTTTTTTTTTCCTCGTGTAGTCGACATGTGTTTTCAGTGTCGACTAGTCGCACCCTGTACCGTGTAGTCGACTACACTGGCACATCCCTAGTTAACAGCACAGAATATTACAAGGAAATGATGATTTATCCCCAACACTAGAATAATAGAAAGGGACGCTCTGATTAAAGCTGCATAACCAATGGATTTTGTTTTTGCATTACTCTGAAATAGACTGTACTGGAGGAAGAAGTCACCTAAAAAGACACTAAACAGCAAGTTGACCCCAAAAAATGCAAACTATGTAGTGCTATGAGGACGGCTCTGAGCATCCCCACAGCACCATTGACTGACTGGTTTGTCAACCAATGGCAAACAAGGATGCAGTCAGGAAAACAATTCAAATGTGCCATTCCATCGCAGCCTGACTTAAAGCTGAAAATCATTCATATGTACAAAAACATCCAAAACTAATTTACACTACTGTGACGCCAAGGACATGGGTTCGATTCCCAGGGAAGAACTTGTGTACCTTAAAGTTGCTTTGAATAAAAGTGTCTGCCAAATGCATAAATGTAAATGTACGGTTCAAAAGTTAGGGGTTGGTAAGATCAAAGTCTCTTTGACGCAGAAATACAATAAACACAATCATTGTGAAATATTACTAAGTTTTTTTTTAAACATCAATTCCTGTGAATCTGAATCTTCAGCACCACATGATCCTTCAGAAAACATTTGAATGCTGATTTGCTGTTCAAGAAACATTAAGTTGTGCTGCTCAACCTTTTTTACACGATCGTCAGCACCACCCTAACGCCACGTCTGACACTGCTGTCCTCAAACTGCTGTGACGTGTGGTTCTGCGGTTAGATATAGCTCACCCATCAGCCAGTCCTCGTTGTTGAGCCCTGCCCTCTGCTGAAATAAAAGAGGTAACTTTCCTTACCCTTCTCTAAACAAGGACTAAATTAAAGAAATTTAACATAAATTAATATTGATTGTGGAATTAATTTTGTTTTATATTGTAAAATCATGCCCGAGTTAGCTGGATCCATAATAAACAATCTAAATACTCACAAGATACAGATGATATCGATAGACTAAATGTAGGGCAACAAGAAAACTAAAAAAATTAATAAACAAATGGACATTTTCCACTTTTAAACATCCTTTAGCACTGGTAAATGTGTGGATATTCATATCAACTCTACAACAGCTTCCTAAAAATGGCCCATATCATACATTTAAGTTCTCTGAAAGTTAAAACATCCTAAAACATTCCCACCACATCTAGTTAATCATAGTCTTCTGGTAAAATTTACGTTTACCACACAAGAGTTCTCCAACAAATAATCATGCAGCTTGAAGCGATCAGATTACTTCCTCGGTTCATCTCTGAAATGGGATATGTGCATTAAGATCTGAATATTAATGAGTCTGTATTAGTGGAGCATTAGGCTCCACTAGAACCTCACCTTACTAAGTTTTTAAGTTACGAGGAAACATCAACATCTTACTTCTGAACGAACTTGACTAGACCTACATTTTTAGGTCAGTTAGTGCCACTGCCACTTCTTGAGCAGTGTGAAGTGCTGGCAGGTAATACTGAGGAGCACTGTTGTATTAAACCAGCACTGCTCATGTCAGCACTCAGATGGTGTGTGAGGATGGCTAGTACACATATGGTCAAGAACAGCTGGCCGCTCACAGCCCCGAGCAACTCTCTGATGCTTGCTGGAAATCTCCGTCACCAACCAGATTTAAAGATAGGCAGAACAGCATTTCAGCTGTGTGAACTGAACTAAGGCACTAAAAATACTGTGGGAGAAAAACAGCTGAATGAGGGGACCCTATAGGTTTAATAATAGTACAATGGAAATATACGGGTACAATGTTTATAAAAGTAAAATGTGCTTATAAACCAGACTGAACAGTACATGCAAAGCAGAGCTTTTAAATGAATAGCACGAAAGGGTTTTAAGAAAGCATAATTATGGCTAAACAATGCTTCATTAAAGCTGGATGCCAATACAAAACGGCAATTTCAAAAGGTAAAACATTCATCAAAAACAATTATATAAGAGTTAACGATGGGTATCAAACCTGACTTATGCTTTGGGAAGTCTCACTTTGTCCACATTCATGAAATTTCATACCAGAGTGTGTGTGAGGTGGAAAGTGGAAGCAAAATGAGTTTTGTATTATATTCGTTAGTACAAAATAAATATATAAACAAGTTTTGACTAAAACATAAAATATTTTTTATTGATTATTCCAGTGTTGCTATTGTAAAGCATGTAAAGATGGCTGCAATGAAATATACATATCAGATAATTATAAAGCTTGTTTAATTTAGCCAGCAAAACAAGTTTAAACTTAGAAGTAAAAAAAAGCAAAAAAGCAATTAAAGCTAAATAGAAATACTAGAAAACAAAAGCTAATAACAAATGCGTATAACAAAATTACAAAAACTTAAAACTAAAATGACAAAAGAAATATAAAAAAGCCAAATCAAAACATTATTAAATACTAGAGTATATAAGTAATAATAAAACAACACTGGTAATTAAACTGCTGAATACAAGTTAAAAATGTGGTTTATTAACTGTGACTGAAAAATTAATATAAATTATTAATTTTGATTGTCGTTTTTGATTTGTTTTTTCATGAATGTCTAGAAATCTATGAATATGATACATATAAAGCCTGCAATAACAATCTCTGATGGCTGGAGAGTTGCAATGAGCCGTAACTCTGAGGATGCTGCTACCATGACCTATAAACCCCGAGCTAACCCAGATAACTCAAATCAGGCCCATTCCTGAAGTGACTGCTCAGGCCATCTCTGTTAGCAGCTATGCCTACGAGGCCCGGCAAACTGACAGCAAGAGTTTCACATCAATTAGAACCAGACAGTGTCGAAGCAGGACTGAACCACTATCCATTACGATAACATTAGCCAAGTCTCCTATTCATACACAAGATGCCAAAATCCACGGAAGAGCAGCATTTGATACACGGACTCAAAAATCTGCATGCAAGGCCAAAAACTTGCAGCATTATTTTGTTTGTGGTATGTTCAGTACGTGCCTGATGATTAGGTGTCTAGCGAACATCTGAAACGTGGAATGTAGAGGATAAACAAGACCAACCCCTTTTCTAAGAAGACCTGCACTGGTATGAGTGTGGGAGAGTACAAGCTAACTTCCTCTGAATAACGAAAAGTGCCCATTTGGTTTGAGGTGAGAGTCATCCTGAAAGTATGTCACTGTACAAGTCTGTACAGGGGTGGTGAAAACTCCTCTGCCTCCTCAGGGAAGTGACTATGTTTACATAATGCAATGTCCTGCCACAAGCCTCCCAGCGCCTTTCCTCGTTCACAAAAGCTAAACTGCCACCCTTATCTCCAGCAGGCTGAAAATATGACGACTACACCTATTTATATGGGTGGCCGGAAAATTAAGCCGTCGTAACACACTTAACATTATTGTTCCCCCAAAAATGAAGTTTGTTATCATTTACTCACCCTCACGTAAGACTTTTTGATCAATTTCAAGGTAAAATGTCACAGACAAAAAGATAAATTGCCTATTGTCAAAAGTGTAATGATGTATGAAGCACAAGCCAAAAACAAAAACCTTGACATTTAAAAAAATATCTTATTTCATGTTCTAAAGAAGGTCTTACAGGTTTGGAAGGATATGACGTAAATGATGACAATCTTCGTTTTTGGGTGAAGTATCCCTTTAAGAACAACATACTGTGACATTGCAGATGTTAAAGGGATAATTCACCCAAAAATGGAAATTCTGTCATCATTTACTCACCCTCATGTTGTTGCAAACCTGTAGACTTTAGTTCATCTTCAGAACACAAATGAATATATATTTAAGAAAAATCTGGTAGGTACTCTCAATTGACAGCTTTGACACTCAAAAAGTTCATAAAGAGATTGTAAATTCGAATTGATATGAATGGAGTGGTTTAGTCCAAATTTTCTGAAGAGATGCGATCACTATATATGATGAACAGATTATATTTGGGCTTTTATTCACATTCAAACATTGTAAACATAACACGAGGATGAACCTCATTGGTTCTCACACATCAAGCGAACAAGCTTGAGTTTCTGTTTATCACAACAGATGTGTGCGTTTATGAATTTTTTGTATATGTGAATAAAAGCCTAAATTAAATCTGTTTAAGGTATAAAGTGGTCGTGTCTCTCCAGGAAATTTGGACTTAACGACTCAGTTCATACGGATTCGTTTTATTTTCTCTTTATGAACTTTTTGAAGCGTCAACTTTTTACTTGTGTAACTGTCAACAGAGGGACAAAAAGCTCTCAGGTTTCATTAAAATATCTTCATTTATGTTTGGAATGTGAACAAAAGTCTCACAGGTTTGAATGACTTGAGGTTGAGTAAATGGTGACAGCATTTTCATTTTTGAGTGAACTAAACCTTTAAAGGTATGACTGTCAAAAACAACTTGCAAACACAATTGGTATGTGTCGTACACACAAACACAGTGCTACTGCCACGGCAAATGTATTATTTTGTTCTTACAGTGAAGATTGAATTATAACTGGGCCTTTTTTAATGCCTAACATGTTACACATCAAGTCAGTCATACTGGTTTGGATAAACAGAGTAAACAATGACAAATATGATGAACATTGTCATTATTTCCTCACCCTCATAACTTTCTTTCTTATATGTAATATAAATGGAGATGTTAGTCATAATGCAAGTATTTTGCAGTCTGTCACCATTCACTTCCGATACATCAGTCAACACTATGGTGACTGTTACTGTCATTCTGCCTAACGTCTCCTTTTCCCGAAGACTATTACGTTAACTCTTATGAAGAACAAGAAATAAACGGCGCCATTTACTTCTTATCGTTTTAAAAGAACGAATACATCGTGTTTAAAAACTACATATTACAGCAGGGTGTGAATGTGAGCGGTAGTAGGATGGATCAATAAAAAAAGCAACCCATACGGACGCCATATTGACCAAAACAAAATGGCAGAACAAGAGAATAGTTGACAAAGTCTGCAGGCTTTCATTGACAAATGCGTTCTCGTGACACGATAAAACAACAACAACGTCCATTAGATCTTCATCTGTGTTCGTGGGTAAGATAATCTGACTCGACCGTAACGGGTGTCGCTTACTATCGCTAATACAACGATGTCTTGTTAGCTTAGCTTAGCCCATTCTCACTACGACCGAGTGAGCGACGCTACATACTAGATCCCTGTAGTAAATTACGAGCGTACTAAGTGTTCTGTCTCGCATACTTAATGCAAACATATTCGTTTATTACAATTAAACTGTTCCCGTTTGGTACAAATGAGACGGACGGGAAGCTCGCGAGATCTGTAGTAAATTGCTTACTAAATCAGCGTTAAGTCTTCAGTTAAAGCAGCGATCAATGTCCTCACTTGGAGTTAAAAACTAGCGTGTCAGCAAATCCACGGGTCTGTACCTGGAGTTCGGCCCTCTCCACTTCCCAATGCGCCCTTTCCATCTCGAAACGGGCCCATTCGTGCTGGATGTAGTGTAAAATCCCCGGGATAGTGTACTGCTGAGGCCTGGGCATCTCGTCTTGCTGTTGTTGAACCATAGGCGCTCCACCAGCGCTGGCGATCTGGGGATTAATGCTGTTGTTGCACTGCTGCGGTGCGGGCTGCTGTTGCTGTCTCTGGGCGGCCATTCCTCCTCCTCCTCCTCCGCCGGGCTGTTCATCCATGTTTAAAAATAGGAAAGTCCTGCTAGAAGTCGCCGATTGTTTCCCCTCAACCCTCCCTTCTTTACCGTTCGTGTAGTGATGCGACGTCGCCCTGCCCCCACGAAATAGGCTGGCACCTGAGCGGCTGTTGTATATTTCGTGTCAACGCACGGATTTGCCGGCCGCCATTAGTCCTATCCCTGGATGTGAGTCTCCTACTGCGGGGGTGAGTGAGGGAGGACTGGCGCGCGCTGCATGATGGGACTCGTTCACCCAACCCTGCGCTGTCTCGAGTCATCCGAATACAGGCTGACGGGCGGGTACTGCGCATGCGTAGACGGCGCTGTACAATGACAGGCTCTGTTCTGTGCCTGACTGACAGTATGAAAATGTGGCGTTGAAAAATAGCTATACTGTACATGTATGAAATCGACCAGAGTTGAGTAAAATATCAAACAGCTTCAGTTGTTATTATTGGAGTTTTCTCCACTTTTTAATTTTCTTGTTTCGATCATTTAAATATTTAAAAAATAAACCAACGTATTCAAATTACGTGCCCTAACATGAAGAAAAAAACTTTTTTTTTCTACACGGAGCAAGTCGCCCCCACATGGACGATACCATGTTGGCATCACATGACCGGCTTTGTCAACCATCTTTTTGGCTTTAATTATTTTACAGTACTAACAACAATTATGGTAACTGGTATTTTAGGGAAAACTGTTGGTTATACTGTCAATAAATGTGATATAATTTATTTATTGTTTTACAAATAAATTAGAAATAGCTTATTTTTTTGCCCTCCTAGTTGTTTGCTAATGATGTAATTTCTCCTCTTTAGAAGGGGCCACTCTTCTGAATCACTATGATCAAGTTCCTACTTATGGTCAACAAACAGGGGCAGACTCGCCTATCTAAGTATTATGAACAAGTGGAGCTTGGGAAGAGAGCAGCTTTTGAAGCTGAGGTGGTTAGGGGATGTCTTGCCCGGAGGAAGGAAGAGGTCAGTCATCTTTCTGTTATAAAGATTTAACTTCTATCATAGCCATTGTTTTTGCGGTGCAGAATATTATGAATATCACTAACGCGCAGGGTAATTTTAGTAATACAAAGCATAGAAATGTAGTGCACATGTTATACAAAGCATTAGGCTACTATATGTAAAACATATCTTTACATCTACACATATGATTTACATATCAGGTGTTCAGCCTGTGGTCTGGAGTTTTAATTTACTTTTGTAAACTGGCCATTAAAATCTTCAAAGTTGACCCTTTTGAATTAAAATTAGCTGTTGAACTAATACTCTTTTCCCACAGTGTTCATTTGTGGAGTATAAGGACTACAAACTGGTCTATCGTCAGTATGCAGCTCTTTTCATTGTTGTTGGCATTACTGAAAATGAGGTTAGTTATTCATGTTTTTGTGAAATTGTCTAGTTACTGATATTGTTTTTGGTAATTAGTTTTTCTTTGGAAAGTAAAGTTTCTTTTAAAGTCTGTTATTTATTGTCCTTGTCCCTCTTTCCCACAGAATGAGTTGTCAATCTATGAGCTTATGCACAACTTTGTAGAAGTGTTAGACAAGTATTTCAGTCGTGTGGTAAGTACTGATATTTTGATAAAGGCATAGGCGTATTAAAAATTTTCTGAGAAAAGATTCAATTCAATATTTTAAACTTAACTGATTTGTTTTTTTCTCTTGCCAGAGTGAGCTTGATGTATCCTTACATGTTGGGTATTATTGTTCAAGTTTAGCTGATTATTTTTTGCAGGCCATGTATAATTTATCACAGACTCTTTTCACAGACTGTGACGATGTACATTTGCCAGTTATCAATGCCACAATTAAAAAGTAAAGCTTTTAATATTTTCATGAGCTGCTTCTGATTGCTGCAATCAAGCACTCTATTTTTCTCCTCTTTTGGAAAGTCGTGGAAACACCATCACTTGTGCTATTGGAGCAGATAGAAATATCCTAAATGATCTCACGTTGTCTCCCATTCCCCACGATAGAAATTTAACCAACTATGATGATTTCCAGTTCTTCAGAAGCCCAGAAATGTGAAAAGGGTCCATTGTGTTTTTAGTGATATGTTTGCATTAGTGTTCTATTCCTTAATGTAAAATCAGATCATGTTCAATTTAGATAAAGTACATATTATACTTGATGAAATGATCCTCAATGGACACATTGTGGAGACAAATAAGAACCGAATACTGGCACCGCTTCTGGCCCTGGACAAGATGGCTGAAAGCTGATCCAATGCAGTGGAGTTCTCATTAATATTCCGTTGCATCTTTAAATAAAAGCTTTTCTTCCCAATTCAAACCTTATGCTCTTTTTCCATTCTTCCACAAAGTTTTAGGACATTGTTGCAGTGTGGCCTGTAGTAATCCCAATGCAGTCAAAGAGGTCTAAAAGTTCCTCTTAAAAGGAACTGCAAGAAAATCCCCAGGTCTAAAATACGACTACGAAATGTAAATCACATTCAGAAACAGAACTATTCGCCAGTTCATCAGAGGGAAAAAGCAGAAATGACAGTGTTCATACTTCGCAAACATTTTAATGATTATTTTTGGAGCATACACATTTGAAAATATTTGTTTACTTCAAACTGCAACTTGAGTTAAATAAATGTTTATAATATACAAAGAAAATACAAGGGAAAGCACAGCTTGCTTTTTGCGTTGTCTTTTTCTCACTCTTTTTTCTTTTTATGTGCCTTGCACACAGAACCAGTGTTTCTGTATCTATAGCTTTATTGAAAAATTACACAAATGCACTCAGGGACTTTGATCCTTTAGCAGGGCAATGAACAGTTGAAAACATACAGTAACGGAAGCAAAAAAGAAAGAAAGCATGTGCATGATTGTATGTAGACATTTAAGTAAAACAAATGAAAGAAATAAATCCTAATATTTCAACAAATGCAGGCACTAGTAAAACTTAAAACCTGTTAAGGAAATGCCCAAACACTCTATAATTAGCTCTACAGAAGCAGGTGTGCTTGTGTCCAGGGTCTGATGCTGCAGCTTAAGTTGATGTTTGAGTCTGAAAAAGATGATCTATGCCAAAATTTACACTGGACCTGGAGTAATGACAGTAAACACAGTAAGTGAGGAGAGACTACCCTGGCTGCCAGCGGCTCAAGCCCTTAAAGCAGTAGAGTGACCTGGGAAAGGCCATGTGAAGCAGCCAGTGGAGGAGGAGACCCTAATCTGTTTCAGGAGCTAGTGGAGCTGCAATGGGACAGTTTTTCCTGTGTATTTGGGTACATGTTGGGGGTGGGGGGAGGGGGTTAGAGCACAGCTTTATTTTCTGCAACAAAACACAACAGGCTTCACCAGTATGGGAGTTGGTCATTGATGTAGGGAGAGCATGCTCAGTTGAGGTGGAAGCCCTTCTCCATAGTGGCAGCGAGGAGGCGTTCTCTCATGATCTCTTCGGAAGAATATTCCGGCAACTTCAAGTAGTGCACACATGTGTTAACCGAAGGATAGCTGGCATCTGTCGCGTCAACCTAGAGCAGCAGGTATGGAACACGTTAGTAGTTCTTAGTTAACTCATTGGCTGGGTTTTAGCATCATGGACTTTAGCCAAGAACTAAAAAACAAAAAGGCAAGCTTCTATACCTTCCGGACTATTGTGAGACGTGGATGGAGATTGGCCAGTCCACCAGGGGGCAGGGTTGAGCAGCCTGTAGTGAACTGGAGGAAGGCCTTCCTTTCATCAGATGACATTCCACACAGCACTCGCACGAAGCGCAGGAAACCAGGACTGCAAAACAATTAAATCATCAGCATGACTTATATACTCTCTAAATGTGGCCAAGTGCATCATTTTATATATTCGACATTATTTAAACAGCTGAACATGAACATGTGTTATTCCTGCATTCATACACTACTACGATATTCCAATAGCGGAATAACATGGCACATGTAAACCGCTGGAATACATTTTCAGTTACAAAGTTTAAGTCAGTTAGGTTTAAAAAGTTTCTCATGCTCACCAAGGCTTCATTTATTAGGGGGGGGGGGGGGGGGTGAAGAAAACCCACCACAATATTACATAGCATTACAATGAAAACATTTAAAATAAATCTTGTTTTTTAAATGCATTTAAAAAGTTAATTTAGTCCTGTAATGTCAAGGGTGTATTTCCAGCATCATTACTCCAGTCTTCATTGTCACATGATCCTTCAGAAATCATTCTAATGCTGATTTAGTGCTAATTTCTTATTATCACTGTTATTATCACTGTTGTGCTGCTATATGTCTTTGTGGAAACCATGGTATATTTGTGAATTCTTTGATTAACAAAGTACAAAAGGACAGCATTTATTTGATGTGGAAATTTTTCTAACATTTTAAATGTCTTTACTGGCTCTTCTGAGCAATTTAATGTATGCTTGCTGAATAAAAGTGACTTCCTTTGGAAGACTTACAGACCGCAAACTTTTGAACAGCAGTGAAATTTATTCAGGATATGATTATTAGTGATGCACAATATCTCGTTCACCATACTGTTGCAGCTGATATACGTTCGTTTTTAATGTTATTGTTATTGACCTGATGTGAAAATTTGGCCAGTATATTAAAGCCGATAAATAATGGATTGCTTCCTTCAGACACTTCAGATGCACACGGTTTGCCATGACGGTTTTGAATTGCCTGAGGTATTGATTTCCCTGAAATATGATTGTAATCACTTCAAAAAAGAAGATGCAGTTAAACGCAACATGTTCAGTGCAAGTCTGTTATATAGACTACATTTAACAATGAAAACAGTACTCTAAAAGAATGTTTTAGCATGCTACAAGAAGAGCACAAACAATAGAATTAAACCTTCATGAGTAACATTTGCTGCCTTTTATTTTGTGCAATTTTAAGTTGTAATGTGTAGCTGTGTAGTGTTAATTCTAGATGTTTCTTTTCAAAAACACTGATGCATTATTATTTTTTCAACAATATGGATTAATTTCATTACCGTCCACATTCCATTTTCTTGATTTATCCATGACATGCATTTAGATTCTTTATACACAAGTAATATTGTCCAGTGACTGCATTTTAGTAACAATATATTTACATGCATTTATCTTAAAAAAAAATTCTCAACATGTACTGCAGTTAAAAAACAACAGCCATCATAAAATGTAGAGCAATAGAAATAAAGGTCTACCTGTCCCGTGTGTAGCCAAGTTTAGGCTCTGTGTAGTTAACAATGTCTTCAGCAGTCCAGGATGGAGACTGGTTGCCACACAAGATCATCTGCACCTCTTTATGACTAAATGAGCTGAGTTTCTCCATAGGGAACACTCTGTTAAAGCCCTCTGTATCAAAACAGAAGTTTCACACTTAGCATCATTTGTAATCGATATGAATAATGTAGTAATGAGTGTCATTCATAATGATATCTGAACAGCCAAGCTGCATGTACTTCTACGCTTTAGTACACATTTAAAGTGCAAGGCATGAGAATACGACCGATCCCGTCATACCTCTAAAGGCCTCCATTTGCTTCTGGATTCCTGTGTGCATGCAGAAGTCAAACATGAGCTCTACATAGTCCTCAGCATTGTCCATGGTGACCATCTGATGAGAGGAAAACAAAAGGATTAGCATTTATATCTTATTCTACACAAGATGACACCAGAAACAATGCATTACAATATCAGATACCAAGCAAGCAGTGTGCATTTCACAGTCTGCCACTTGGCCAACGTACAAAGAGACTACCGTTCAAGCATGATTTAAAAAAAGAAAAGTTCAGAAAATTAGTCATTCACCAAGGCTGCATTAATTCAATCCAAAATACAGTAAAAACAGTAATTGTGAAATGTTACTACAATTAAAAACTTGAATATACTTTAAAGTGTAATTTATTCCTGTGATGGGAAATCTGAATTATCAGCAGTTATTACACCAGTCTTCAGTGTCACATGATCAAATAATTTCAGTAAAACTATGATTTTTGTGCAATAAAAAAAACAGCATTGTTTTTGTATCAATGCAAAATTAAGTCTTTTTGGATAAATTTAACGCACTCTTGCTGAATAAATGTATTAGGGATTTGTAGTGTCAATTCTAAATTCGATACATTCAATATTCAATACTTTTTTTAAACCATAGGGAAAACTTTGTATTATTATTATCATCATCATCATCATTCTCAATCTTTGGATACTTTTGGTAATTTCAATATAGGCCCAGTCACACAGCGAAAACGCATGAAGAACGCACGAATTACGCACAGATTTTCGTTTCTGCGCAGCGTGTGCGTCATATGCGTAATTAGTCGGTGGAACGAACGAGGACCGTCAGTGATTGTAAGTGGATGTGCGTCGAAGGTGGTTTGTGCGTGATTTTGAGTTTTGAACGGTTCAAACATTTTCTGACGCACAGATGTGCGTCGGCGTGCGTAGTTTATGCGTTGAGTATGCGTGGGACACGCGTCGGCCGTCAGTGCTTATGCGTCGGAACTGGTTCGAAAGCGCGCACGTCCACTGACGCCCCACCTTCATATCACTCATGAACCGCGCACCGCGGCGCGCGTATCACGTTCATTCCACTGACAATGTGGATTCTGAAAGTGCTTGTTCGTGGAACGTTCGCGAAGCGCGCGTGTTGGGACGCGCTCCGGCAGTGATTCATGCGTCGGGTGTTCGTGGAATACTTTGGTCAATTTCTCTACGCACAAGCACGCACAAACCCAATCTATGCGTGATTTGTGAGTAATTCATGCGCGATCGGCTGTGTGACTGGCCCTTTACTTACACAGCACAGGGAGGCTTTATTTGAAACTTTGAACTAAAGTAAACCACAATAAAATAAATGGCAAACAATAGCACAAATACAATAGAACAAAGAGACAAATGAAATAAACATGGCTTAAAGTTTATCAGGTGGGTCTAAGAGTAGTGTTCAGGTAAGAAATGCTATAGAAATTAAATAAAAAGGCTACTATAAAGATCACTGCAAAACAAAAGGGGGCAGGAAAGAAAAACATTGCAACTGATTTCTGTGTGTGAAGAAAACGGCTTAAGCTGAATTTAGGATTGTCTATTCGACAATAACACACTAACAGGTAAAAATAGCAATGTTAAAGCACATCCTTCCACATTATAACATTTGTAGCGATTTGTTCACATCTAATTATCGCAAACTGGATTGTGCTTTTTTTACTTCAGATAAGAAACTGCTTGTTTCTAATTGTCAAATTATATAAAATCATAAAATCAAACAATATATGGCATTTTGATGTTCTTAAATGTGACATGACAGATTGCTGTAGTGCTTCAGAAGCAGCGTTGAGTCTTTTCTACCACTTTAATACAAGTTAAATTTATATATATATATATATATATATATATATATATATATATAAATACTAGAGAGGAGCTTATTTACTGTTATGTTTGTTTGAATAAAATGTCTTGAAGACAAGAGTTTCTGAAAACCTATTTTACCAACTGAGTTGTATACAAACATTTGAGTTTCAGTTTATTTACTAACGTAATAGTTTGAGCTCTGTTATTAATTGTAACATCTAATTTTAATGTACCAAATACCAGTATAGTTTACAGAATTAGGTGGGAGAGATTTTTGTTGTTGTAGATATTCTTAATAAATCGTCTAAAGGTATTGGCAAATCTCTAATATATTATCCTCCTGACCCAAAAATTGACATAACCTCATCCCATTTAAGCCTCCTGCTGGATCCAAAAGATAACGTAATTTTATCAAAATGGCAGCAGAAAGTACTGGTACTAAGAGTGATGTAGCACTGCTATACAGACACATGTACAACTAATGCATTGCCATACCTAAAAATATACAAAATCTGAACCACAAAATATGACTTTTCATTGTAGAGGCAGACTGTATAGCAGTACACACTGGGTACTGCGTTGCGTGTCTGGAAAACATGTGACATACCTCATCTTCTCCATTGGGCTTCAAGTCTACTGATGAGAAGCCATGTACTTTGGATGATGGACAGAACTGGAAATTTAATCTAGTAACAAAAACCAAAAAATCTTAGATGAGCAACATAAACGTGTAAATAAAACACCATGCTATAAGCAAGAAATGCATACTGATTTACTCAATTAATATACAAAAGTGACATTCATATCTCACCCTAGATCTTCTACACTAAGTGGAGGGCCAGAGCCCATAGGATTCTTCAGCATGAGATCCTGTAGCCGTGTGTTCTTCTCATCCTCTGACAGACTCTTATTGCCCAGGATCTGCCTGCGCTTCACAGACAGTGCCTTCAGCTCTTTTAGGAACCGTGCTCTGTGAGGGTTCACCAGCTCAAAGTCCTCCCATGTCAAGATGCCATGATACCAAGCTGGTGGCTTGGGCTTGGGTGGGTCAAGGATGAACTCAGACTTGGAATCTTCATCAAAGCTACCCACTGAGTACGTGTCCTGACCATCCTCAGTGGAGGCCTCAGACTGGATTTCAGAGAAGTGGCAGTCCGACTCAATATGGTTTTGATAAAGTAGCTTACTCATGTTGCTTTTGATGTCGCCCATACAGAGCAGTTTGAAGAAAGGCTGGGATATGGGTAGGTCAACGAGACGATTGTCCTGGATGCATTTGGCCAGAAAGATGCCAAGAAACAAGAAAAGCTTGGTGATACGCTCCAGTTCATCGCTGTCCTGAGGGAAGGGAGCAGGGAAAAGGCCGCAGGAACGCTGCACATAGTAGCCAGGTGGTTTCAAGCCTCCGCCCAGATCCACCTGATGAACAATAACATTAATGAATCAGTCAAAAACAGTCACACCTATAGCTAGAGTATTGGGGTGAAACCACCAAACGTGCTAAAGCACTTACTTGACGTGACTCATCATCTGGAAAGTCGTCGTCACAAAGCCAGATACCAAGGGAAGTCCTCTGGAACTCTGCAGCTACAAGGGCATAGAACTCTAGGGTGGGTCCAAGGCCAGTGCCCTCCTCCCCTTGGAACTCCACCTGTGCAAGAGAACCTTCATTACCAGTCTGAGACGAATTTAAAAAGCAGTGGTTCTCAACTAGGGGGTTGGGCCTCAGCAAACTTCCAAGGAGTTCCACACGATGACTTAATATATTAAAGAAAATTAATTACAACCAAGTTAAAATGCAAAAACAATAATGTGAATCACAGAAAACATAAATTGTGACATTTTCTATGGAACTCCTTTGTACAGATGTTACTGCTTCCACTGAAGCACAAGAGGCTCTTGTATCATGCTGTAATTGTGATATAAGATAATTATCAGGTTTTAGGTCATGCTTGAAGTTCACCCAAGAACTTGATTAAAATTTTTTTTTTTTTATTTAGCACACACAAGCTTTTCTTTTTTAGACCCCACTATTTTTCACAAAACATTATGTTATGGTGTTTACCTCCAGTACAGACTTTCTGTCAGCATGTATCTGCATCACACTCTCAGCCCATTCCATCATACTCTCTCCGCGAGGCACCTTGACACGTTCATGCTTGAGCCGCCCGACACGGAATTCGCCGGGATCATCACGGCGAACCGTTGTGGATGGCCGGGAGCGCTCCATAGTGGCTTCTCTTCGGTTCTGGAGCCAGACAATAGCCCTAGAGAGAGAAATACTCAAATTCTCAAACCGCCATTTTACATTCGTATGAAGTAAAGATCTCCTTGAAAACTGCAAGCACAGACCTGGAGGCTCCAAACGCAGTGCATGTAAAATAAAGCTGCCGGGTTTCAAAGGGTATGAGGAAAGGACACTTGCTGGTTAACTGCTCACACCAATCAGGAAGAGCCCCGCTAGCCAGGGCCAGTGGCTCCTAAAAAGACAAAAATAAATCTTCAGTAACATTATGAACTTATTTACAGTGGCTTTTGATCAATTTAATGCATCCTTGATTTATACAAAAAGACAGAAATTGTACAGACACCACACTCTCAACGTATAAAAAGTCCGGAAATAAAACAACTTCAAACAAGTCAAATTACCTCGATTTGTTGCAGGATTTTGGTAGTAATTTTTTTGCTGGTGAATTCCTCAGGTGATGCATTGAACTGTAGCTCTTCCACATCTACACAAATAAACATGACTTATAAATGCATACTAATGGAAACAAAAGCAACTGGTTCAAGACAAAACTGTGAGAAACCTTACCTTCCTGCAGTGTGCGACCGGATGACGGTTCTCCTCCGATGGTGAAGAGGATGCGAAGGAGCTGTAGTACGTCCTCCACACTGCAGGCACTCTGGCCCGAGCCCGCCTTGGCCTGAGCCTGCTCACGTGCAGCGCTCAGGATATCACAGCTCTGTGTGGCGGACAAAGTCCCTGAACTCAGGCCTGAAGATCTGCAGCCACGCTCACAAAAGTCCTGTAAAACCATTTAAGCACTGTTAACGCAAACTACCCCTAATTTTTCCTTTTATCATCATAACATACCTATAACAATGCAATGCATATATAGTTTATGGCCAAAGACGTAAAATTAAATAAGAATACAAAAAGAAAAATCAAAGCAAATAGAGAACAGTCCACAATGACAGCTAAAAACTTTCATGGTACAACATTTACACCCATTTAGGCAATAGAATTTAAAAAAGGACAGCAACAACTGTCTAACAGGTGGCTACACAAGTGACAGTCAAGCAAGAAAGAGAACAAAATACTTGGAAAAAGTATAAAAGGGAAAATAAAGATGGTATGTACAGATATATATGCACATCCGATGGCATTCTATACCTTGTATGCAGCTATGAGCTGCGAACAATTTCTGTTTTTCCTAATACTTTTATTAGAGCCGGTTAATTTCCAGTGGCGCAGGAAAGTTGAGTCTGCATTCTTCTGCATGTAGGTTATCAAGTCATTCTTTGGTAATTCATCTGTGCCAAGGTACTGTTCCACATGCTCTACAGACCAGCAACCCTACAACAGGAAGAACCAAATGTTGGTCTTTCCTGATTGTAAAGTCTCACGCAATACACATGCATTACAGTAGGTTTAACCACTTGAGAGGCCCGTGCATTTAACAAAACATACCACTGGGGGTCATTTCAAAGTTTCCTGGCTTTAAGGTTAGTGACAGCTGACAGACAGTTTACTGAGGAGGAGCATTTACACATTGGGGACAGCCACAGAAAAATCACAGCCAAGATTTCAATGAGCCGGAGAGAGTGAATGAGAGGAAAATAGTGAGAGATAGTGTGGAGGAGAAACATTAAAAATGTGCCATTACCATCTTTCCACTCTCTCTCTCTTTGTCAGAGTCCTTCAATTCTCGGTACATTATCCTACAGAAAAAGAACATTGGTTAACAGATGTCTGTGGTGGAAAACCCCCAAAAATGTGGATACTAAAAACAACGGACTCACGTATATGTAGGTTCCCAGATGCGTTTCAGCTTGTCAGGTTTAATAGCACCATTGCATGAGAGCTGGAGAAGCTTCTGGACATAATAGAAAATTGTGGACTTGTAGTTGTTAAGAGGTAGCTCTACTTCTCGTGTAGTTCCTAGACCTGCTACTTTCAGGATAAGAGCCAGACGGGGTGAAGGCGTGCACTCCACCTCCTCCTGTACCTCTGAGCGAGGTGTACCTGTACACATTAAACATGAATTTTGCAAATGTAAAAACACAATGGATTGCTGTGTTTGACTCTTTTATATTTAGCTTTAAGTATAAAATTACAGAAAGTAGAGGAATATTGCCAAGTAAAACTAAAATACAAACTGGAAAAAGAAAAAAAGAAAAAAAAAGTATACAAATATTAAAATAACACTGTAGCCAACAGTGAGAATTTATCCCATTTCAGTACCTGGTGGAGGGATTTCCAGGTCAGTAGTTTGCTGAACGTTGGTACGGCCTGGTCTAGGGTCAAATGCAGGTACTAAAGCAGAAAACTGTCGCTTGAGCACAAAGTCGTCGTCCCAGGTCCTGCGCCGACCCCCTTTGGTTTCATACTCCTCTTCCTCCTTTCAGGCCACCATTGAAAAAACAAGTGGTAAAGCTCTCTTACACATTATGCTCAACTGCTTGTAAATGTACAACACATATTTCACCTAACCAAAGACATGCTACACAGAGGAAACATGCTGGCAAACAAGCAGAAAAACTAAATAGGAACACCAAATACAATTTTAATCTAAAAAAATAAAAGTCTAAAAAAAATGTTCAAACTAAAAACAAAGTCACATTTTCAAGTAACCAGAGAGGAGAACGTGAATAAAACTAAAAAATAAGGGATTTCCACTGTGCTATTATTGAAACTACAACAGGTTTTACCCTATGAATATGAACGTGGTAACCAAGGTTGACCCTGGACCGTACCAGAACTTCCTCATACTCCTGTTCTTCCTGATTGTCATCTTCATTCTCGTCATCGTCATCATCTGGCTCTGGCAAATCTTCCTCGTCATCTAACTCAGCGAGCAATGTGTTGGCCCGACAACTGTCCAGGAAGTCTGATGCAGAAAGGCAATGATAAAAACCATCATTATTTTTTTTACGAAACAAAATCAAGCAGGTGAAGTCAGAGGACAAGACTGAGAAATTAGTTTAGTAATAAGCAAAAACATCAAATTAGAGATTAATCTGCAAAAAATAAAATAAAAGGGGCATGTACAGGAACAATTGAGGATGAGGGAAAAGAGTGTATAATAAACATAACATGGCCTACCATAGAGGGAAAACTCAGCCTCTTGACCTGTGTCACTCTCGCTAGATGTTGAGGTCAGGCTGGTCGTCAGCGTGTTACTGAGCAACTGGCCGACGGACAAACCTGTAGTTGCCGTGGCTACATTATTGCTGCTGGTTACTATGGAGGTGGACATTGTAACAGTTGAGGTGGTACCAGTGGTTGTAAGGTTAGGAAAGCTCTGCGCACCCATAAGAGGAGAAGCTGCAAACAAAACCCAAAAACTGTGATTAGTGTCAAAAAAATATAAAAATAAGCAGGTAACAAAATCAAAAGCTTGCTCTACAAACTAAACATGCTTCAAATGGCTGCAGTGTGCAAATCAAGGCAAAAATTAGAGTCATGTTAATATTCACAGAACAGTTAAATACTCTGGATGCAGTAACTCAAAAATAATTTCAACAAAATGAATGGCATTACATAATCAGGTTTAAAAATATACTAAAAAAGGCAAGCTTACAAATGAAATAGTACTGCATTACAATGCAAATCTAGCCTAAGGCAACGGCTACTTTTCTATATTTGCATGTTTCCGAGGGCAATTCTAAAGCAACAATACGTAATTTGCCCATTGATAAATATAAAGTTTGTAATTTATAACAAAGTTAAAGGTAAAAAAAAAAAAAAGAGAAAAAGAATATGAGGTAACCTAATTTTAAAATTCAAAAATTGTCATTTAGGAAAGTGTAAATTAATAAATTAAATAAACTGATTAATAAAATCTTAAGACTCCATGGTCAATTTGACATTTCTACTAGTTGTGCCAAGCTCCAAAATATTTTAATCAGGTAGAAATTGAGTAACAAATAAAAAATGTTTATTTGAAAATCCTCATCCAAAGTCATGCATTATAGTCATGTAAATTTATTGGTTAAAAAGACTTAAAAGATTGTTAAAACCTAAATTAAATTACTTTAAGCTATTCAATTAATTATTTTACTTATTTTTAATGCAAGTCCCCAAAAGTTAAGAACAAGATCTAATAACAAAACTAGAGCTAGGTGCCTACAAATATTGATGTGGACAATAGTAAGCTATGGAGACAAAAAAAGAAGAAGTTGAAAACCACTAAACCCAGGTATTGGCTCCTAGAAGAACGGGTAGATGAAGATACTCACTAGCAGTGCTCATTACATTGCGCCCCAGCGTGTTAGTGTTGTTATCACTGCTGCTTCGACTCAGGTTCATGTTGTTGGTGGCATTGGTGCGAGACATGTTGGGCGCCCTGCGGACGAACGACTCCATCAAGCTGGCCTCTCGGGAGGACAAGTTGGGGACACTAGCACTGGAGCTCATGGGCGCTCCTGCTGCCAAAAGTGAACTGACAGACAGCCGTGCACTGGTGGCAGAGCACAAGGGCCTCTGAGATGCGGCATCCTTACTAGATGACTCTGAAACAGAGCTGACGTCCGGCGAGCTCACACTCACGATTCCCATAGAGATGGCGGTCGACTCGGCAGACTGTCTCGAAGTGCCATCGGGTGCTGGTGATTTATGTTCGCCGCTTTCACTTCCCGTGTCCGCCGTTAGTGTGCTGGTGCTGGAGACGGAGCCGCCTTCTGCAGACGAAAGCACAACTATCGGTTCTTGGCCCTCTGCCCCTGGGGGCCCTCCGACGATGCTTACTCCCTGCTCCAACAGGCTCTCGACCCTGCGCTCTACTCGGGTGGAACTGAGACTTATATCGCTGCTGCTGGCCACGCTACACACCGAACTGCTACTACCCTTGCGGCTGGAGGAACTGGCCCCCGCTGTGGAAGATGAGCCACCCTTGTCTGGACAGTTATTTTTCACCAGGCTGCTCCAGGACTGCGGTGTGCCTGCAACAGTGGATGAGACAGGTTTGGGTGACGGCGCTGACTCAGGGTCGTACCCTGGCGCAAGCTTGAGGTCAAACTTCCCTTCCGCACCCATACGATACGAGTTTGAGCCACCGGCATCCCAGGTGACATCAATCCAGCCTGGAAAGTGGGGGAGGGAGGGGGGATATGAACGGGTGAGACCCAGCAAGAGAGCAGAGAGAGACAGCAGCAAGTCAAAGACAACAGCTTTTGCTTGACACTGGACCAGAAACAACAGGATAAACCAAGATCATTGGATGGTCACATTTAGTTTTTTTTTTGCACCTCTGCCAAACCTCTTCAATTTGTATTGATACTACTGACGATCATCTAAGAGGAAACCCAAATCACTCTGGTCCAGGTGAAGCAGAGAGGTAGAAACATGAAGCACAGAAAATGACAAATTAAAAAACCAAACAAAAAAGCAGTAGAATTTTGCAAATGCCAAGCTACGAAGCCACTTAAGAAAAAGAACAGAAGAATCATTTCGGTCAGTGTCAAATACAATTGCAATGGAGTTCATTCGGAGCTTGCAAATTGTGACATCAACATGCACTTGGCTCGAATGATGGAGACAGGTTAAAAAGACTGTTTTACACACTGAAACATGGCTGCCCAAAGAATCAATAGCAACAGAGTGGATGCTTGAGATATGAATAGGATATGTAAAAATGTTACCTGTTAAGTTGGGGGGGAGGGATAAAGGTTGCACTTCAAAATAGCAAACTAACAAAAACAAAAAATTATGGAATGACAGTTGCAGAGACCAAAAAGTAGTTATCTAACACGTATCATTGAACTTGTTTTTAGAATTTCTTCATGCAGAATAGAAGCAAGTGAAAAGCACCACATAAGGAAGTAAACACAGGGAAAAAGACTAGTTTCAGATCAACCCCATCACGGTTTAATTTAAACACAGAAAGCATTTGTCAATTCACTTGCAAATAAAAAGGGCTGGTCTGAAAACAGTCCCTCTGAGGCATGATTGGAAAACAAGTCTAAATAGGATTTAACTTTTGTTGTTTTACTGTGAGAACGTCAGTAATGGGTAACTCCATCTCCCCCTCACTTGTGATGGATTTGCTGCAGAAAGCTCCAAAACATGCAAATGCACTTGATGTTCACAATTTGTTTCCCTTAAAACACTGAAGTACCATTGAACTCCATTGTTGATTGGTCAGTAATGCACTTTTCATGTAGTGGTCCGATGCAGTGATGCCTTGAAAACCGTTGAACAGAAATCTGCTACAGCATAAGCATTACACATTGCGCTGTCCTACACAAGCTACCAACGGTTGGATGCACACACTAAGAGCCACAGTCAATCCTCCAATCCTTACCATTATGGGCCTCTCCAGTCACAGTGCCCTCTCCAGCAGGATTGCCATCCTGGTCCCTCCACTTCCAGTCAATGCCACGCACCACCCGTGCCCCTGGAACGATGTACTTCATCACCTGAGAGCGAAAGAGACGGCGTTGTCGTCTCAAGTTGGCCTCTGCCTCCTTCACTGCTTTACCTGACAATGCAGAACAAACCCTGACTGATTGGAAACATGAGACAAAGTAAAAAAAATAAAATTGTTTTTCTTTTGTGATACCTTAGACAAGTTAAAATTATAAGTTTACAAAAAAAAAAAAAACTCTTATAATGACTTAATTTACATAAACATTGTCATGATGAGAGACTCATTTTTAAAGCTGGCATTAAATGTCAATTTGATCTAATGGTGAAACTTCTTTCTAGTAGAGGAGAAGGTGTGCTTTAAAGAGTGCTAGAGGAGAAGAGTGTGGGTGGATGCAGCAACTAACAAAGGAGACTCCAGCCTTTCTCCGCCGCCTGCAGAGGCGACTAAACAGTCCGTGCGTCATAAAGCTGGTGTGAATTTATAGATGAAAACACCCCTAAACTACCTCCCCTCTTTTGATCCTTCACGGATGAAAGAGTCTGATGACAAAGATATTACTCGTGTGCTGGAAGAGGAAGGAGGAGCCCGACAATGCAATCCTCACGCTGAATCCCTCCCAGCCAGGTAGTGCGTTAAGCAAAGGGTCTCCCTCCCCAGCTCAGACAGAGCTCGATCTACTGGAAGTGTGCCAGAGGGCAGCGGCGAAACTCAATATACTGGCTGTCACAGCAGATGGCCCAGGAGACAAAGAGATCTCTATGGTGGCAAGAGAATGCAGTCACGTGCCCTTCCCGCTAAACAGCTTATTCCTGCGGTCCCCGTGTTATTTCATAACTGAAATGTTTCTGAGATAAGCCCTTTTCACACAGTGCTCCTGTTAAAGGATTTTCTAGGTAATTTTTCTTTCCCTTGCAGACCCACCGCTAGGGTTCGGAGGTTTGAAGCCCTGCCAGAGGAGTGGTCAGTCACCTTTCAGAGGGCCTAGACCTTCTCAGATTCAGCAGGTTGAGCCACAGTCTAAGCCGGCTCAGCTGAGGGGAAAACCTTCCTTTATGGCAGCTACAGCTATACACCGGATAGCAAACCCTCAGGGAGTGAAGAAACGGAAAGCAACCTAATCCTTCCTTGTTTAGGACAAAGAAATGAGCAACAGCATGTGGAGCGTACGTTGTTATTCACTCTCAAAGACAGTGGTGAAAGAATGCATTGGACACGGGACTTGTTAAATTTTTTTTAAATGACCAGTTCTCCCATTGCCACACAGAGAATTCCCCCCACGGGGTTATAACAGAGGGCTGTTTTCAAAAGTGTGGTGCGAAAATAAACGCATTCCCTGTGCATCCAGAAAGTGGGCTGAGGAATGTTGGAAAATAAAGACACAAAAACAAAATTGTCCCCAGCTCTGCCGCATCACTATTGAATGAGAGCTGCAGCGGTCCGCTTGATGTTCACACAGAGAGTTAGCGTGCATGTGCAGTAAAACCCTGGGTTTTATCAACAATTAGCCAGGTCATCTGAAATTTACTGTAAAACCTCCACTTTTCAACTGTGTTAATATCCTCAGCAGAAGGGGAGTCAGTTCAGATTTTAGAGGAAATAGCCTCTTCATTGAGCAAATGATCAATTCGGATTATGCCATCGGAGGACAGCCATCACGGCTTTTACTTCTGGTGTTTGTCATTCCTAAGAGAGGGGGAGGAGGCTCCTTCCCTTTCTGGATATGATGAAATTTAAACTTGATGGTGCTTGTGTCCAAAACGCCACCTCAACCGCAAAAGTGAAAGTACCAACACTCTGCACTCGTGCTCTCCATCACTGAAGAGATTGCCCTTTCTTGGAGTCAGGTACTCTGCTGGGAACAGTTTCTCTGAGAAAGGTTGTTTAAACGGATTGGTTGACAGGCCTGCAATACGGGAATTGTCTATATCCCATGGTGAGATACAGAGTGAATGTTTGAAAGAGAACTTTAGATTACTTGAGTAGCCCCCAGTTCTCTGATAACATGAGGAAGGTATTTCACCACATTTCCCTGCTGAGACCGAAGTGGTATATATTAGAGGACGGGACCGTAGTCACTGTCAGTTGATCATGTGACGCACAGAACGTTCTAAATCACACAGAATTTTTGCCTTTGTTACTAATAATATAAAAATAAACAGATACTCTTTCGGAATACAGTTTACTTTCTTTGTTTAAAAGTTCCATCCAGTAAAGCGTATTAGACAAAACAGTCACAAAAAGAATACAAAATAAGAGATCACTTCATACAATTCTTTATAAAAAATACTGTAATATGATATAGAATCAAGAAGTTACAGAGTAAAGTCTGTTTAGAGATGTATTGATTCCTGCCCAGTATCTTGTGTCCAGATGAATAGAGCGTTGTAGACTAACCACTATTAATAACTAATAATCTCCAACCTCTGCATTTTGTTATTTAAACTGTCATTTATCAAATTCTGTCCATTTTTTAAATAATCAAATAAATGCTCTTTGATATGACATGATTGAGTTAACAATCATCTCTCTCTTTAATACTAGTGACAGACTAAACATGACGGTAATAAAACGTATATAGCACTATATAAGCCTATATATTCATTAAATTTTACTTAACCTGTTAGTGATGTCCTGATTAATGTATGGTAATATATGCGTCATGAAAACACTAATTTTAACAGTGAATTGAAGTAAAAATTATTTTCAGAAGTTAATGCAAAAACAAACCAAAAATGTGCAGTTTACACCGTACCGAACCGTGAATTCAAAACAGAGGTACATACTGAATCAACAGTTTTGTGTTTAGTTACACAGTAAAATAAATAAATATAGAGAGAGAGAATTGAGAAGATCACATTATGGACTGTTTGTTACAAGATCGCTCACCCCGAATTACAATATAACGGTGTCATTTTAGAAATGATTGGCACTTACCCAGCTGGTCCTCACACACACCAGTAACAGTGCCATAGATCTCTAGACCAGAAAGAGAGAGGTAGTGTGTTTGTCCGCTGGCATTCTTCCCCATCTGTTTAATACGAATGTGTCTCCAGCCCTGCTTCTCATCTTTGGATGGATCCAGTGGCCATGTGGCAGTTGACCTAATGCATTAACAAGACATATTAATTGGGGGAATAGAGAGAGAAAAAACTAAAATAAAGTAGAGCACAATAATAGCAGACTCGTAAACGCACACATACCCTGGCTCATTAAGAGAGCTGTCATCCACGTGAGTGTAGAGTGTCATCCAGTTCTGACCATCTTTGGACACTTGAAATACCCAATTCCGGAGGGCAGATCGACCGTATCCACGAGCGTGGCGAAGTGTGTACGCAGAAGGGATGACCCATAAACCAAGGTCGATGGCAAACCATGCATTTTTATCATCGTTGGTGTGACAGTTGAGGGCTGAGCTGTCTCTGCTCAAGATGTCTTCAAGTCGGCCATAAGGCAAGTTTCTGCCCTCGGAGGAGGTCACAACCACTAATCCATAAGCAGCAGGGTTTACCCATTCATACGCAGTCCTGTGGACAAAAAGAAGAGGATTAACTTTATGCATCATTTTGTCTAAATGGGTCATACTGGGGTTTAGAGTATGAGAATGATCTTTGATAGTTTAAATAGTTTTTAATTGAAAAGTCATGCAAAAAAAGGACAAAGCTGCTCACTTCGCATTGGTGCCAATCCAATACACAATGCCATTCTCGTCAAAGTCATGCTGGTGCCTGAAGATGAAGCTCTGCCCCTCTCGGAGCTTCCTAACAAAGATGAATGAGGACCTGTCAAAGTCATACCACTGCTTGGCCACCTGGGGAAGGGAGGAGAAAAATTTATGATCTTTTCTCAGATGCCTGTGGGGATACAATGAGTAAATATGGAATAGAAGAAATAAATAATAAAGAAAGCTTTCCTACCATCTTGAGCAGATACTGCTCCAGTGACTCAACAGTGGCCAGCGGCTCCATCTTTAGCATTCTACCGGTACGATCAATCAGGGCCGTTTCACCTGGAGCACGCTCCAAGCGGAAGCGCAACCTCCTTGTCAGTATCTAACACGACAGAAAACTATTTTAATGAATGGACAATTCACAACAAAAGAGGCCATTGTTTCACATGAACCAAATTAAAAACAAGTCCAAAGATAGAGACTGACCTGTAAATTATACGTTGAGCCTGGTGTATCATATAAGTGTAGAGGTAGTCGCTCTATTGACTCTAACACTGCTATCAGTTTGCGGATTAAGGCAACTGCTGGTCGGCTGGAGGACAGAAACAATTAAATGTCTGACAAACAAACAAATTTGATCAACATGTCTGAACCAGAAAAAGAACTTGCTGGTTGAGATCACTTTTGTGCCTGGGTAAATAAAATAACCTTGTATGTAACGCAAGATATATTTACCTTTCGTCATCTTCATTTTCAGTAAACGCGGTCTTGAACACATTTATTCTTTCCATCAGAGGCTTACAATCATGTTTTACATCTAGTTCCACACTCTGAGAGGCAAACGTAATACAAATAAAAGAGTAATGAGTATTGTGAATAAATACTGACAACATGTTGTCAACAGTAATGTAGTTGAGTATGTGACTTACATTGCTAAGAACAGTAAAAAGTGCTTGGACGAGGCCACTGCTGCACATTTCATAAGGAGAAATGGTGTTCTCGTCTTTGAGAACGACTATTAAATTCTCCAGAGCTGTTTTCATGAGGTCTCGCCATGTATTTTCACCTTCAATGCACTGAAGAGAAAAAAAAGCAACAAAAACTTACACAGTTATCGTTTATTCACCTCAACTACATAACTAAAATAAAGTTAGATAAAGTTTAGTATAACTATACCTGTCTATTAGTATGTAACTCCCAAGCAGACTCAAGCTGGGTGGCGATGTTTCTCAAAGTGACCACTACACCTCTCGGCATACTCTCCACCGCCTTGAAGTGATCGTCATAAAGATCTCTGGCCATGGTTTTCACCTATAGACACAGAGATGAAAAACAATGTTGGGTAATTTTATGTAATTACACTACGGTTTATAAGTTTAGGGACAGTATGTTGTTTTTTTTAAAGCAAGGGCATATTAAAAACATTGATAGCGTTACAAAAGGTTTCAAATTCAAAAACCCTCCAACAACTTATCTCTTGAGCACCAAATCAGCATATCAGAGTGATTTCTTAAGGATCATGTGACACTGAAGACTTCTGAATAGTTGTGTAACCATAGCTAAAATAAGCAGTCTCAAATCTATGAGTCACACTCTTAAGGATACAATGAATGGTCAGTAATCATACCTTCTGTTTGGTTTTTTCCAGTTTGGATTTAAGCTTTCTTCCTCGCTTACCAGTCCACCCAGTAACAAACTCAGACCCTGTTAAAAACAGACACACCAATAATTGAGTGACTTAGGAAAGATACTGACAAAACAGATGTTTTTAATCCATTACCCCAAACTTACCTAAAGAGGTTTCTGCTGTGAAAGAGTGCTTAGTGCCTCGGTTCGACTCAAACACAAAGCCTGGTAGGTCCTCTTTGAGGATGGTGGCCTGCTGGCCATCCGAGTTGTGGATGGCAATCTCTCCCTCTTTCAGACAAGTGAGAGACCAGTTGCCAACAGTGAGTTTGGTGGGACCTTGTGTGGACAGGATGGGCTGGCTGGCTGTCACCGGTTTGACCTGACTCCTGGCACGCTGTAGCTTCTCTAGAAACTCACTTCTGCTTTCTACAGGAAGCAAGGAAACCAAGCATCAGCTACTATAATGCACAGGACTTAAAAAACAATACAATTTCTGTAATGAGTGTCAAGAACTGATTGTTTTTTCATTGATTGAGGAGTCTCTGTTTGCAGGAGACCTACCTGAACTGTCAGAGCCACCCTCTGGGCTTCCACTGGAGTACATGGTGGCCAGTTTACCATCCAGGATGAACCGAAACCAACCATTGCTTCCATTGGAGAGCTCTAAAGCAGCTGCGTCACTCCAGATATAAAGGCAATCCCTGCCTCTGATGATGGACCAATCTCTCCAGTGGTAGGGCTTCCCCTGCTGGATCTCTTTGGCATCCTCTTGTGGTTCGTCATCCTAGAAAACAGACAGATCAACCTCAGAGCAATTTCTAAATATTTCAAGAATTGTATCTTTTAAATATACAAAGTAGCACAACATGGATGGATCTGAACAGAGTTGATTCAGACCTTCTCAGGCTTGGCCTCTTCCTCGTTTTCATCATCTGACGTGGGTCCTGCCAGAGTGGAGACCTTATTAATGACACCCAGTCTGGCCAGCTGATCTAAAAACACGTCACCTCCCTTATCCACTAGATCTCTAATGATCTGAAGTGCCAGCAGGTGACCATCATCATCATCCTGTGGGAGAGGGGTAGAAAGGTCAGTAAGACTTAACTTCAGCCATATTAAATTTAAAAAAAGATCATCAAGAGGAACACACTAAATGATCTGACCTCCTGATCGAGGACAGTAGCAGTGATCTCCACAAGAACAGTGGGCAAGTTGTGTCCAGCATCAGAGTCACACACTTCCTTAAGTAGAACTTCAGAACTGTAGTGCACCATCTTTCTGATCAGAGCTAAACTAGCTTTCCTGTGAAAGATTATACAAACTGTTATAAAGTCATTCAAATGGAAATCATGTAGTAGTCAATCAAGTTCACATTCAATTAACTGACTTCCACTAGAATACATACACGTGTGTGTGTGTATATAAAAACAAGATAAAATGTAGCCATTTTAAAGAAAAAAAGGATGTTTTGCTATAGCTTTTGCATCTTGCAAAAACCACAGCATGTGACGTCACGGGGATTGTTGGTTCTGTTGATAGAATAAGCACTTCTTTAAAGGCTGTGGATGGTATATGTACACCAATGCCCACCGTGTCAGAGACCATCTGCTGTCAGTAGGCTCATCTTGACCATGTATTGTGTGCTCTATATTTACTTGAAAATGGTTACATTAACCGCGTTTGTTATATCAAAATATACTCCTCAAAGTGGAAATCAGTTTGATAATGTAAACTCGACTGTTTCATTCCCACTTTGATGAACCCCTCACCTTATTGAAGGCAGCATGGTTTGCTGAAAAGTCTGTGCAAATACTGGGAGCAACCTTTTCAGATAGATGGGCGCCATCTCTGGGTCACCTTTAGGCTCACTGCCCTCTTCTTCTTCTTTATTAATATCCTTCTTTTTCTTGTCATCCCCCTTGTTGACAGGGCACATCCAGTCTCCTATATCAGACATTAGAAACTCTTTATTTGGAAAATCAAAGAAATCCCCTGAACAATGAGTGACTGCATCAAAGGACAAGAATGTAATTTCTATGCCACCAGTGTCACCACAGAAGTGAAAATATAATTTTGCCTTTAGTTGTCAGAACAAGCTACCCTACCCCAAATTCACACTATTAGTTTAGCAAATACTGCCGACTCATTTGAGATACTAAAATGACAAATGTTCTGATTGCAGCATATACCCCAGTGCTGACACTTTTCAGGGAAGATTAGCATACAAATAGATACAATTACAATAGCCTCTGCATACTAAAATGGATATAAAATAAAGTTTAATCTTTTGAATAATTCACTTTCAAATAGCAAAATGGAAACACTCATTTTAGAGCGGTACCAGTGGTTGATTGAAATGACAAAGTGTAGATAAAATCTGATGGACTCACCAGGTGACTGGAGAATTGCTACAACCTCACTGTGTCCCCTTTCTCTAGCTTTATCTAACGGAGTTTTTCCATCTTCATCTCTCAGGTCAGGGTTGGCCCCATGGCGCAGTAAAGTCTATTGGAAAAACATTTGCCTTTAATTAGAATATGTTAAAAACAATGTTTAATGAATATACACAGTCTGGGTCACATGACAAACAGCTCACCTTAGCTACTTGTGGCCTGCCAAAACAGGCGGCATAGTGTAGAGAGGATGACCTCTGGCCTCTATTGACATCAGCACCTCTCTCGCAGAGGAACTCAACCTTAAGCAGACCAAAATACAGTGAGATCTTGCAGTACTCAGAAAACAATGTTCGTCTGTTGCATTGACCCCATTCTTACTTACATAAGCTATCATCAGACCAAGAGAATCAAGAAATAAGGTTGTATTTGTTTTCATTATGCATGGCATTTGTAACACTGCTGCTGGCGCGTTAGCCAGAATTACAATCTTGCCAATTCAGCCGTGTCTCCTCCACATAACCATAGAGCACAACATAAGAATAGTGCCGTCCTAAATTAAGCGTGTAACCTTTATTCACAAGTCTGCGGTTTGTTTGCTCATGTCTGAATTCAATGTACACTGATTGTTTTATTTTTTTAAACAGCTTAAAAACTCCAGATATAAATAAATAAATACTACCATCTCTTGTGTTCCAAATGCAGATGCCCAGTTCAAGAGAGTCTGTCCTACATCATCCATGAAATTCACTTCAAATGCTTTCAGGAGGAGGGAAAAAACCGTACAAGTCAGGCTGGAGGTCACCTCAAAGCAACAAAACCCCATAATCTTACAAGCACTAACACTTACCACCGGTGTCAATGGCATCAATGAGTGCATCTGTGTCTTTGCTGCGTATACAGTCAATAAGCTGTCGGTGGGAACGTTCCCCAGAGCTGTCAAGACGCCGCAGACCAGGGATACGGCCAGTAGAACCAGCTGTGGATTTGGGCAAGGCCTTGCGGCCCTCAAACAGCAGCACCAGCAGTAAGTCCACCAACCGCATGGTGTCCAGCACACAGCGTTCATCCCCCTGCAGAGCACTCTCCATGGAGTCAGGCAGCTCTGAGCGCAGGAGATCCTAAAGGAGAAGAGAAAGCACAAAATTTACATGAATCTAATCAGTAGAAACTTAGGAGTTCAAATACACTTCATAAATGTCCTCTTGCAAGTGAAAAAAAAACAAAAACACAGTACTTGTGACTAACAAATGGCATGAACATTTCTGTGAATATAGATCTTACATGTGTGACAAGCGGTGAGCCTCTACAGAGTGTAGACAGCAGGCTGACAATGGTGGACACTTGGTTGCTCAGTTTAGAGTCTGCGGCAGATGGAGCGGCTCCACTAGAGGTCCTGCCTGGCTTGCAGGTGGAGGAGGGTCCAGATGCCATCCCTCCTGCTGCAGCCATACGGGACAGCAGCTCTTCTGTCAGTCCATGCTTAGCTAATGGGGCTGGGTCAACTCCACGGCGGGTAAACCGGTCCGCCAGTGAAGCGAAGCAGCGCAGGGCTCCATCAGATACCTGTAGAATCCACCAAGATTATAATTTAGTTCTGCATGTAACATTTGTGTGCCATTTTACAAACAGTCTCCGTTCTCTATACTTATTACCAAAGTCTAAGAAACAAACACTGATGTACGAATTCATTTCTATTCAGTCAATATTTATACTGATGAAAAATTCAAGAAAGAAATTAATACTTTTATTCAGCAAGGATGCATTAAACAGATCAAAAGTGAGAGTAAAAGTCATTTATAATGAAAAGAAAGTTCAAAAGAACAGCATTTATTTGAAATTTTGTAACAAAGAATCGTAAAAAAATTGGTTTATAATCGTTTACAACATTGACAAAAAAAAATATTGTTCATCAAATCAAAAGTTACTTCAAATTGTAATATTTTACAATACTACTGATTTAACTATTTTTGACCAAATAAATGCTGTATTGGTCAACAGAAGAGACGTCTTAAACTCATTTAAAAAACAGTAACTACTTGAAACTTTTGAAGTATAAATTTAAATTCTGAACAACTTCAATTTCATCCCGTTTCTCACAAAAAGCTACAGAAATCTTTTGCACACAAACTCTAGTGCACATTTTTGGTGAACCATAAGTGTTGTTAATGTACTACCTGGTGATCTTCATGTTTCAGCAGACTAGAGAGGGACTCCACACATGTCTCAAGGGAAGAATCCTGTGGCTCCATCTTACTGCAGAGGCGAGAAACTACTGCCATGGCAGAGTGCAGTGTGTCTTTGTGCACAAGATGACCGCTGTCTCTAATGAAGCTCAGCACACAGTTCAGTCCACCCGCTTCAAATACAGCTCCAGATTCCCGTGTGCAGATCAGCTCCAGAACCTGATGACAAGACAGTATATGCTATGACAATCAAGCATTGTGGAATTTACTGCTCAAAAAGAGCACCACGTTTGTATAAATCAGTGTTTCTCAAATAGTGGGGCGTGCCCCCCTGGAGGGGGTCTCGGAGCATACCGGGGGGGGGGCACGTGTGACCTTGGAGCATGCTTTTTTTTTTGTCAGGGAGTCGTTTTTTTTGCACCGAACAAGAGCACACAAGTACAGAGGAGGAGATATGAAGTGCAGATAACAAACCCTTAACCCTCTGAAGCACACGATTACACCGGTCGATTGACAAGGTGTTTTATTCATATCCGATACACATTGGTAACTATAAAGTTCACTCTATTCTTCTCCCACTTACTGTCATGTATTTCGGGTGTCTGAATTTACATGTTGTAAATCAGACAGATCAGATTCTCTAAAATGAGTCGCATGTCGCACATCATAGATCAGCTAACATGATCATTATAAAGTTTTTTAAACAACAAAACGCATTCACTTCCACATATTTGAGACTCTGAATATCAGGTAGCTGATGACATAGCCAACGAGTTGAATATTTTGAAACAAAAAAAACAAAATACATGTGATCTGTCATACAGCGTTTTTTGTGGCTGCAGTGTCATGTGACAAGCATGACGTGTCGCCATGGAAACAATAAGGGAAAAGTTCTAAAATAGGAGAGTTGGGGGCATAAAATTTTTACTTCTTCCTAGGGGGATGTAACAAAATAATTGAGAAGCACTGGTAGAAATCCAGTAGCTACATAGAGCATCTTTTCAACCGTTTAACCTCATATTAATAAATTGTTTAAAAAAAAAAACTGTGAAAATCACAGCAGCCAATATAGTAATATTTACCTTCACACATTGTTCAGCCAGATCTCTGCTGGTCCTGTTGTTGAGCTCCACCACCACTAGCCTGTTACACAGGGCTTTGATGGCTCCATCGACTCCCACAATCCTGCGGGTGCATTCAGCGGACACATCCAGGTAGTAGGTGATGGCTCTGGCTGTTACTTCCAGCACATTATCTGGTGCACTCTCATCCAGGAAGATCTTACACAGAGCTGGGAGAAACGTCCGTGGAGGACACCTGTGGTGTTGAAACAAAGGTACACATTAGGGCAACACAAAATGGAGGGACAACGGGTACGCATCATTTACTTGCTGAATAGCACAATAGTGATATGCAGTGCAATAAACGTATGATGCATCAAATAGATTATTATTTAAAACCAGATAATGACATTATGCATGTCTCCTGTTCTCTCTAAACAAATCTCCTAAATAATTATGTAAACTACACAGAGAACCCTAGCTGGCACATTACTGTAATATTAGATTATAATTAACTGATTTGTATAGGCTACTTACATTATAATATTAAGACAATTAGTTTTTTCACAATATAAAAATGAAAAAGGACATTGAGTTCATGGACATTGAATGGCTTTTCTAAGGTAACATTAGCTTACATTGTTTACATGCCGTTTTACTGACGTCTTTCTGCAGTTGAAACACTGACCTTTCCACGCAATTGCTCACTCATTCTATATCTTTCGACATACCTACTGAGCTCATGTTTATTTCATGCTGAAATTAATAGTACAGCAGAAAAGATAACCAGTTCTCATGGGCTCCACACTGCTGCTTTGCTTAAACGACAGTGATCTGTTACGCCACATTTAAGTGCCAAAACGTTATTTAATGTTTGAATTTCGTAAATAAAATTCTCAATAAAAAAGCTGAGCTTTTTGTTTAATATCACTAGTAAGAAAGCACAAAGGTTTTTACGATACATTGGATGGGAGGCACGCTACAAAACTGTCATTCATCAACTGAAAACAGCTTATACAAAGAAATGCTTGTACAGTTTGTTGAATTTGGTTTAAGAGGTCTGTTGTATTTCCCCTTTGGGTAGCCGTCACCTCTGATGTATAGCTTTTTACAAACCACTAGTGACTGAGCACGGTCATCACATTTAAAACCAAAATGATCCCACACGACCGAGGTGCTTCCTTGAGCTTCTTCACAAGCTACTGTGACTTCCTTGTTTTGACCTCCAGGCCTATTCAGTTTAAGAAATTAGCACAACACTGCTGATCTAACAAAATTTTAAATTATAGACAAGAGTAAAAACATCATGTGCCCTTTAATACTCCATATAAGAGTAGTTGCTGTGTGAATCTAGTGGTTGTAGACTTGAATATACTGAAAGTTCATAACTTGGTACAAAAAGGTAATGTGTATAAATAAAATTAAAATAAAACTTATTTCAGTCTGAAGATTTAGACATTTTTTCTTTTGTTTTAATCCAAAGGCACATGTTCACTGTTGTAGTATGTGCATTACAAGTACATTTTCTCCCAACAGTGTATATTTACACAAATCCTTTTAATAGGAGAATTACACCTACTGGTAGGATATTTACATTTAAGATTATACACACAAATTCTTACACAATGTCTAACAAATCCATTGGTTGTAACTTTGAGCTCTACTCACCAAATAAATCTGTTCCAAGGACATTTTACCTGACACTCCTCTTTTGTTGTTCATATTATATTTCAAAAATATTTAACAAAATGCTGTAGTGTCTAAATTTCCCCTAGTGTACACTTGTCTGGAGACATTAGTGTTTATGGATTAATGCCAGTGGTGCACAGAACAAGAAAATTGAAGCCAATACTGTCATCAACATTTTAACACCAAGATCAAACAACACTGTTAAATAGTGTTTATCTCTGAGTGCCCCTTGAACACAAGTTGATATGCTATATTGTATCACACTCTAAAATTGACAATTTTACATTTTGTAAAAAAAACAAAATGCAATTAAAAACAGTTATGGATAGTATTTTTGTTAGTATCAAGACCAATGAACCACAGAAAAAACCTGTTAGCCCAACAGAAATCACACAGCATCAGTATTCACACTTACGTTTCGAAGCAGCGGTCGACGTTGTCTGACATGAGCAACAGCATGCAGAGCTGCTCCAGGGCAATGAGCTGCATATCCCGCTCATCGCCCTGTCCCATCTGCAGCCACTCCAGCAATGTGTCCGGGTCCACGTCCGCCATGATGCCCCACTACCCAATCCACCCAACACCCAGTCACCCCGCCAGCAGCAGGAGAGAAATGAACAGGGGCAGTCACTGGTCCTCTTGATGTCTCATCAAGTCGTCACCTTAATAAGAAACAGAAATAAAATATGAGCATGGAAATAACAGGAGAGGAGAACGGGGCACCCAAAAACCTCAGCAATGTTGCTTTGGGCCTTAACCTCTGCCTTCTCCCATTAGTTTGGTGTGTCTTTTGATACTGAACTGAAAACACAATCCTTGAGTAACTGAATTAAAACTGCTGGGTAATAATGAAACAGGTGGAGCAAATGACTCCTTGAAGATGTATGCACTTGAAAGGTAAACTAATAGGAGTAAATCAGACTATAGACATGATGAACTGCTGCCTGTAATCAAAGCACTGAAAGAAATTGCTGTGATTAGCAGATTAGTAAACTTGGCCAACAACAGTATGCATGATGAATAGTTCATCAATGACTCACACTGTATGGCCCAAACAGCCCACCTCTTCATCAACACACAGTATGCAATGCAAACACAAATCACTATCCTTTTATTGTTCTGAGAAACAAACCATTAAAGAAAAATAGCAGCACTGCTTTCCTGAGACAGGCGAGCTGAGCCAAGCATGAGGATACAATCATTAGAATGGGCTGAATGGATATAGATATATATTAGCAAAAGTCTGTCCTTCATTACTGCATGGGTGGCTACAGACAGCTTCACCACCTTCTTAGAGACTAACAGAGATCCACTTATCAACAGATTAAGTGACTAACTTGATTCAGGAAGAATGTCCTGTTGAACTTGACATTCAAAGCAACTGTCTGGGACCTAATCCACACATTTACTGGATGGAGAGGGGGAAAAAAAACCCTGATCACATGCACACCACATTACTTCACTACTCTTCCAAGTATGAACATCACCTGACTGTGATGAGATTAGACAATGATATTCAACAGAAAATGCATTCACTTTTTAATTAATGAGCTGATTTATCCAGAGTTACTTTTTCTGGTTTCATAACCCGTTTTTAACAGTAACACTGGGCCATTGTGACCAAAACAAGTTCTGATGCCGTAGCCCTGGGTTACACTTTCTCTTGGAAAGTGAAATGAGAATGATCACTATAATTAAAGTACCTTTAAATTAATGGGATCTGTTAATTGCCAGTTTATTATTCTACTACTAGACAAATAACATCGAATTTATCTTCATATCGTTATTGTCAAAATTGTTTGTTTTTAATTAACTTAAACCTATAAATATTGTATCATTTTTGATCAATTTAAAGCCTCTAAAATACCAATATAAACAAAAAATGTACATCAATTTACATTGCTTCTACCATAATTGTTTTGTTAGTAAATAAAATACTTGTCAAATTCTGAAAGGATCCGCTTTCAGGTTGTGGTAGGCTTGTCTTTTTGCTGTGAAAACTATAATGACTTTTATAAAGGAACGCAAGAATACATTTTACATTGCTGTTATTAACATTAAAACAAACATACTGGATTATCCATACATAATTTTTCCCCTTAATTACTAAAAAGCACCAAATATGATGCAACAAGCTTTAGAGGAACATATATTTGTACATCTCTCAATCATTGCATTATGTTTTGCTATCCACAATTCAAAACTTTGATCATAAAGCGAAGAATTACATTTAAGACATTATATTTTATAAGACATAAGACATATTATTAGAAGAAATTAAGCGATATTTAAGGATTTTATGCAAGTATTCTGAAACACTGTTGCAAAAATCTCATTAGCTATCAGAATTTCATCTTATGCTTCAGCCATAGGAACATATAGACCAAATTTTGCACATTTTGGGCCAGCAAATAAGACATTTTATCTCCTTGAGATGTGAGCACTGTCATAAAAGCAGGAATATTATACAAAAAAAAATTTACTCAAATAAAATTGAACCCTAAACTAAGAAGTTATAATATTAATATTTCATTTCACGTTATAAAGGCTAATCCCCACCTAAACTGAAAGAGGATAAGAAAAAGGACGAATTTTTTTTTAGTTTCTCAATCTCAAATACTAAAGTAAGTTCCAGTCTAATTTAAGTAGTAGAGTATTTTTAGATTTTGTCTGCTGTTGTTCTTGTTCTTCACAGAGAGATCAATACAACTTCAGATAATCAAAGTACACTGCAAAGCAGACATTCAGCTTATCCGTGACTTCTGCAATCATGACACTTGATGTTTCACGTACAAACATGATTCTAATGATGTTCTTTGACTTTCTGCCAGTGCAGCTGACTAAGGAGTCAAAAAACAACTTGATTACAGCCGATGTCATCATAACACCAGCACAATAAAACCATACCTTCAGTGAACACATACGCATCTATGAGCGTTAATAGGTCTGAAATATAATACAATGTCACGTTTAACTTCATGTATGGCCAACTAACCTGATCTTGAGAGCCGAACAGGTGAGAAAACAGGACAATTTAACCCCGAAAAGCTCAAACCATTAAAAATACGACGCTAGCAAACGTCATATCTTTGATTAAACGTTAGAGAATATGAAGTTAAGAGAAGAAATAGAGAATATTTACGTTCAATCTGGTCCTGATGGCCTGTTTCTTGAGTTCAGAGAGCTTATGTTAGCTTAAACACCACGACTGAGTCCTCAACCGTTTCATTTACTCGTTAAAGACATTCTTAATTATGTTTCCACAGCAAATGAGTAAAAACACTCATTATGTTTTGAGAAAATGAGGTTTAATTAGCTGGGATTAGCTAAAATGCGTCCTATTAGCGTCACTTCGACAGACCTAATTAATCCCAAACTTCATTTGTATACGGTATGGTTGTTTTAACCCACACATATAACCGGTCTAGAAAGAATTTTGCGTTAAAAAATCCAAGTTAAAACAAATAAAACACCAAGTAATACTACCGCGGCCTTGTGTTTACCAGTAAACCTGCGAGCTAAAGTTGAGTGTGATCCCGAGGCCTGGGCGCGCCAGTCGGGCAGAGAAACGAACCCTCAAACACTCACCGTTTATCGCCGAACGAGACGAGAAGAAAAAATACACAGGTTGGACAAAATGCGTCTCGGGGTGAAGTTGTCAGACGGAAAGATGTGAATATTGCTTCATTCCCCGCTTCTGCTGGTTGTAAGGTAGAGGTCAAAGTAGAAGGGAAGGCGACGGGTGAAATATTGAGTGAAATGGTGAGCCGTCGAAAGAACTAGTCGAGGCTCCGCATATCACGAGGCTCCGCAGTAGCGGTCAGGAACAAACAGCGCCGCGGCTCAGCGACAGGGGGCGCTAAAAACATCGCCAGTTACAGTCAACGAGGGCACCACAAAGATTACAAATCATTCACCTATATTTCACAATTGTACTAAGTGAACAGTGACACTGACTCTTTGCAACTAAGCCACGTTTTTAGTGGGTTAATGTTCATCCTAAAACCTGGACTGCGCATGGAATGAATTAAAATCTTAGTAGACTGGACATACCCAAATTAAGATATACTATGAACTTTGAGGGAAAATGTGTAAACGTCCCTGTCAGGTTCTACTCTAAAAGTAAAACCAATGCAACGCTTGAAGCAAAACTAGATTTTATTGTTCGAGTATACTCAGAAAATAAATGTTAATTTTGCCAATTCTTTAACCTGTACAATTTACATTATACAAAATGGTACGGTTACAAATGCATAATTGTACTTGCTTCTAACACAAAACAGCACCTGAAATCTATACAAACTGGCCAAAAACAATGGTCCTATATTTGCTGAAATGCTTGTTTGCAATGTAAACATGTTTGTAGTGCGTTTTAGTAGTAAATATGTTTTTGCTCGTTTAACTTATATCTGTCAGACGGACAAAATAATTAAGTGTTGAGATAAAGTGACACCAACACAGATTTGCATGCATAATTAAAATATAGAAGAAATTAAAGGCAAGTACCATCTTGAATATATGGAAGCCCATATCCAACATGAGACCAAGTCAAAATTTGAGATACAATTATCTCAAGACATTGTAAATTATGCAATATAATAGAAATTGACATAAAAAGTAAAAATATGAGATACAAAGTGGGATAAAATATGAGATAAAAATATGGCAGTGGAAGTTTAGATAATCATATGCCGTCAATTATTAACAATGTCATAATGATAATTTTTTGTCATAATTCGGTTTCCCATAATCTTGCATTTTTACCTCATAAATATAACTTTTTATGTCATTATGATTGAGCAAAGCATGAGTGTTTTTTCTTGCATGCAGAAAAATCATGGAATTATATGGTTGTAATTCTTTATCATAAGTACATTCACAACATGTGAAACCATCTCTATATTGAAATTGACTATGCGCTGATATTGTATATGTAGAGGCAGCAGACAACTGATCCCCAACAGCGCATTTGGTCTTGTACCTGGTTCAGTTGCAAAATTTTGTGAGAAATTGATGATTTTGCATTCTTTGTACAGACACAATAATAAAACAATTCTCACAAAAAATCCTGCTACACAAAACGGCGTTAAAGAAAATCATTCAAGCTTATTGACAAGCTAACCATTAAAACTACCAAAAGTAAATATTAAGTTCCTCACAGAGGTTAATGCCGTTTTGAAACTGACTACAATTATTAAACAACACAAATTTTAATCTGATTTATCTTTAAAAACTCTATCAATTAAAACAGAACCTCAAGATTCACTCAGTTATTCAAATCAAAATACAGTCATATTCATAACCATTAAGGAGGATTCACAGGAAATTGATCTTCAGTTGAATGCTGGGTGTATTTTTGCTAATGGCCTGAGGTGCTTGTGCTTTAGTGTTCACACTCTCCTGGTTGCCCTTGACAGCTGCCTCAAGCCTGGCTTTCATTTGTGGGGCAGAGGCCATCAACGCTTTGAAGACAGCCGAGTTCTGGGGGCCGATGCGCATGAGGTCTCTTAAGGCAAATTCGTGCAGTGAGCGAGAGGCCGCCGGAGCCGATGCCAAAGCATTTTCATCTAGCAGAAGAGAGATGAGGATGGGCAACAGCACAGCCACCAGCTGTGGACCTGCATGGACAAAACAAACACTGACTTGATTATCTTTATATACTAATAACAAGTATACAACACTGTAACAGTTTGCTAAAAGTCATATTAAAAACAAATTTTAAACCAATGAATTCTCATTGTTTGTTGATCTCATAACTTGCAATGTGATCAGACGTTCATAACATTTTTCAGCCACTTACGGTTAGTTTCATCAGCAGCAAACACTAGTGCTTCCAGGGCTCGGATTGCGTCTTGTACAGCCTGTAGCTCTGCTGGACCTTGAGGACGACTCTTCTCAACTTCCTCCAGCTGTGACACCAGACAGCCACCCAAAGCCAGAATAAAGGGTCTGGCTATCGGCTCTGGGCCTTGAAATAAAGATACTAGCAACTGATAACTCCTGCTTAGCACCTAAAGTAGAAATAAGACAATCATATCCCCCCCAAAAATATTTTGAAACATGTATTCAGGAATCTTTAACTAATAGAAAGTTCAAAAGAACAGCATTTAAAACAGAAATCTAACCCTAAAGGTCTTTACTGCCACATTTGATCAATTTAATGCATCTTTGGTAAGTAAAATGATTAATCTTTCACTCTCACACAATCTAATCAGTCCTCTTCACTCACCATGGGGTCCTTAGACTCCAGACTTGCTCTGAAAGTCTGGATGCAGCGTGTCTGCAGTGGTTCCACAGTGGTCACCTCAGCACTGGCGTACAGCAGGAAGATGGTGAGGGATGTCAACATGGTAACCTCATCTACACCAGGCTCTGTTTTATCTGTACAAAACAATCCGTAAATAATCTGGTAGGTTCCTCAAATTAGTTCTCAAAGACGCTTAAAACACACAGTGAAACAGTGTGGTGGATGAGAGAGAATTACCTTTACTCCAAGACTCCAAGAGTGTGTGCAATGCACTTTGCAGAACTTCAGTCCAGGCCCCATGACTCTTCTCAGCTCTGCTCATGGGAGAGGTGAGAACAGTGCGCAAGGCCTGTAGGATGCCCGGTACCAGCTGTCCACTCTCAGCACCAACAGAGCCCTTCACCGCCTCTCTCAACACCCCAAGGAGCAGATAAAGCACTGTGGGCAGCACTGACACACTGCCTGCAGAGGGAAGAGGAAAAACAATGTCAGACCTTTTATCATTTATGGAATGTAATTTCTGTGGAACTAGCATGACACATCTTATCCTACAATGTTTCAATGGAGAACAAATAAATGGTGATTTAAAAAAAACAATACAGTATTTAGAAAACAGAGCAAGACAAAATGGGAGTCCTAAACTGAATAAACAAAATGAAAAGTAGACTAAAATGAGGTGGGCAGGAGGATGTTTTCCCTCATAATCTGAAAGCTCTTATGGCCGCAGTAATTCCCTGGATCTCTTACCCTCTGGTGAACAGATGGAGGGCAGTTCTGAGAGGATGGCCAGAGCAGATGTGACGAGTCTACAGTCAGTGTTGCTGAGAGAGCAGGTCTGTGCTCCCCGCCCCGTGGGGCTGCCAGCCAGCTTAGGGCTGAGCTGCGGAAGCTTCCTCACAAGCGTGCAGAGACACACCTCCAGTGTTCCAAACACAAGAGACTGTCCCGGTATCAGGCCGCCAGTGTCCCGTCCCTCGCCAAACTCAGGAACAGTTTCCTTCTCTGCTGCACCATCATCGACTGACCACAAATGCAGTAAAGAAAGATGAATTCAGAGCGTTATTTACACATTACAGGCTTTTTTTGTTGTCGTTTTAGACTCACCCTCCGCACTGTGACGTTTCTCTTTGACATGCTCCTGAGCAGCACAAACAATCTGGCGCACCAGTTCCAGCACAGTCAGCTGAATGCTGGGAGATTCCCGTGTGACTATGAGCCTATGCAGAACGCTGAGCAGTTCCACACTCAAAGCCTATGGAGTAACCAAACCATAGACTTACCAGGAGCACAGAGTGAAGACAAAAATATACATAAATATCTCAATACATCACAATATCAAAATATTGTGCAGTTCACTTCAGTCCAGTGCCCTGTCTCATAGAAATGTCTCTAATCAGACTGAGAATTGACAGCTTATTTAGGTAAATATGTAAACTCCTTTGTTAATTGATATAGAATTATATAATAAAAATAATGATACTAGGACTTTAAAGTATCAAAATTCGTGGTGGTTGAGGAGATTCCCCCCTACTATGTAAAGCGCCTTGAGGTCTGGAAAAGTGCTATATAAATGTAACGTATTATTATTAAGTACTGAAGCAATCTTATAGGAAAAATAACAATTATTGGAAAATCAAGCACATTCTTTTCTCCTATAGTTCGAAATGGAAAAACATACACTTTGCTTGGCAAGGTTGCAACTATATCAAAAAAATAAAAATAAATAATAATAATAATATTGTGAAGTATTTGAGAATTTTATTTTAAAATTATTATTCCTGTAATGGAAAAGCTGAATTTTATGTCAGATGGAAACTTCAGAATCACATGATCCTTCATGAAACTTCCTCAGCGGGGACTAAGTGCTACTAGGTGGAATAAACTGTAATTTGCACTGCTGTCTGTTCAAAATAAAATAAAACAAACCTGCTGTACCAAACTCGTTTCGAACAATGACCCCAAAACCAAAGTAAGAACCGAACTGTGAGTATATCTAACTATCTAAAATAATTGTAGAGTACCTGATCATTGCCCACTTTGGAACGAGGCCAAGGCACATCCAATAAGGCCTGCAGAGCCTGAAGACATGAATTAATGGTTTCCAATTGTTCTCCAGAATGAGGAGAACACAAAAACTCCACGCTGATTCCTAAAGGGAAGATAAATGAAACAACATTAAGCAAAAGTAGAAATAAATATGCTGAATCTTTCACAATCAAGGGACATCCTGAAATACTGCAAGTATGGTCCTTGTAATCAGCACAAGTCGAATAACAAAAGCAGAATTCTGAATGACTATAATCTAGCAACGGATGCCCTATAAATACTGAACTACATCCACTTAATGACACAGAAAATATTATCTGAGCCCTGTACCCAATATGAGGTGGAGGCGGTCAGTGTTGACATCCTCTGGTGATTTGACACTACTCATAGAGGCGGACTGGCCCATGGAGGTGGGTGTGACTGGCCTGGAGAGGTTGGCAGGCCCCTCATCCACCACGATGAATCCTGTGCTGTTAAGCCAGAGTGCAGTAGCGTTGAGAATGGTAGCCCAGGCACTGTAATAATGTGGACGGGCCTGTTCCACTGTCTCTGCAGTGTAAAACGAGCCACCTGACAAAAAAAAGATGCATGTTAGAATTCGCATACAGTAGCTGTAAAAAAAAGATAATAATAGAAATGAATAAATTAAAAAAAATCACAATCACTCCACTATTTTATTCAATGGTAATAAAATAATCTAGATTATTTTGAGTACATTAAATTACACTACCATTCAAAGGTTTGGGCTCACTAATATACATTCTTTTTAATTAATATTTTTATTCAGCAAAAATCCTTTACATATATCAAATGTGTCAGTAAAGACATTTATACTATAACTAAATAAACGCAGTTCTTTTGAACTTTCTATACATCAAAAAATCTTGAATTTAAATCTGAATTTCCACAGAAACATTAACAACTTGCTTTCAATCTATTCCTTTCTGCACAGACAATTATATGCAAAAAATAATCTGTCGATCATTTTTCTGAGGTATTGTTTGAGTGGCCGACATACCAAGTTTGGTGTAAGGACAGAACTATCTGCTTGGCTACACAATGACCGTGACCGTGTAGTGTTTGGGAAATCGGTTTGCAAGTACCGGATTTTCCGCACTATAAGGCGCACCTAAAAGATTAAAATTTTCTCAAAAATTGTCTGTGCGCCTTATGTGTGGGTTAAGTACAGAAATAGACCCGTGATTGAGACTGCACCTTATAATCCAGTGCGCCTTATGGGCGGCGGAAAATACGAATTTTTATATCTATTTGGTTCCAACAGAGGCACATAACTTTTGAACTATTAAGTAAATGAAGTCCATGAAGTAGGTATGTAATTGAGAATCAGAGCTTGAGTAGTGACCTGTGGAGGGGAGTTGACTGGAGTATTGTGGGGGCAGGGTGAGCAGGGCATGGTCGTGAAGGGCAGCCAGCCATAGGCGGCTCAGAGTTGCCAAATCAGTCTGAACCAGTTTGAGCAAACCAGCCCCTGCTGGACCTGCAGTCTCACCCTCCTCACTCTGCTGCTGATGGCTGCCCGGACTCTCCCTCTGCCTGGAGCTCTGCACCGCAGTGATATACACCTAGACACAGATACAGGTTACAGTTTTCTGCTTTTTAAAATTACAGATACACCAAGGAATAAAAAGCGTAGCAGAATCTCTTTTTATATACCGTCATACCGCCTATCCCTAGAGTCAAATAATGGCTAGACGTAGAGGTGCAACTGCTTTAATTGTACCTCCGCCCAGGCTTTGAGCACGGCCAGCGTCTCCATGGTGAAGGTGCTCTCATTATAGAGCTGACTGGGAACGTCTCTCCCCACCTGAACTTTGGCGAGAGAGGAAGCCAGAAGCTGATGTACCCTTCTCAGGTCACGTAGGTCGCTGATGACCCCACTGGCGATCCATGCACTGCAAACCTGAACAGCAACAAAGGTTCATGTCAGAATTCAACGCTTCTGGAAAAGTTTTTAGCAGCAGCAATGAACCGCTAGACCTTGGGAAGAAATGAGGTCAAGCGAACACACTTGAACCCAAAGCGAGTCCATGAGGTTAAAAACTGTGTAAAGGATTGTCTTGAGAAGGTTTAATACTATAAAACGGACATACTTGGAATGCTCGATTTAACATTCTTTACTTAAGACTTTAAACAATGTTACATATTAATCAACAAATGTGACAAAAGCAAAGAAAATCAGAAAAAGAGAGCTTCATTGTAGATAACGATGCTGAAGTTCTTTAAGCAGCACACCTGGCAGGCTTTGGCAGTCACATTCGGAGGGGCATCCACATGGAAGGCAGGTCTGAGCGCAGCTCCAACCTACAACATGTTTAGTCCATATTAAAACAAAGTTGAAGGTTTCACATAACCCTAAAGTTCCTTTGATCTAAATGCTCATGCTTGAATTAGTTTTGTACAAGTAAGCTTTCCTGTAGCTCAATCAGTAGAGCATTGGTGCTCACAACACCACGGTCATGGGTTCGATCCCAGGGAAACCAAGAACTGATTCAATGTGTTCCTTGAATACAATGCAAGTCGCTTTGGATAAAAGCGTCTGTCAAATGTATAAATGTAAAGATGTCTTTAATTCCCAGACCTCCACTTCTGTTATTTCATAGTTTTGATGGTACATTTTGGAAGATAATAATACAATTTTCCTTAAGTAATATAGACATTAAGTAAATGCAACATCAATACAAAATGAGGTTAAAAAATATTTTCCACTCTGTACAGATGTTACTTATCAAAAAAAAAAAATTTCTTTAAAGAACTGAATACGTACTTTTATACTTTGTGGACAAATTAAATTGATAAAAAAATATTTGAATAACTGCTCTTCAAAAACATTCAGAAAAATATATTAAGCAGCATGACAACACCTACATTGTTATTAATAAGAAAACATATACAATATATAGAATTGATGTCCTACAACCCGAGTAAGCTTGTTAAACATTAGCATAGAACATTGTAGCATGGTACTGAAGATGTTTCATGTTGCGGTTTGAAAATAGGGCCTCCTGCTAAGCCCACAGATAACCTAATTTAGTGTAAGCGATACGGGTCCTCACATGCACTTAGTAACAAGACACTGATGAACAAGCTCAGGTACTTCTTCGGGGGGGCTCTAAGAATAACAGCTGAGGTCTTTAGTCTTACTCTTAACATACATTTCTAATGCCCAAACATCCTGCACTCGCAAACTAGCAGGCAATCTTCAAAAACGATAAACTAATGATGCAACAGCCAAACGTTTTCAAAACGCCTGGCCACAAGACTGAAAAAGCATAATTAAACTACATTTAATCAAAATAATAATAATTTAATACTTTAATTTAGGTTTTTCAAAGAACTAGTAATAACTTTCACTGGTGTGACTCTACAACTACATAATATATGTGCTTTTTTAGGAAAGTAAACATGAACACTACTTTTTCCTTCCAGTCAAAGTTTCTTTTTACATTTTCCATCCATTTTCTCCTTAAGTTGAAAACTATTTTTTATCTTTTTAGCAATTTCAGCCCAAAATAAAAAAACACAGAGCTTAAAAAGCACACATAAAAAAATACATAATAAACATTAGCATATATTATCAAAAGATGTTTAAGATGACTGCTCACTACAACTACCTTTGTGATAAGGATAATTTCGTCAAATGCATTTAGGAAAAACCCATTTAATTAAGCTGCAAATCAAAGCTCATCACTGTTCTTGTTCCAGACAAGCAGTCGTTTTAGACATATAAAAATATGCAACGTTGATTTTAAGACTGAGGATGGACAGACTACGTTAATGCTCACATTGGCTTGATACTGTTCCAGAATGACATGCCCAGGAAACTCAGGCTCAGGTACACAGGAGAATTTACGGATAATGACCAGCAGTGTTTGTAAACCAGCCAGCCGAAGCTGTTCACTGTGGTCTGTGGCTGCCATGAAAGCCATGCGAATGAGGTCTGCCAAGTGGAGAACTAGGAAATCTGCGAAAACAGAAGGGATCCATATATGAACAGAATTTAAAAAAGTATATAAATGACCCCAGAAGGTGGCACTAAAATCCAGTTAATTTACTGAAAACCTCAATAAATACGTCACAGTATACAGAGTTCCAGCAAACACACTACAGCAATTCTACCGTCTAACCTGTGGACTCGTGTAAACGTTGCTCTTGAGCGAGTGCCATGTTAAAGTGAGCCGGGTCTCCGTTCTCACACTGCGCTATTATTCGACACACACACTCCATGGAAAATACACGAGTGGACCAGCGCAGGTTATTGAAGGGGCCGCTGGACTCAGACTTTGCGTGGAATACAGAGGAGTCGTCATATCGATCCCCATCCTCTTCCTGCTGTGTTTCTACAGAGGCAGCTGCAGAGGAGTCTAAGGAATGATAAGACCATGAAAAACAACATATTCAATGACGCATCTTTTTAAAAGTAACAAAAACAAGCATAAAAACAAAGGGAAATTATGCACAGACTTTAAGGCCATTTCAACGGTCAGGTTGGTTGTATTTGCATTACAAAAGATGATTTAAAATGCTTTTTTTTTTTTTTTGTTCACACAAGTACACTTTCCAAAACAAAATCATATCACACTTGATTTGAATTGTTTTGGTATATAATTTCATCTATGATTTACATTTTTCACACCAAACAACTTTAACTCAAGATACAGGAGATAAAGTCCTGAGAAATGAAGACTTTAAGATCTTCTTCTCATCATATTCTGCTCATTGAGCCGAGATCGCAGCCCACCTGCAGAGGCAGAGAGTACGTCTTTGCAGAGCTTCAGCCAGTGGGCCAGGTTACTCTCAGCAGCCGAGCTCATCATATGGACTAACGTCTCCTGAATGTCTCGGCACAGTTGTGGGTCAGACTCCCTGTCCAGCAGACTAAACAAAGCTCCCTCCAATCCCACCTCCTTAATAGTGACATCTAAAAGACAGACAATCATTTCATTTACAACCTACCTTAAGACATATTTTAACAAATTACGTTTTTCTTGAAAAGCATTTGTGTGTGTGTAAATGTATGTATTTATTGATTCATTTATTTTACTTTACACACACACACACACACACACTTGATCAATTTAATATGAATAGAAGTATCCATTTTTATCAAAACAAAAACCTTGGTAATGAATGATAGTGTATTCAGATAATCAAATCACATTCAAGGATCAAGACAAAATGCCAGGCCCCAAATTAATGCCAGTATGGCTCACTGGAGTCAAACCAACCTAAATGCAGAGAACAGTAAAATAAACAGTAGAGATGTGCTGAGATGATACTATGCTGTGCAGAGTGGGCGATGCTGACTCACCCAGTTGTGAGTTGTCTCTGCGTGGCAGCTCTTTAACCAGAGCAACTGCGTGCTCCGATACCTCCACCGCCTCCCTCTGAGCCAACTGTCTCAGGCAGGCCACAACTGCCCGCCTCAGAGACAGGTACGAGCTGCACAGGTTTATCTATACACACATAAAAGACATCCATGAGATATAATGTAAGAGCTTATTATTAGCATGATCATACTAATGGCCACTAGTAAATCAGTAATATCTTGAGAAACAGAAGAACAAAGCTCAGACTGGGTGTTATAACAAAAAATAAAATAAAGTTTTAAATCATTTGGTCATATGGCACAACTCTATATGATATATATAGAGCACACTTTAAATGTGATGAACACTTCATCACATTTTTCACAACAATCCAGACAAAAGTGTAAAAAACACTTCAGCAGCTGCGGTCACATCAAAGTTAGTCCTGTTACGTCAAAATGATCCAAAAGAAATGCTGTTTTAGTGGAGAGGAGGAGAAAGGGACAGCAGGGCTACTGTCAAGGCTTGTTTTGAGCTATAAATGATGTGACAAGTGAGCTGTTTGTGAAGAATAGAACCATAAATCAAACACAATCTAAAAGTAGAGCATGTAGAACAAAGAATTTTCTTCCGCAATTACGGTCTAATACTGTCTAAATGTGTGTGGCTGTGTGAGGGAGACTGATGCTCTCACAGTAATAAAGCTAATAGTTTGAATTGGAATAAGGCCATATCTGTGGATGTGAATGTCATGTGCACTGTGTGGGTGGTCAGTGTTAGAAGCCTTTACAGAATGGGCCAAGCCGAGCAAATCTAATCCTTGCCATTAACCCTGCAGTTAGTGGCAGTGACACTGTCTGCTCATGCTTAAAACCAGATCCTGCTTGAGTTAGTTTCACACAGGGAATGATAAGAGGACAACAGAGCATAATTATAGGGAAAGACAAGTAAAGGAATGTGAGGTGCCAACAAAAGAAAGAGCATAAAGTGGCCCGACAGCAGAGCTAGGAAACCTACCAACAGAGAATAATCCAATAAGATCTCCTGTACGAGGGAACAGAAAACAATACTGTCACTATAGATGAGGATAGAGCCAGGCCCATGTACACTCACCTCTATTTCAATGACATCCATTTTTTATTCTATATAATATAAAGTAAACTGATGTGAAGGAAAATAAGACAACTTTTGTTTTTTTACAACCGTTATTTAAAAATAACAATATACCGTATTTTCCCGCATATAACCCGCGGGTTATACCAGATTTTACAAACCCCGCAGGGGGTGCGGGCTATATAAGGGTGCGGGCTATATCACTAATTTTTTACACATAATAATATTTCAATATATTTGTTACATCCCTAAGCACATAAGGTTTTTTTTTTTTGCTGTATTTTCTTTGTTTTTCTATCTTGTGAGGGTTGCTGTCTCTGGCGCTTGTACTTTCACTCTGACAGGTGGCGCTGATAGGCTGTCTGACCTGTCAATCATGCAAGACGACATGATTGGCTGTGCTGCCATGAGGGCATGCTCTTCTCATCTCATCCAATGATCAACACCTGTAGAATCGCTTCTTAAGGGACGTGCTGCTGCACAGCGGGAGAGACTGCTTTTTCTTTTTCTTTTTGTTCTGATTCTGACTTGTGTTTGTTTTCTTACTGTTTGAATTTCGCGCACAAGCACTGTGTACCGAGCATGAACACTTATGGATAATTGACGTCATGCGAGCAACATTCGAAAAATCGAAATGTGAACTTACACAAAAAAAGGTTCATCAATCTATGGGTGCGAGTTATCTATTGGTGCGGGTTATATAAGGGTGCGGGTTATGCCAATGATTTTTTTACACAAAACCCCAAAACCCGTAGGCTATATGAGAGTGCGGATTATCTGCGTCTGCGGGTTATATGCGGGAAAATATGGAGATGGTTTTTCATAGTACTTCTAGATAATCAATGTTAATAACTAAACATGACAATATGAAGCATAAAAATATGATTTCTCATAACAAAATATATTTTCCATAATCTTTAAAATGTTTATTTATCCACCTTGGAAACCTACTTGAAACTGAAGTTGATCAGTATGATTGTGTGTGTTAAGTGGTCACGTACGCAGAGGCTAGGCACCAGGGTGGCCAGATTGACGAAGCGTGGGGCAAACATGTGAAGCTGCTGGAGGCAGTTGATGGCCTGAGCCTGGACCAGACAGTCCTGATTGTCCTGCATCACAGCACAGCCCACCAAACACGAGGTCCTCACAGCACACACACCTGCACCCTCATCTGGAGACAGTTCACATTAAACAACCAGTCTAACCAGAGTCTGTACAGGTATTCCCTGCATGATGACAATTTATGAGAGTGTTTATGGGAAAATAAGTGAGTGCACCTTGCAAATCTGGCCCCATGGACGTGATGAGAGCATTAAGGCAGTGGCCCAGGCTTTGCTGCACCTCCGTGTGTGTGTGTGGAGTTGAGAGGAGCAATCGTAGCACCAGAGTGAAGCTGGCCTCCAGATGACTGTGATACAGAGGCCCTGCTAGATCCACCACCGTAGACAGAGCATGGAGAGCCCACATCTGCACACACGCAATTCACTGAAAGATCAATACATGAACTTCCTGACAACCCTCTTAATAAGAAACCACACCTTTTGAGTCCTGATTAGATTTCCTATATCTATAAACGGTGGCATGTGTACCTGCACTTCAGGTGAGGTACTGTCTTGAGATAGGGTGAAGAGGACCCCAACGCAGGCACTGATGTATTGAGGGGAACTAATCCCACCCAGGTAACGGTACACAGACCCGAGGGCCAAAGCATGACCTGTGCGTGTGACGGCATCCCTCGCAGTCTTTAGTCTGAAAACCATTTCAGATGCTTAAAACTACATTCTATATTTTTTTACAACGATCTTGGCATAAACTCACTTGTCAAAGCTCATGAGAGTGATGGAAATGGTGAAGCTTGGGTCATTAAGAACTTGTGCCAGCCTTGCTAAACCCTCTGCAGCCATGCAGCGCAACAGGGGATTTGAACCCTCTAGCGCTCCCAATAGGAGAGACAGTGCTGGTCTTTGGACCTCTTCTGGCCCCAATTCCTTCCGACTTGATGCCAAACACTACATAGCAAAAAAGGAAGAAGGGAGAAAGAAACACAAAGCTGCTTTATATGGTGTGAAAACAAAGGTTTTAGATTGAGTCTGAAAAAAATTTCTTACCTTCAAAGTGCAGCAAATGGCAGCAGCTACATGGATTTGAACTGTCTGTTGCCGGGCTCCTTTAAGCTGTCGCACAAACTCACAGAACTGCTCCAGGATCTGGGCCCTAAGAGAGGAAATGCAGCTAATATTGTTCTGTACAGGTACTGTAATATAATCAAGTGATTTCAACACTTAAATCAAGAGTATTATTTAATTAACGTGATTATCCAAAAAAGTATCCATAAAATATAAACCTTTTTTTTTTTAAAGAAAAGCCATCAAAATAATATTGAGATAAGTTGTGATACTGATGTTGTCACCATGATAAAATCATATGGTGCTAAAATATTTTATATGATACAAAACATACTGTGGTAATACATTTATGTACTGTATTTCAGTTAAGTATTATTAGTTAAGTAAAGTTTATATTTCACAGCTTAAACGGCAAGAATTAAGACCCAAAGTAACAAATAATCAACCTAGAAAAGCTGCTAGTGGGATGACAGATGCATTGCAGTAGGATCGATGGCCCCATATGATCAGTATAATTTCTTCTCCACTGCTGTTTAATAATGCATTGCACATGGCCAGAACAGCTCCCAATTATGCAAATTCATGCAGATGTCTGGATGTAAATTTTGCTATAAGAAATAGCTTCAAAAAAGCCTCTGATTCTCATTAAAGCCACTTCTCACAATTTGCTACCAGTAACAGTAAGTTCTAGCAATCTAAAAAACTTTGGTAATGCTGATTAACATTTGTATATCTATTCCAGAGAATGTACACAACACAATATATTGAAATAATTTATATAGTGGGATGCGCCATTAGTAAAAAAGTTGAGAAAAACAATCTAGTAAATATCCAATTTTATCAAAAAATGTGCTGTTTGTTACCTGTTCATTTGCACATGTGAAGCATCATGTAAACTGCTTGCATAAAAGCCCTAAATAAAGTTACTGAATGAATTGTAGTGTTGAAGTGTCGATGCGGCATCACTGAGACCCTTTCAAATGAACTAAATTAAAAGTACTGAAACCAAACTATGTCACTCAAGCAGCCTCTATGGTGGACAAACCTCTGCTGGACGCCCAGGTGAGGGAAAATCACTCCAAAAAGCTGGACAGCTGCTGCCGTTAGAGCAGAGGCTGGAAGGAGGGGGGTTGGAACCTCCTGGGCTTTCTGGTAAATGGTAAATGAGTCGTGTTCTAACGTCCCACCTCCTGAACCACCCCCATGGAGCTTTAAACAGACAGACAATACAGTCCAATGTGCTGTACTAGAGAATAAACTTCATTACATTGATTGCACAGTAACAAGGCCATTTCCTAGATGACTAGACTGTGGTCTGACCTGTTCCTCTATGTAGTGCTGATCCATATCCTGCAGTCCAGGGCCCAGCAGTGCCAGGTCTTGGCTGTAGCACAGGGAGGGCAGCAGGTTCAGCTCAGCACATGCTGCGATTTCTGGCCCGGTCAGATCATTTAGCAGCTGCTTCAGAACTATGCCAATACTCTCTGTGCCAATACAATCAAACCACAATAAACAAATAAATACATATTTGAGCAATCAAATCATCTCATTTCCATATGTGATTTAAGGACATAAAAATAAACAGCTTTCTTAGATTCCAAAGTATGACATTACTATTAAATTATATATTAACACACACTTCACTTGAGTACCAAGTTAATGAAAAATCTAAATTTAAGTCATAATGTTCAGTCAACCGGCCTTTCTCACAAACAAAACCCATCAAGGTGATCTGGGCTTATCTATCACTCTATTCTCTAATTCTAATAAAATAAAATAATAATTAATAATTCATGTGTAAAACATCAGCATGTTCAAGATTATGCTTACCTTTGTATGTTGTAGGTTCTAGCAATATGAGGATCTCGTACATTCTCAATCTATAGACAGTGGCCACATTTTTGATCTGGTTTCCATAGGATTTAATGATAGAAGGCAGCCTAAAAAGAGGTGATAGGGACTAAAATGTTATGTCATAAACATTGGTCTTTCAACTTCCTGTCCAAATTACATATGCATTTTTCTTTAAAAAGGTATATTACAACTTCATGGTGCGGTTTTCATTTTAAGCAACCAAGATCGACTCACTGAGTGAGCAGGGCCACCGCACAGGACAAGAGAGGAAGCAAACGACTGATAACATCATCGATGAGAAGGACTTTGCAGTGCTCCACCAGACTCTTCATTGCTAGAGGAGAAATGACAAGCAATGAAGACCAATGTTATCTCTCCAGTCAAAGCCAAAGAACTTCTGAAGAGTCTGATTCCAGAATCCACAGCCACTTCATATTGTCTAAACCTCTAACTGAGAGAAAGAACATGTTATAAGTACGTTTTGGGGAATGTTTCTTGTTAAGATCCTGAGCTCAACCAACTTCAAATTTGAAGAAACTGTGTATCTGTGCGTGCATTAGTATTCTCTGTTACAGATCAGTATTGGTGAAGTGAACAAACAGCACCTTGGGTAGATGGAATAACACCTAGAAAAGCAGTTTGACTTGGAAGGTCAATACGTGCCTAAACCAGAGGCCTTGTCATCAACAATGCGATCATTGAAGATGTGCGTCTGCCTATCAGTTTGTGGACATCTATTTCTTCACGTTAAACTATTTCTTAACCAACCATAATCATCCCACCTAAAGTAATGACGTAGCTTCATGATTGTGTAAGGTATAAACTGCTGTGAAAATGTGAATGTACGAGCAACGGCCTACAAACTCCTTGTGAGACTTGAAGCTGGCTTCTGCTGATCAAACTGCAAACTATTCTTCAATTGACTCCACTTCTGACTCCTGGTCTTCATTCATCATATCTGGTCCTTGGGTCTTTAACTGTAAATTCTCCTACACTTCCAACAAAGTTTTTTATTGTGATTTTAAGGGAACAGATAGGTTGGTGCATGAGAAAAAGAGCTTATTTCCACTGAGAGAAAAGGAGAGACATAAGTGAGAAGCCTGTGAGATTCATAAAAGACCCTCACCGCACAATACTGCTGCACGTCCCTCCAAAGTCACCTGCCAGGTGAAGGAGTCTCCACGCCGCAGCTCATTCTCCACGTCCTTCACAGACATCGGGAAGGCACATTTCCACAACAAGATCAATCTAGGTAAGTGATGCTCCATAACAGTGGGACCTTGAACGAAAATATCAGAAAGAACAAAAAGGACGTTAAAAACACATTCACATCAGCTGTTACAAAATAGGCAAATCTTGTCTAATTGGGCATAGTGAAGATCATAAAGCAGTATATTGAATTATACCCAGTGTCGAGAGGGCACTGAGCAGAAGCCAGCCTCCTTGAGTGCGTTGGATGGAGATTCTGCTGTTCTGAGCGGCAGAGCGCAGCAGATCTTCTGCCAAGGTCATCACAACCTGCAACCAGTCCATCACAATCAGCGAGTCTTGATCGTATATGAACAATAATATCTAGATATGATACCAATAACATGTACAGTGAATTTGACAAATACATGTACAGTACACATAAAGCTATATATTTTTGGGAAAAATCCCTTTAAGGTTAAATATTTTGTGGTATGCAATTCCCACAGCTGCCTAAAGGAAGTGATTTTGCAGCCATCTAAAGTTCTTAATTACTTAATGTTCAGACAGTAACTTAATGAGCTCAACTTCATTCAAATGAGCAGTGATGCAGTGAGGAAACTACCAAAGGGAGTTTAGACAGTGATCGGTGCCTGACTGAAAACCGCTCTTGCACAGAAATGCCTAATTGCAAGCAACAGCAGAGAGTCAGTGACAACAGTGCTCTGAAACGCTGTCAGTATGAACAACCCCTAAGCAAATCTTGTTATATAGCACAAACAGAACCAAAAACTCTTCTTTAAAAAAACAAAATCACGAACACACTGTTCGTGTGGTTTAAAAAGGAAGCACAGAACACAAATCTCATTCACACCTTGCCCTTAGAGTGTGATATTCCTAGCGGGCAAAGCTGTACTGCTCCCAGCAGAGCTGCGATGGCAGCACTGTACCCTGCCACGGCCTCAGGGCATGACTTCAGGGCATTCAACCTCTCTGAACAGCGGTCTAGCAACACCACCAACTGAGCAGGCATCCCTACGGCAACACACCGCAGGCACCAGGCAGCAGCCAGACGAGCAGATGCACTGGGGTGAAGAAGAACAGAGATCACGGTGTCCAACATTCCTGCCAGAAAAAACAACAACAAAGAAACCATTGAACTCACAGTTTTAGTAAAGTTCAAGGCACCACAGACACCAATCTGAGCTCTTTCTGGAATTGTTGTCTGAATTGTGTTAATGTTAAAAATGTTCTGTTGTAGGCACTTTTTCTGCTCACTCCTTCATCCTGGCCATACTATGACATATCCTCTAAAGAGCAAACACATAATCTAGAACAGGGGTGTCAAGACTGTTTTGGTTTGTTAGCTACTTATAAAATAAGGTCTACTATAAAAATACAAAACATATTTATTTATTAATATATTGAGAATTGTTTATATGCACAATATATGTTGATGTAGCTTGCATAACTACATGAACCAATATTGCATTTGCTTTTCGGGGGACGTTTTTATAGTTTTTATGAACAGTCTGAAAATGGTGATTCACATTTCCCTTTTTCGGTATAGCACAGGGGTCGGTAACCCAAAATGTTGAAAGAGCCAAATATGTCCGGAATGTAAGGTTTATATATGAAGCGATACTTCGCTGAACTGTTGACGGGGTGGAGCGATCATTCTGTTGATGAGGCAAAAATGACATAGTAAAAATAAAAAGTCCACCTATCACTCCATATGGAAGTCGTAAGTGGTTTTTGACTTCTTACTCGGTTCACCTCCCCCACTTATTTTTATACCCTTTCTTAAGTTTAAAATAAATAAATTGGAGGCTATCTCGCAGACTTGCTAGAGTTTTGCAGCACTTGGCGCCATTGTATCCATGCACATAAGTGTCAGAAAAGGTCGGATGTCAAACTGGCTGCCCTGTACGTCAATCAAGTGACATATTTCATAGTGACGGATGATGGGCTGTCATCTACTTTGTGGATTGTACTTTGTATTAGGCACCTCTCAACTAGAAATACAGCTATATACACCATTTTGAAAAACATATTCCTGTCAGACAGTTAATCCTTAATGCGTCGACTAAGTCCAGAATGTGACCATCACAAAGCATCGGAACATTAGGAGCAGGATATTGTTCATCTATTCGAAATTAACTTAATTTCTGGGCAATGTTCCCTGGAATTGAATTTTGAGGTTTTTTTCCCCCTTTATCTTTCCATTTAAAAGAAAAATCCTGTCCAATACTTTAAACACTCAGGTTTGAACAAAATAAAAAAATAGCAATATCATAAATTAGTATTTTTGTGGAAATAGTGTGGATTTTTTTCTTTCAGGATTCTTTGAGGAATTTAAAAAAAAACAGCATTTATTTGAAATGATCATAAAATGTCTTTACTGTTAAAATAAAAACTCCCTTCTCACCCAAAGCTTTTAAACATTAGTGTGTGCGTGTATAAAACACATTTTGGAATACTTTTGTCACTTTTTCCATAGAAAATGGGGTGACCAAAGTTTGTTGGTCGATTATAAGTGACAAACCTATGCTGGTGTCCTGCAGCAGTGGAGCAGCAGTGGAGCTCAGGTCCTGAAGCAGACTGCCCAGCTCCAAGAGAGTGCACACAAGGATATGTTGACTAGCTGCAACATCCGCAGGGCTCACACGTGTCTCCATATTCCCCTCATGAAGAACCGCGTCTGATATTAACACATGGTAAATTTAAGACATTACGACTCAATACCCAATCCAATATTTGCTCCTTGGCCTCGTCTCTTACCCACAACCCTCTTCTGTTTGCTGATCATTTGACATATATCCTTGGCAGCTGCGATTTGGGCCTTCTCCCCCAACAAAGTGCCCAGAGTGGCCCGCAGTATGAAGGAGACACAGCAGCGGCAGGAGACAGCGTCCGTTGGATATTGCATCACCCTTGTGTGAGATACCCACTCCATGAGAAGAGAAAGAAGACGGGAGAAGTTCGCCTCCAGCCAAGCACCACCCAGAATGGACACAAACACCACACATGTCTATTTAAGAGAGGGAACAAATAGAATTCATGTTAAATGAATAAACTAAAATGGATAATACTGGAACATTTAAAAAAAATGTATTTGAATATTTTATGAACTTATAGAATATTTCTGTTTTTGTTATGTTGTGGATGTTGTTATGTTATATAATAATAATAATAATTTGTAGACATAAAGCCAGTCATGCTGTTACTCAAAGCTCAAACATTCTGATAACAAGGGAAGGACTGTAGGAGGGTGAGCAACCTGTGTGATGCCCACGCGTACGTCTCTGCTGACTGAGCTGGTCCCTTTCAACATGTCTCCACTGGCCCGCAGGAAGCCGGCTCCACCCCTCAGGAAACCAGAACTCAGCAGCTCCATCACTTCCTCCAGGGAATTGCGCTTGGAGCCTGGCCTCGGAGCTGAGAGCAGAGCCACGGAAACAGAGGCGGAAGAAAAAAAACAGAGGAGAAGCGTGTGAGACAGTGTTAGGGGACAAATTATATAACAGATGGAACTGCATAGGAGAGAAAAGATGAGCGTCACATTTAGAGAAAATGTAAGCAGTATGTGGGAGACAGAGGACAGGTCATGATTTTCACAATCTCCGCAGGCAGATGGTCAGCTCAGTGTCCTCTGAGTAATGTTACTGACATTACTGAATAAAATCCACCCACCTATGACCTGTCTGGGCTCCAGTGCCGACGCTAATAAAGTGCCAAGCAGTTTTGAGATAGCGACTCTGACGTCATAGTTTGAGCCTTCGAAGGCCCGGAAACAAAGAGTGGCCACATTCTCCAGCTCTGTGGACCACAGGAAGACAGCCTCTCGCTGGAGCTCCAGAAGACACTACCAAAAAAAAAGATAATAATTCTGGGCAGACTGGAACAAAAACTTAAGTTAATTTAAGTAAAACTTAAATTAATTTCTAACCATATATAACACACAACATCCATTTACAGTACAAGCAATATTTAAAACCCATAGTCTTGGAACAGACAATAAAAGAGCAATATAATGTAATATTGCAGATGTTAAGACAAAAGTGAAGAACCATCATCACTAACAAGATAGCACATCCAAAAAAAAGACACAAAAAAAGAGATGATAATTCTAATAATAATAATCAGGCGATTATTGATTTAATAATCAATAATAATTAGCACACGCCAACCCGCCAAATGCAGGCGGACTTCAGCAGTTTTGGGTAATGCAACAAATTTTATATATAATGTGTACATTATTCAATAGTAGTCTTTTAAAAAGGAACCTGAAGTAATAAACTAAATGCAATGTAGTGTTTTATATAAATAAAATTGGCTTCTTGTCAAATATACTGACTTTTCTATACATATTGGTATCGCTTTCAATATTTATTTTCCGCAGAAGCTGTGCTTTCTCACCCTCTCATCTGAAACGGGCAGAGGGCTGGAAAAAAAGCAAAGCTATTAGACGTGACAAACTTTTTTATTCTTTTTTTTTTACTTGAGAGCTGTGTTTTTAGAATGCAATTTCATGAGTGGGACAAGACACGAGTGCAGCAGGCAAAACAACAGGAAAAATAACCCATTGAATGCAAAAACCTGTAAAGGACTACTACTGTATGTTTGATATTTCATGTTTTTGTTTGAGGGTGGCAGGCTGAAAGGTGCTGTATTAAAAGGTTATAATGGTGCTGGCGTTATTTATGCTGTTACTTTTTAGGAAAGAAATATTTAGCTTTTTTTTTTTTTTGCCCTACATATTTCATAATAATAATAATAATAGTACAAACTAAATTTTGGTTGATATATCTCAATACATAAAGAACAATGTCTTCAGTCAATAAGTAAAACGTGTCAAACAGACATGATAGTAACTGAGGCATGTGTTTGAGCGTTCAGTACCTTTGCGGCAGCACAGCGCACAGCCATGGAGCGATCAGTGAGACAAGTGCGGGCAGCTTTATAGATGTCTCTGTGAAAGGATACGGCACTCACACCTAAACCCTTCAGAATCCTCTCAATGCACAACATGATCTCACAGCGGCCCTGAGACTGGACACATGAACACACAAACACAATATCATAAAAAATATCTCCATCACATATTTCTAAATAAAACAAGTCTGTAAGTCTATATGAGACTTTTTGATTTTTCCAGTTTATGCAAGTAAGCAATAGTAATTCAAGACAATTGTGGACACTTAAGTTTAATACTTAAGATAAGGGGTTTATTTAAGACTTTAACCTTTAGTATGAGCAATAGTAACGATTACCATAGAAACACCATTCAATATACAATACATTTCAAACTATTGGGATCAGTAGGATTTGTTAACAGTATCATTATGGATGCATTAAATTGATCAAAAGTGACAGCATAGATTTTTCATATTGTTATAAATAATTGTCTTTTGAATTAATGCTCTTTTTCTATTCATCAAATAATCTTTTCAAAAAAAGTGTCAGTTTTCATTAAATATTAATCAAATAATCTGTTTTTCATTTATTAATATAATATGCTCATATTGTCAGCATATTAGAACGGTTTCTGAAGGATCATGTGACAATGAAGCAGAAAATTCAGCTTTGCCATCACATTAATAAATTACATTTTAAAATAGATTCAACTAAGAAATAACAGTAATTTTAAAGTGTCATATTTTATGATATTACTGTAATCACTGAATTATTTATTTGTAAAAATAAATGCAGTCTTGATGAGAGACTTTCCAAAACATTAAAGTCAGCATGAAATGGAAGCTGTGATCTAAGAGGAAAGGCTAATTTGATTACAGATTAAGAGTGCACATGAATTTGAAAATAATATTTATAATATTTCAGTTGAATCAATCATTTTGATTTCATGGTGACTAAAAACTGCTTACCAAGCCCAAACGTTTGAATGGTAGTTCATGTCACTGACAAGTACGAAGCATTTTGTGATGATCAAAATAAAAAGAATGTGTCTGTGATGATTCAAAACAGCCAAATAACCAGTTTGGTCTTCAAACTATTGGTCACCGGAAAGCTTTATCTTTTGCAGTCAAGCACATTCACATCTGTGTGTTTGTCTGAACTTTAAATCAAGTACGTTTGTGCAGCCACACGTACCTCCGCACTCTTAATAGCTTTCAGAAGGTTTGCCACAGTCTCTTTAAAGGAGTTGATGAGAAGTCGGCCCAGCTGCTCATACAGTGCACCCAAACAGGCCACGGCTGCCCTATAGTGAGAAATAAGTAAGCGCACATGCAGGGAGTCACGCGGAAGCACATCCGCAGTGCAGACGGAGCGTGTGCGTGATGCCTGCATGTAGGGTCTAGATTTATGACACTCACAGTCGTGTAGGCAGGAAGCTGGGCGAGTCATCCTTGCTGCGGATGATGTCATTGCAGCGGTCCACAGTGAGGCTGGACATTAGGGAGTCGCCCACGCGGTACACCAGCGCCAGACACTGTGCCAGCAGCAAGCGCGTCGGAGGGCCCGGGGAACTCGTCAATACCGTCGTCAGCTGCTCCACCAGGCGCTTCTGGTTCTGTTTAACATCGGCCTGCCACACAAATACACACCAACATATTGTTTAGTGGAGCCCAGCTCTTTAATTGCAGTTTATTGGCACTTCACCAGTAAGAAACAGACGGACACATCACTAGTCCATTCCAGGCTAAGAGACAGCCGATGGAAAGGCAGACAAATAATCAGAGCCTGTTCAGAGAGACTTGCTTGAGATGGAGAGAGAGAGAGAGAGAGAGAGAGATTTCTTTTCAAACAGAGAGCTTATTGTCAGCGCCCTCAACTCACCCGGTCTGTAGCAGGGAGAAGTTTCTTGAGAAACCGCAACCACTCAAAGACAAACTCTGCCCTCTGGGGCTCCCGTAGCTGACTGCAGGCTTCCTCGTTCAGCAGTAAACTATGAGCCTGCTCCATCTTTTTGTCTCTCCTACTTTTCACCTGAGACTTCGAATGCAGTGCCCCTCACCTTCCAGACACCTCCACCCACCCTGAAATAAACAAGGGGGGTTCAAACTGGGGCGAGTGCTAAGGGGTACTTGGAAAGGTTTACAGGAAAAAAAAAAAATCATAAAAGTAAGACAAACAAGTCAAACAAAACATAGAATTGGTTAAATAAGAAATATAAATAATTCATAAGATACTGTAACTCTGGCAACAAACTAAACTGCTGAAATAAAATGTAATGTCAAGTAAAAATTATGTTTTTTATTCACTTTAATATCTTTGTACAGTTTTAACTAAATCAATTTGTTTCTTGAGTAGAAACTAAACACTTTCCAAATAATATTTTACAGTTTTTTTTTTTCAGTATAGATTGGGTCTTTATAAATAACAATATATGTCTGACTTTTAAGTTTTAAAGGGGGTCCCTCACACTCATAGTTGGGGGTCCATGGCATCTAAAAATTGTGAAAACAGGTTAGTCATAACCGCTTCAGCAAAGATGTTGTAACTGATGCAATTACTATGACCCTGCATATCTGTATTAATTGATAAGGACTTTGCTACATGTCCTGTTACATAACTTCTACATTTAATTTTGTTGCAGAAAAGTATGTAACGATTGCAGTTTATAAAGGGTTTATTAAACGCCGCATGCCTTCTTCCCGAAAGTTAACTTGTAAACTTATATGTTAGCTATGAATTATGCATTGCGTCCACTGCGTCTGCGCAGTCTGGAGGGAAATCAGCAGAGCATGCAACTAAGATGACTAAGAAAGAAATCCTTTAATGAATTTCAACTTTTAAACCAGATTTAATAGGATGGGATAAAGACATCAAAGTGCCTGTGAGGGTAACAAAAAGGATGGGATAGTGAAATTAGGCTGGTTTTGTCTATGAGTCAGGCCCCTTACTTTTCTTACAAGTTTATTAAGCTGCAAGGCAGAGGCACTAATGTGAATTTGGATCCTTATATTCAATTTTAAAGTGAATTAAATAAGCATATCATTAGAAATCTGATGACTTCGAGTGTGTTTAATGTTTTATGCTACTGTATTAACCTGTAGCTTTTTGATAAGAATCCAACTATGTGTTTGAGCGCTGGATAAATAAATGAAAACATAGTTTCATAAATAAGTATTTATATTGTGTGCGAGTTAAAACAGATGAGGTTTCCTGGATAAAAAAGTAGGACCTCTGGCTAACTCGCTTTGCTGCCAACTTCACACAAAGATTGTTACCCTCTAACACTAATTTTTAACTAAACAAACACACTGAAACGGACAGGTAGTTGTCATTGGTTTTAGGTGTTGTTTAGGTAATTTAGCCTAACGCTAGCTTATATCCAATGCTAACCAATTCTGTGACATGCTAGCGGGATGAATCCTCACAAGGAGCGATTTACGGTCTTTAAAATGAAAATATCACAAGGGAAATGTGCATTACCTGCGAAATCCATCAACTGTATTGTCAGGGGGACAATGGTGAGAGAGGTATATCCCTGTTGTAGTCGACTGTTTGTGTGCAATTCCTCAAAGACATCTGCTTGCGTGAAAGTGCGAGTCAAACTGTGAAGCGCAGCCACGTTAAAGAGAACATGAGCGTGACTGACCGCTAGAGGGACACACACCACTGCCGTTATACAAACACACTGACTTAAAACATCAGACTAGACTAGACATTTTTCGGCATTATAGCTGCATACATTTATGTGCATTATATCATAACTACCTATCTGTAAAGCTTCCAATGCATTATATAAGACTTGTTTTGTTTTTTGGCCATTACATAGCCACAGCGTTTCTATGGTCATTACAGTCTTGCAACCTGTATTGACAGGATCTTGGGAAACAGGAAAAATCATTACTCGTACTCACTTTATATGCAAGAATTAGAAAGTTACAAGAGGTATTTATGGTACATTGAGACTGTAAAAGTACAGTAGCAAAAATGGCTTTTAAAAGAATAATAAATCTACAGGCCAGAAAGAGGGTGCTACAGGATTTTGAGAAACGCTTTAGTGAGTGAACATTTTAATTGAAATAACTGTACTTAAGTGAGAAAGAGAAAGTATAAAAGGTGTTAATGTCCTTTTCCGTAGCACTTCTACAGGAAGGCACATGATAAAGCATAAAAAGGAAATATGAGACACACAGCTGAGACGTCACTGCTAGCTCTGCATTTCTTCCCTTTTCCCCCAAAGCATTTACATGTAAAACGTGTGAACAAATTTTTATTTTAACCATTTTATTCGTTCATACATTGGATTTGCTTATATTTATTTACTATACATTACAATAAAATAAAATAACATAAAATGTTGCACTTTCAGCGAGGAATAATTAGAACTTGCTTCTTTTGAACTTCTAAATGAGTTTTTATCTTCTTTCATTACAGTTTGATGGCATAACATCTGCAGATTATGAACTCCAAATTAAAACTATACAATTCATTGATAAACTAACCAACGCACTTAAAAACAACAACAACAACAAAAAACACAACACGTTTTGTATGCAATGAACAGCTAGCAAACATGAGCCTTGGTGTCTGACAAACCAAAACACACTTAAAAACAGCCGGATGCCAAATAAGCTAAAATATTGTAAAAAAAAATTTGACTAACAACTGATAATAGCTAATTTAAGATGCATTTTTTTACAAAATCTAAACAATGATAGTGAAACTCAGCAGTACTCCATAAAATAATCATCTTCCTTATCACTGTCATCAGATCTGGATGGGATATCCTTATCTGAGAGCATATTCCACACCACAAAGTCATCATCTTCAGCTGTTGAAAACATGGGTGACAATTTATTTATATTTTTTAAAACACACATGGATAAACACCATGATATATTTTTCAACTCTTCAATGCTCTGTATCATGCTATTCAGACTGCCAGCAAAAATCTGATTTCTTTTGAATATCTAGATTTTATCCAGATGGGTTTTTGAAAATCTGGACAGCAAAAAAGAAAAGTAACCAAAATCTGATACAAACCACATTTGGAGAAGTTTGGTATGTTGGAAAGCTGAATTCTAATCAGCTTTTTACAGATACAGATAGGAAGCTCTAGCTGCTCTAATCTGATTTTAATTCGTCATTCTTAACATGATACAAAACAATAACATCAAAACTGGTGACGGAAATGCCAGAAGTACTTATACAGCATTTTAAACGGTATGTCCAAAAACTGAAGTCATGGCTACAGCACAGCGCAGAACGTCTCTCTCATAAATTTTATAATACATACATGTAGACACACAGTTGTGTGAAAAAGAGTTTGCCCCCTTCCTGATTTCTTATATGTTTCAGATCATCAAACAAATTTAAATATTAGTCAAAGATGACAAGTAAATACAAAATGCAGTTTTTAAAATATGGTTGCCGTTATTAAGGGAAAATAAAATCCAAACCTACATGGCCCTGTGTGAAAAAGTGCTTTCCCCCCCGAACCTAATAACTGGTTGGGTCACAACAACTGCAATCAAGCGTTTGCGATAGCTTGCAATCTTTGCAGAATTGTTGTAATTCAGCCACATTGGAGGGTTTTCGAGCATGAACTGCCTTTTTCAGGGCAGTTTAACTCACAGCATCTCAAAAGGATTCAGGTCAGGACTTTGACTAGGCCACTCCAAAGTCTTTATTTTGTTTTTCTTCAGCCATTCAGAGGTGGATTTGCTGGTGTTTTTTGGATCATTGTTCTGCTGCAGAACCCAAGTTCGTTTCAGCTTGAGGTCACAGACAAATGGCCAGACATTCTCCTTCAGGATTTTTTGGTAGACAGCAGAATTCCTGACTTCATTTATCACAGAAATTCTTCCAGGTCCTGAAGCAGTAAAATAGCCACAGACCATCATACCATCACACCACCACATTTTACCCTTGGTATGATGCTCTTTTTCTGAAATGCAGTGCTACTTTAATGCCCGACGTATTGGGATTCACACCTTCCAAAAAGTTAAACTTTTATCTCGTTAGTCCACAGAGTATTTTCCCTAAAGTCTTGGGGATCATCAAGATGTTTTCTGGAAAAAATTAAATGAGCCTCAATGTTCGTTTTGCTCAGCAGTGGTTTTAGTCTTGGAACTCTGCCATGCAAGCCATTTTTTGTCCCATCTCTTTCTTATGGTGGAGTCATGAACACTGACCTTAACTGAGGCAAGTGAGGCCTGCAGTTCTTTGGATGTTGTTGTGGGGTCTTTTGTGACCTCTTGGATGAGTCATCACTGCGCTCTTGGGGTAATTATGGTCGGCCGGCCACTCCTCGGTTCATCACTGTTCCATGTTTTCGCCATGTGTGGATAATGGCTCTCACTGTGGCTCGCTGGAGTCCCAAAGCTTATGAAATGGCTTTATATCCTTTTCCAAACTGATAGATCTCAATTACTTTCTTTCTCATTTGTTCCTGAATTTCTTTGGATCTCAACATGTCTAGATTTTGAAGATTTTTTGGTCTACTTCACTTTATCAGGAAGTTCTTAAATGATTTCTTGCAAACTCTTTCACACCACTGTGTATAAATACACACATACATATACACACACACACGTGATGAGTGATAGGCTTTTAAATCAGAAGCAGGTTAAAAAAAAAATGGAGGTGCATCAAAATAAGAGCAGTCGATTCGTGGAGCAGAAATTATGCTTATTTGGGAGAGCAAAGACTACGTCGTTGCCAAAGCAGATTGGTTATGTCTGCACGCACAAATCTAATTTGATCAGTTGCAATTAATAGTACAGACAGTCTGCCTGAATAAATTTGATTTGAAAGGGGGAAAAATTTGCTTGCAGTCTGAACATAGCAATAGAGTTACCAAAAATGTAATGTGCATACCAACACATCTCTTTAGGGTCTTCTTGACTGCTGGAGTTGGTGTAAGCTTGCCCTACACAAGAACAAGAACAATATTGCACCACTGTCATATTAATGTAGAAAAAAACAGAATATGCTCCTATTAACAAATAAAACTTGGATCAGTTATGGGAACAAGATTAAAAACAAGCAGGATTTTAAGACTTACCATTGCTGCAGCCTTTTTGCTCCATTTCTTTCCTTTTTGTTTCTTCTGAAGATGGAAAATGTACTTGTCCATGTTATTCCTTAAGATAAACAAATAATTTAAACTGATTTATACAAAGATACAAATTTGACATGCACATTTTTTATATTTCCATTTTCAAATGAGGCAATAAGCCTGATGAGTACACTCAGCATCCGCCCACTAAGTACTCCAAAAGCATGAAAAGCTTTGGCGCTCAAAATAAATGCATACTTATTGATGGATCCCAGCATTCCTGGGCTGATATGCAGACACTGAGGGGTTTTAGCAATAGTACAAATGCTAGAACTCGGCGTCTGAGGGTTCTGGAGCTGGCTGAAATCCTCATCTCCATTTGCAGCAAATACAGGCAACTATAAAAGACAATGGTCAAGATAGATTTTTGGTAGTATAAACAAGATATATGATTCAGGATTTATCAGGTCTTTGTGTGCAATTCATAAGAAATCTAGTGTAATGTACATGGATCTAAAAATAAACCAACTCCAAGCACCTTGATTTGTCTGTTGTGCATTGGTGAGCTGTTAAACACGTCATCATGATCATCTTTGGGCATGTGGTCCAAGAAATGCCTAATCTGCTGTCTCCTTTTAAGAGTTCCAGCTTTAGCAGTTATTTCAACCATTTTCTTTTCTGTGAGAAAAATGTAAAATTAGGTATTTTCAATTGTATGGATATGCAAACAAAAACTTCCATAATTTGTATAAACTGTCAGAACTCATCAGCTTAATTATGCAGCAAAGGATAGGTACCTGGCTCCTCAGTTGCTGCTGGTTTCATTGATGCTCTTTTTCTGGGTCTTTTGTTGGTCTGCTGATGATCATTATACTGTTCCTGACACTCTTCAGCTGAACGAGTTCCAACAACATATGCAACGTTTGCCCAGTAACCTCTCTTGTGCTTCGGAAATGAGTTGACTCCCCTGTCCAAAGAGATACACAGTGATATCTTGATATGTCATCCAATAATAAATGGCATACAATTAAATGATGTGAACTTGTAAAATCATGGAAAGAAAACAAACAGTTTTAGATTTACTGTCAAAAAAAAGAAGCAGCTTACTCATATAGTTTTTGTAGCTCTTCTTCAGTCCATTTTCCATCCAATAGCTCATCTTGTTCATTCATCTTGCTGTTTTTGGTTTGTGGCTTTTTGCTTCTAGTGTTTACTTTTCCCGGTTCAGATTTCTTTGATCTTCTATTATTTGAAACCGCATGTTGAACACTTTCCTCATCCTCCGGGTACTCAGAATCCATGTCCTCTGAGGAAGTCTGGTGTCCATTAATTAGAAGTTCAGATTTACCATTCCTTTGTCGTGTCCTCTTCAACAATAGCATGGCTTTTTTGTGTTGTTGTCTCTCATCATCATCATCAGCATCATCATCTAGGGGAAAATGAATAGAATCTCCTGCCAAATCATCATCTGAATTTTTCTGCGAGATCTTTTTTGGTCTACGTAAACCTTGTTTATTTTGTTTCTTGTGACTGGTAGAGTCTTGCGGCACAGCGGTCTCAATCTTATGAGGTTTTGTTATCCGTTTACATCCTCTTCGCCTTTTTGGAGGGTCTGGAGATACTAATGAGCTGTTAGAGTCTGGAGAGTATTCGTCACTGGATCTTAAGGAATAGCTTCGGCATAAGGGAATGGAGTGCGGCTCATGAATGTTTTTATGGGACGACTTTCTGTTGAGCTTGGTCTTCAAATCATTCTCAGTGCTAGTTTCCTGTTCATCACGTGACATTCTTCCATCTCCAAGTGAAAAATTAGCATTCACTGAATCAACGTTTGTGTTCTCTGTCATTTGTGCCCCAGAATCTACAGTGGTTTCCTCTCCTCCAAATTGCTGTTTTCGCAGAGAGGCTCTTTGAGGTCGACTAGCTGTTTGTTTCACTGCCTGAATAGAGCTGGGGGCCACAACCAGGGGTCCTTTCTGGGCTCTTGTAGGTTTATTCAGTGTGGCGCTCTCTATTTGAATGTTTTGAGATGGGGCATTCCTTTGGGGTTTGGAATGCTGTTTGAGCCTCCTCATTGGCACTGACAGTTCATCTTCCCTGCTACACGTGTTACGCTTTCCTTTTGTAAAACAAATAAGCGGGAAAATTAGAGCTGCAGAGAAACGTGAAAGTGTTGCATTATTTAGGTTAATTTCAGATAATGGTAACGTCTCCCTAAAGCTGAAGCTTTCGGCTAGTGCCCTAATGTGCTCGATAATAACGCTACTGTTAATTGCTAACGGTCCAGATGTAATTGCCCCCAATAGATATAATAAATTGGACTTTAACTTCAGCTTTAGTCTGGCAACGATGCTTTCAGTGCGTTTACCAATGTGTAGAAGTTGTTTATGCACAAGTAGAGTTTCAAAATAAATACATTTTGATTTACATTGATACGACGCTGTAAGCTAGAGTATGTGAACCGCTTGCAGAGAGGTACAAGTGCTATTTTGTTTATAATTAAATAATACTCCCAATTGTGAAAATGAATAACCGATTACAGTAAACAATTCTTAATTAGGCCTACACTGCATACATCTTACGTATGATGAATCGTACAATTTGTTAAAAATAAAGTTTAAAAACCTGCATTCATATATTTCTGAAATACAATTAATATTGTCATCATTCATAAAGTTGATATGTTAAAATATGTTATTAAATTATTATTGTTTTTTATATTTCTCAGGACAAGGGAAAGCTGTGTGCAAAATTTCTTTCATAAAAACTAATGTCACTTTTTGCACGTCCCACATCCACTTACCAATAGTACTATAAAAATGATATGAGAGGACTTGGCCCCTTTAAATTACATGTTGCTTTCAGGTATTTTTATTTTTTTGCCCTGTATTAGGCAGAATTTACGTTGGGCTTTGCTTAATTTTTATTTTTCGTCAGGCAGAATTGATGTGGCATTAATAGTACATGATGCTCTAAAATGGTGTTTGTGTTTTAATTCTATCACTTTATTTACTTAAAGTTGTACCATTGTTTTTGGAAAGTGATTTAACAAAAAACAAGTGGAAGAAGTTGTACTTATTTATTGAAAATATAGCCAAAAAATTAATCCGCTAATTAGAAAAAACCCATTAGATAAAACATTTGTTTTAAATCATCGTAAGATTAGTCGACCAATCTGAAAGAATCTGCAGATTAATCGAGAAATAAATCAATAAAAATTAATTAATTAATCAATCAATCGTTAGCTGCAGCTCTAGTGAAAATTGCAATGAAAAAGCAGAATACAATCATGTTAACAATACACACCTCTTTTAGGCCTTAATGATCGTTCCTGTGTGATTTGTGATGTTACCAGAGTTTCTGGCTTTTTTGGCTGAGAAGAAACATAGCATCAAGTTTAAAAAAAACAGCCCACTTATAACAATATATAAAGTCCATGCAAATGTCACTAGAGACCAAAAGACATTGACAGTGCTAAATGAAATGAGAAGAATACCGTAGACAGCAGAGAGGTAGAATAGTCTTCAAGGATAGTAACATTCATGTCATAGTCCATAACAATCCTCCCTCCTTTCCAGTATTCCAGTGGTGGTTTGATGAGCCGGCCACTCCGGGAAACTTTCGCACTGCCTGGCAGAATGCTGTCAGTGGGTGTGATGGGAGCTGAACAAAAGATAAAAAAAAATAATAATAATAAATTTATATATATATATATTTATATATATATATATATATATATATATATATATATATATATATATATATATATATATATATATATATATATATATATATATATATATATATATATATATATATATATATATATATATATATATATATATATATCATGAACAAAATATTTATAAACTAAATATTTGAACTGGGATTATTATTGATCCGGAGGCCAATAAAATATAAAGGCAGACAGACATTAAATGAATCAATTAATTTTGATTGATTCAGTAACAAATGATACAAATTGATTTGTGAACTCATTTAAGGTGATTCTTCAAAATGAAGTCACTCAAAAGAACAACACACACTTACACAGTACATCCTTCGCCCATATGATATGATATACTCACAGGTTACAATCCCTCGAATCTTGGGATGTTTGGATGTTGACTTTTTAGAAGCCTGTTGATTTCGTGCTTTGGGAGCTTTCGCACTGCTGTCATCTTCCTGACTTTTCTGTGATCTGAATCAAAAATAGATTTAATAAAATGTATAGTTTCTTTGTTATTATTTGATGACATATTATAGTAACAGCTAACATACCCCATATGATCACTCAAAAACTGATCCAGGTACTCTTTCCACATTTTTGGAAACCCAAACAGAAACTTCTTCAAAAACCATGATGGAAATGCTGTAACGGTAAAAGCAAAATTGTTAAATGAAGTAAGCATGATCAAAGTGAGGCAAAAATCATTTTTCTTACATGAATTGGGATGTCTGGCCATTTTCCCAATGAGGACATAGGTTCTGCCAGATGAGGTCTTGAGCACATTACTTGAGATTCTTTCAATGATGAAACTGCTGTGCCAAGGTATCATAGTATCTCTGTATGAACCAAACAAAACCATATTATCTGAAATCCTACAGCTAACCTTTGCAATGGGTTTAAAGAAAAGCATAGTGCTGTAACATAATACAACTCACATTAATTTATATTGTAGCACACAATCAAGACTTCAAGATATACCAAAAGAACATCAACCAAACAAAAAGCAAAAGCAAATATCTTACACACGAATACCATCAACCACCAGATCTTTGTTGAGCAGTTTTAAAACCCAGTTCTTTAAATGAATCCCCCTCACCTAAAAGACAAGATCAATGTTACCGTTACAAAATATATAACCATCAAATAACTTTTTTCTTGAAAACCACAAAGAAACATTGATCATTTACATAACTTACATTGGTTCCTTCATCTAGGACTGCTGCCGCTTGTCTGGCTTGTTGTTTTGACTGAAGCACAGACACTTGCTTCCGTGGGATCAAGACGCGAGGAGAAAGCTGCAGGAGAGGATCTTCCAGAAGATTATGAGAGGGTTGAGGGGATCCGGGGACCACTTCTGCACACTCAAACTGACTAGAGTCAGGAGTATTGGACACATCATTTTGGAGGTCTTCTTCACTGTTGTTTTCTAAGGAACTGCTCCTCTCACCAAATACAACACAACCACCTGCAATCAAATATATGATCAGTGTCATATTGCTCTTTGCGCTAATTACTTTTGCATTACTATTAGATTACAGTCCATATCTGTAACCCAGTGTTCTAAAGTAAAAATCTGAATCAGATCTATTGTAAAGTGTTACACACACAAAGAATTTGTCTTGGTGTAAGAAGATGCTTCCAGTACAAAAAAATAAAGATAAATAAACACATACACACAACTGGCCATCATAAACCAAGCTTAACATCGGTATACGCTTTTAAAAAGTAGATTCATAGACACTTACATCATTTCAAACTACTGTAGTTTTAGGAGTAATACAGAGTAAAATAAAATGTATACCCCTATTTCCACTTAGATAATTGATGGGTTTCTGCTGAAGCCTGGCTAATGTCTCATCAGGAACCACCTTGTCCAACAGCATATAAGGCTCTAGAGTGAACAAACAACACAGATTTTATCAATTAATTGAGTCCCACTGAATACAATGGTGCTGAAATGTTAGAACAGCAATTGCAAAGACAAAATAAATCATACTTCGGTTATAAAGATTCTCTGGCATTTGTATTGCTTTCAAATCTGAGAACACCTCTGCAGGCATCTTCTCTAGTAAAACATATGGCTCTAAATACAAACAAAAAAGAAAAGTGAAATTAAAATAATTGAACTACAGCAATACAATCTCTGGGGTAAAAAAATGAGAACTAACCAATAAATGACCGTGACTGAGTATTAAGGGTTTCATTTAGTCTTCCAGGCGCTTCATGAAAATTGATGGAATGACTTTCTTGTGGCAAGTCCATTTCTCCAGCCTGTGTATCCCCTCCGGGCAACTGTGGAGGTGAGAGGTCTAACACATATGTTTCCTGGTTGGCTTTACTCTTTTGTGAGAACTGGACCACAGGCTCAAAGGGGATACCGCCACAGATCTCCTGGTTCCTCACATGATCAGAGGCTGCTCCATGTCCTGCAGAATTAAGTCTCTGAACCTTCGCCTTCATTCTTGCAAAAATCTTTGCTGGCGTCTCATTGCACCTCTTCAGCATCGAATCAGCTTTATCCTGAGAGGTTACTTCTGTCGTGGCATTGATGCTGCTGAGTTCACAGGAGATATTTGGGCTATTTTCTTCAGCACACTGTGCAGTGGAGTTCATCACCAACACGTCTCTGTTAAAAATCTTTCCGCCTGACCCAGCTGCCCAGCTGCGAAATGTTTTAGGGATAGTTTTGACTGGTGTGATCATGTCACTAGACTTAGGGACTGCAGGAGGTATGAAATAGTCTTTTACTGGATGATACATTGTTGCGGAAAAGGAAAGTCAGTCTAATTGTTTACAAAGCAGTTGTGATCCATGTTCTCAGCAAAATCCTACAAAAAAAAAAAGTGCAGATTGTCTATAAAATTGGACGCTTACACAAAGAATCAGAAACAGTTATTTATAATATGACAAGCAACAGCAGTTATGAAAAGTTATTAAAATGAACAAACAACTTCATGGAACTATGCCATATTCACTTTTCCCAGAATTTAGACGAGTTCAACGATTGCTTCAGGTTGTACAATACTCAAGCTAAAACGAAAATAAAAACGAAAATAAAAACTCACAAACTAAATGTAAAACGATTACATATAAATGAGTGAAATAAAGACCTAGCTTAAAATATAGTTGAGTGAATAACATTATAGTCAACCCTTACAAAAACAACAAAACAACGACTTGCTTACCGTAAAACCTCGTTTGAATTTTCACGGATAAGGCGCGGCTAACGTCTTGCTTCGCATAAAGATTACGTCACTTCCGTCATTGTTGCTAGGAAGTGAGAGATTAATTTAAGTAAAATCTTGGTTCTTTCCAAGAGTTCATTTTAAAGAATTGGTTAAAAACAGTTATGCGATTCTTTTACTTTAAAAAACAACACATTACACATTGATAATTATATTTTTCGATTATGATTTATTAATTATAGCGTTTCCCAGTCAAGTTTGTTGAGCCGTCAGCCGTTCAGTTTATAAAACAAAGTCATTTACAACCTACACAATTTGCATTAGCATTAAACAATATCAAAATTAATTAACATATCTTGACTAAACAATATTTGGAATATAAAAAGGCTTAAACACTTAAATAGTTCAAAATAAATTCTGGCTTTTAATTTTCAATGTGAACGAATCGTTCATACCGGGCTTGTGAACCAACTCTTGCTCAACTGTATTGCTCAAAAAACTGAAAATAACTAAACATTTTAAATACCTTTAAATAAATGTATAATACCTGCTTAAAATATCATAGGACTCGCTAGGCTGGCAGAGTCATAAAACGAAAAACTGAAAGATGTAATTTTAAAATGTAATCCTAGAAGTATTTAAATTATTAGAAGTATTTATGGTTTAAACTTTGTCATTCCGGGATAGGATTGGATAAAAGAGAGTGGTGTTGTGCATGCAACCTTTGTTAAAAAATAGGTGGTATATAGAGCGATAATAACTGATACACAAATTAAATGTGTTGTTATTTAAGTGTGGATGGATATAGGGAAGTTGTGAATTTATATAGATCTAATGCAATCAATTATCCACTGAGAGCTTGAATTCAATAAGAGGTGATGGTAAAGTACAGTGAGGGGATTTTAATGTGCACATTCTGATCTTTGGGGGAGCTCCGATGCTGATGGGGTAATTGTAGATGAATATATGAGAACCAGAATTAATGTTAGACATTCATCAATGTCTTGCATTTAACATTAGTTTCAGGATCTATTTCATTAAAATGTCAATGTTGTATAGAAAATACAATAGGGAGTGATCACTTCCCGATAATGTGTTGTATTGACTGGGAACTGGTGAAGAAAACATTTATAAAACCATCAAAGTGGAGATTTGATCAAGCAGATTGGATGAAGTTTAATAAAACATTTAATGAAGAAATGAATAACTTCAACATTAAAGATATAGATAGATTTAATAATAAATTAACTTCTGTCAGTTAAAGCAGCAGAAGAGGCAAATCCTAAAACAAAGGAGTAACGGAGGAAGAAAAGACACAGCTGTTAGTCCAAAGTTTTTTTTTTAAGTACAGTGTAATTAAAATTTAGATGACAATTAAGAAAAGAAGAAAGGAAAATTTGGAACAGAATCAAGATATATATATATATATATATATATATATATATATATAACTAGAAACCTAATTGGACAGCACAGATGCTAAATTTGAGACATTTCAACAAAAAGAGTCCTATCTCAGGTAGGTAGACATATGGCATCGGGAAAAGATAAGAGTCTGTTACTTTATGTTTAAGTATACAGATGAGTGATGTGGAAGGAATGATTATTCTGAAAGTTGTGGAAGATTGTAGTTAGAGGATGACTTTATAACTGGGTATTGAGTTTTATATTTGGTCATTCAATTCAAGTGAAATTAGGAGATATTTTATTAATGGTCAATGTGGAGAATGGCCCTCCTCAAGGAAATGTTATTAGTTCCATATTATTTAATGAAGAAAAACCAAATATTTAGACTATGAATGACTTGGAAACTGACATGAAAAAATTCATATAGAACATATTGAAGTGCAACAAAGTACACTCTAAAACAAAATTGTGCTACATAGCACTATTTTTTTAGAGTGTTAATGAGGTGTTTAGAAGGAAAGAACTGGTGTGCACATAATGTTGATGGGAATATATTGTGCTAGGCACTTCTTTTCTCCATATTTGATTATGGGTCTGCAACTCTGCATCAATCGTTGCTTGAGAAATTACATGTTATTGAATCTAGAGCATTAAGATGCATGTTAGGAGCTGCTAAAACAGCATTAGTAAAACAGCAGTAATGCAGGTGGAAGTGTCAGAAATACATTTAAAGATATGGTGTCAAAACGTATGGCATACTGGCAAGAATTAGAAAAAAGTTGGGAGATTGATCATTCACATGGAACAGGTTTTGCTTGGAAACATAAGGAATGGGCAAAAAGAAATTATGCTGGATTCAAGAATATTTGGACCAACTGTAACTATCTCAACCGACAACGACAAATTGACTTTCCAATACATGATGGAAGGCAAAAAGGAGAGATCGGAAGAGGAATTAAATGTATATCATTAGAATACATTAATGCTGCACATTCTTCATTTATTCAGGTATCCACTGAAACAGGGCAAAAGAGAGCAGCATTTTAAATCTCAAAATTTAAAAGTGGAAACAAAGGGAGACTAATAAATGGCAGAACTACTGGGACTCTGGTAAGAAAGGAAGATATTTATATACAATACAAAGTAACGAGGTAAAAGTCCTAATAAGGAATATTTCATATTTATAAGATTAAGAACGGGACACAATTAATGTAACACTTCATCTCATGTGCAAACACAGCTCAGGTTTATGTAGGCCAAATGTATGTCAGGAAATAGAAACTGTAGAACATGTTTTGATTAGATTCATTAAATATGATCAAGAAAGAATTAATCTCATGAGAGAATTACAAACATTTTATCACAGATTTCAATTAAAGCAATATTTTTAAGATGGGGTCAGAAACTGGTCGAACAATAACTGCTTTACTGACGTTCCGAGGAAATAGTGGTCTGAAATGTATTGAAAATCTTCATCGCAGTCAATCTTCTCAACCCTCCAGCACAGTAGGTGGCGGTATGCAGATTTTAAATACACAGAAGATGAAGAACTACACGTGGACTCATAGTATGAGATGTTAGAAAATAAATGTGTGGGTAAAGTTTGTTACTGGAGACGATGTCCACGATTAAACTACCGGAAGAGATCTGGATCCGTGTGTTTGGATTTCTCTCTGTTCGTGACAAACTGAGTGTTCGGTTAAGCTGCACGCGCTTTAAAAGACTTGTCGACCATTGGACATTATGGAAAGACAGCGTGACTGTCCTCCGAAATTCCTGCGATTCACATTTTTGGAAAACCCTGCGTCAAAGAAAAACGAAGTCCATTGTTGTTCAAAAGTCAACTGCAAAGACATTGCAGGAAATTGTAACTTTGCTGCCGTGGATCCGTTCCGTGACTCTGGTTCAGTGCAGTGATGGCAGAGCTCTGGTCACTCTGGCTGCTTTAAAACACCTCGAGAGGCTCGTCATCCGTCAGTGTTGCTGTCGGAGTCTGACCAGCTCACTTTTATCTTTGAGACAGCTGACTCAGCTTTGCTTGTGTGAGATACAGAAAGCTTCAGCAGCGGAGATAAGTGCTGTTACTTCGCAACTTGTCAATCTTACATCACTACAGTACCATGAAGATAAAAAACCGATCTATAAACCCGCCCTTCATGGCATGTTGAGGCGTCTGCCCAAATTAAAACACATTTCCTTGAGATTGGGACCAATGTATGGGACGCTTCCTGATGATTATTTTTGTCCGGGTGCAGGGTTTGGGCTGAGCAGCCTGGAGCTGTTGAACTATAAAGATAACCTCTCCTCCGTTGCCTTCGACGCCCTGTCCTCCCTGACCAAACTGACGGTGCATTACACAAGTTGGTTTGAGCATGCAGAATTTTGCCGTCTCACACATTGGCTGCAAAGGCTTCATGTGCTCTCAGAACTCGGCGTTTCTCGTAAGTGTGAAATAATGCATGAACACGGGATATTATCCTTCATTTCTTACCTCGGAGATTGGATAGTAAACGGTCTTCAACTGGAAGCTTCAACGGAGACCATATCATCACTCATTAACCTGTGACATAATATAGGATTTAAATGCAAAGGAAAAACGGACAGCATATTGCTTGCTTGAAAGAAAAAGACAAGGGTTTCAGTTTTATTGTACTCACAGGTTTTCGAATAAACTAACAATAATAATTTGTATTATTATTTGTAGTAAATGTCGTTTTTATTCATATTAATTCAATAAATATTGGATATTTTACTAATAATAATTGACTTTGTTTTTTAATGTTGAGTTTAATCTATTTAGAGCCCTAGTTTCTGTTTCCGAAAATTTGGATCAAAGAAGTACTAGTATGTTAGGGAGGAACATGAGAGTAACAATTCAGCACTTGATATTGATTTTGATCTTGTTTGATTATGCTCTGCTTTGATTCTATAAATCGTATAAATCCCTCAGCTTCTTTAATATCCTTTTTTGTTGTATTTTCCAGTAGGATACCCACTCAGAGTCTACGCTAACTCAGTACCCAGGACTGTGCAGAATTTGTCTCTTATGGGAGTGAAGGCAGATTTGAAAGCAGTCAGGATTCTTGCAGAGCAGGTGCCAGATCTCCTTCACCTCCACTTGGACTTGTGTTGTCACGACATGCGTGATATAATCAAAGAAGTTCCTCAGATTTTTCCAAAGCTGAAGACCCTAAAAGTGAGGTGAGAGTTATTTGTCATGAACTGTAAATAAATATCATATCAGAAACTGCTTTTTGATCTTCTGACTCTGGTTTGGTTAAACTCTCTTTCAGACACCAGAATGTTCCTGTCTCAGCACTTCTTCAGCTCCAGCATCTGCCTCACCTTCAGCAGTTAGTGATTTTGGATGCACCCCAAAGTCCCAGTCCTACTGTCCTAGATCTGACTCAAAAACTTAATGAACAAACAAACTATAGAATCCATGTGCTTCGTTCCCACTCGAAGGACCAAAGCACTTGTTCTTGTGGGTTTAATTGATTCACTCCATTTTTTCACATATGCAAAATTGTGTATTTGATGCACTTGATTACAGTCTCAAACATGTACAGATACTTATACCTTGCACATAGTTGTCTTTGTAATATAGAGGAACATGCCTGTTGAAAATGGAAATTAATTGTATATAATGGTTTAGTGGACACAATCTTTTTTTTGCTTTTGATGCATTGTCGATCATAATGTATACTAACAGCATACAAAAGTGGAGTATATTTAGAAAGTTGAATATTCATTAAGGTTCTCTTAATAAATTGTCTCAAATATACGAATGAAACGAAATGGGTATTTTCTATCCTTAACATCTAAACATCTCCACTAGGTGGCAATCCATTCACACTTGAGTATATAAAAAAAATAACACTCCCTTTTCCCCTCTTCACATATCCTTCCAGTTAATACACAAAACATATTTCTAAACAGATATATGCAAGTTTTTTTTTTTTGGAACCACAAATAAGTTTGATACTAAATTATTTATACATTTAAGCGTTATACAAACAGCCTCAACTTTTTAAAGGAAAGCGTTTATATATGAAAGGGATTTTTTTTTGAAAATTGTGATTTCACACTTTTGCAGTTGAATGAAAGACAAATATGTGAAAAGATTGTGTGAAATGTTTACCTTGAAAACAGAACAGGAGTATCATATTTAGTTTAATAGTTAATTGCGGATGAAAGCTATGTCTTTTTTTTCTTCTTTTTTTACCACACTTCATTTTCCAATTTAGACATTTAAGGATTTATGATATGAAAATTAATTTTAAAGGCTTTCCATCAGGTTTTACTAATCAAGACCCAGTCAAACTGATGAGGCAGTAATATAATAAGAAGCAATTGTGCTAGCAATTAGCTGCAGTAAAGCTGATCCATCAGTGCATATATAACACTGAAGGGAGAATGTTTGGCTGTTTTAATCCCACTCAAGGTTATACAGTTGTAAGTGCTTCCCAGAAGTTTTATGGTGTATTGAAGCTGAGAAAAATCTTCTATTAGCCGAGGATGGAGCATTCATCAAATGAGAGATGACAAGGACAACATATCATTTCACATTATATCCTACTCAGGGAGAAATAATGTGCTCATAACAGTGGAGACTGAGTGAAAACACATTTGGAGTAGCATGCAATGCTGCCTGACTTAAACAGTGTCCACTGAGAAGCTTGCAATGCTTCAACATCCACTTCTATCTGCGATTTCAAAAGTGTTGTAGCTTAGCATGTGTTTGATGTGAAAGTTGGGGTTCAGTCTCATACATTTTTGTGGACATGTTTCATTTCTGGCTGTGTAAATATTCTACATGTCCCAGAAATTTCAATATTTCATCTCAGCAAAGAGAACTATATGTTCTAATGCTTCAGTCATACGCACTGAGATGAGTACAGCAAAGGAGAAAATGGAAGGAAATTGTTATTCTCTTTGAATTTTCATTCTGAGACAGAATTCAAACATCTTTCAGAATTCTAAGTGTTCCACAGGATCTCGTGGGAATTTTTTTCCAAAAGCTAAGACCAAAAATACCTACAGTTTTACGCGTTCGCGTCTGCTATTGCAATTACAAATTAGTGTTGCGTGGTTTTCTGGTTGCATGGTTTCGAACATTGTATTGCCTCTAAATGAGCAAAATCCCCTTGTGTTTTTTTTTCTTTTCCAGATACAAGAAGTATATTATCTTAAGTAATGTGACAGAGTTCACTCAGTCATTATATAATTACATTGTGACAGAATTTCACTTGGTTCATTAATATAGCATTTGATTAGAAAATGGAGCAAAATGTCTCTATTAAAGCATTACCAAAAAAAAAAAAAAAATTCCTTGAAAGTGTTTTGAGCCTGTATATGAACTTGGAACACTTTGTAGCTTTTGGCAGCTGTTGAACTCTGGATCTGAATTTTGGATTTCTATAAAATTCATTGATCTGACCCTAAATAATCTAAATAGTAGGCATGCAGGAGCTGCTTCAAGGTAACTTGAATGAAGCAATAAAATGCCAGGGTGCCTATTAGTTTTGATTGAGATGAAAACGGCAATTGAGAAATGATGCAATAATGGCTACGGAAGATGTTATGCACCTCCCCACATGATCACACATAATCAATGCCATTTTGTGGATGGTATCATCTTGCTAGTTTCTTCCATTACAGTCTATGGAGGGATTTTGCATTCTACCCTACACACAATCATTTCTCATTTTGAGTATGTGAATGGCGAAGCCCCCATTCTACTGTGAGTAAACGACTTCTCTATTCTTATCAGAAAGCAATTGCCTCGTGTAAGACAGTAGAGTCCAAGCTCTCCATCATTATGAAATGGCTGTCCGTGCCATCTGATCTATGAGAAAGGAGATGCAGAATGAACAGACAGACTATCTGGGAGATAGCTTGCCAGCTCATCCGGATGCAAACGCTGTATCATGCCTGGACAATGAAACCTGTGTCGCAACTAAATGGAGCTATACGGGAAACTGGCAAAAATAACGATGCCACATACACATAAACATATATGTACAGTGTATATATATTACATAGAATGGCATCTTCCTGCACACACACACACATATATGTATATATATATATACTGTATATATATATATATATATACTTGTTACAGGGTCTATCTCAGTAACTATAAGGTTTTGTATAAAATTACTCAAAGTCGTTTTATATGATGTAATTTAGAAAAGTTTTCTTTTCTAATTTTACCTTTTGCCAAAAGTCCCATGACAACAGGTTCTATTGTGACAACTTATCAAACGTGTTCAATTACATTTGAATTGTTCACTTGTTTTTGTTTTCTGTTTTTTTGGACAATACATCCAGAAATGTTCAAAGTTTTTTTGCAACCAAGAAAGTGTGACAGCTTTTCCTGAATATAAATAGAGGTCTTTAATAAACAACACAAACTCCAACAAATATGTTTTCTTTGCACATGATTTATATCATTTTCTTTCCCTGTCTATGGTTTAGATGTTTTGAGGACACTATACAGGAGTTGTAAATGACACAGTGAAGATCCTGAGAAAATGCCAGGTGTGTTCTGAAGGGAAAATCGGATGTGGGTCAGTGTGAATGTGTGTGAGTGAGGCTGCTAAAACATTAAAATAAGTAGTTACCACTAGTAGTGAGGTAGTAATACCAGAAAAAAACATAAAATAAACTATTAGAATCTCTCAACAGAACATAATCCTGCAAACTGTCTATCTCACGGATTTTAAATTTCAAAAGGTCCTTTGGGATGTGCTTATTGCTGCATGCTGTGTGATGTCTTTTTATCGTTCTTTTGCACAGTATCTGTTCAAACTGGAATCTTATATTGGCCACATTTAAAACAACAATGGAAACACGTACAAAAAAAGAATAAAAAATTCTGATCTGAGCAATACAGATCAGAGTTGAGCACTAAGGCTTGCATATATTTTGATTTGAGTGCTCAAACTGAGGTTGCATTTCAAAACATTAGACCTGTATTGGATTTAGAAACCACATATGGAAGAGGCCCAAATCAGAATAGAAAAGATCAGATTCCATGTGGTTTGTGCTGTTCACACTCTCATGACAAAAAAAGACCCAAGTCACATATGAGATTTTTTCTTGCTCTAAACGCTGTTTCACCTAGAAATGGTGTCACAACTGGGAAGAAAAGACTATTGCAACTTCAGAAAAGCTTTTGGCTCTCTTCAAGCATATGACATGCAGCCACATGCAACTCAATAGATCTTTAGACAATATGTTCTATTGAAAAAAGTTGATTGTTTTCTCAATTAACCAACCAAGCTAAAACAGATAAATGTAAGACATAGAGGAGCACCCACAACTTAATATTATGTTTCAGACATTACATTCATATTGAGTCTATTTCCAAATTCCTAAAACTTTCTATTGAAAAAAATCCCATATTTTTAATGTTTTCATATCCCATTAGATATAGCCGAAAGAACGAAAGAGAATGATGAAGTAGCTGAAGAAAATAATGAAAGAGAGAGATGGTCAAACGTGTACAAGTGCCATAAGAACGTTTCTATTTCATAAGATACTCAAAGTACTGATGTACTAACAATGAATAAATAATTCCATTCTTTGAACTAGAGTTTGAACAGTGTGTTCCATAGGGAGTTGAAGAAAATAGACCTGATGATGACTTTTCATAAATAAAATACTTTGCTTCAAGACAAATTCTTTAAATGATATTTGGTAGTGCATGAAAACATTCATTATTGATATATAATCTAAAAAACGATCAATAGATGGATTTGTGTGGGGAATCAATTACATTGTTATTTAAATGAGAGAGATAAAAGGCAATGTAGCATTAATAAATCAAGAGTTGGGAGACGAAAATATTTTCATCTGATTGTGTTAGATCAGCTAGACCAGAGAGATGCGCACATGCACAGACTATGAGTAAAATAACACAACTATAACATGATGTAAGAGATAGAATAGCCACCTGCTAAGGTGTTGGATGAGATCATTGCTAACAATTAGTTTAACTAATCATACCAGTGGGTTATGGTCCCTTTACACCCCGGGTTATGAAACCCCGTTGTTCTCTAAACTGAATTGCCATAAGTGAGCAGCATGGAATGATGCAGTGCATGAAGAAGACAACCAATCATAAACTAAACAGCCTTACTGCATTAAATATTCAGTAAGATAAAAAAACAAACATTGGCAGCAAATGTGTTAATCAGGGTAACACAGTTATTTCTTGTAACTGTTGTACATTCCGGAAAATTTAAGAGCGTACTTCACATGGCGACGTTTACCCACATTAACAAACAGCTATCGAGAACACGTGGCTATTTGTAATCATCCAGTGTCTCTGATCTCACAAATATGCAAATAACACTGTGACCATGGTTCCCTGAGAAGGGGAACAAGACACTGCATCTTGGATTGACACTATAGGGAACGCCATCGGTGACTGGTGAAGAACCTGTGAAAACACGACAATTTCATTGGCCGACGACAGTCCTGTAGTGCCCTAAGTATAAGAGGGTGCCTATGATGTAGGTTATTAACTATTTTGTTTGAAGGAGGCACGGCAATGTCTCATTCTCCTTCTTGGGGAACCATGGTTAAGGTTGTAACCTGATACTTTCCCTTTCGATAGCTATGGAAAACACACCATCTACGCTATGAATGTTGATGGTTTGATTTCCAATTAAAAGCAAATCAAGGCAACCATAAACAACATTTAAATAAACATTTTTTATCTTTAGATGAATTATACAGTAATACCTCGATATACGAGGGTCCCTACATATGAGTATTCCAAGATACGATCAAGCCTTCGGGCAGATTTTTGCTTCTAGATACGAGTAAATATTTGAGATACGAGCACTCATACTGACGCTGATGCCGACACACTTTCACTTCACGTGTTCGCTCACTTCTGTACGCATCGCCCACGAGTAGTTGATTTCTCTCTACTTTGTGCATTATTCTTCGTAATAGCGATGAGTTCTAAGAAAGTGAGCGGTAAGGATGTGAGCGTGGTGCCCTCTTGAGTGATATAGGATATATTATGTATTATCGCAGTACATCCATGATATGTACCATCCTAAAGCAGAAGGATGTGGATATGTAACGGATTAATTTGTTTTCTATTATTTCTTATGGGAAAACATGATTCAAGATACGAACAATTCGAATTACGAGCTCTGCCCTGAAACGGATTATGCTCGTATCGTCGCGAGGTATTATTGTACTGTGCTATAAAGGAGTCCTCAACAGGTTAGGTTTTGTTTCAGGAAATGAGTTCTACCAGCAAATGCTTATTTTTAAACTCCCACAAAAATAAAAGTCCCCCCCCCCCCCGAGGAATACTAATAGTTTAAAAGCAGCAAGCTGATGGCTCCCTTTGTCATACAGTCGCAGACAGAGATAAAGAAGCAATTCCAGAAGAGTTTGATAGAGGATTGGAATTTGGTTTTCATACACGACAGCCACTGGTATGTAGCCGAAGATGCAGTGGGAGTGGTCATCACTCACGGACGCTTAGTTCCTGGGGTGTAGACTCCTGCTGCTACTAAGTCACCATAGACTGATGATAGTGTCAGCCACAGAACAATCTGCATTTATCATTTCTTATCTGCTGGGCCACTGTTCTGATCCGGGAGATGCATCCTCTCGCTGCTGCAGGGTCAAGGACTGCATGATTGAGTTGTGTGTGTGTGTGTGTGTGTGTTGCTTTTTGACCCATACAGTCTACTCCCAGTCCTGGAATTACTTGAGATCAAACTGACATGAAGTGTTAATACACCACAAAAGCAAACCAAGCACCCAAGACATGTAAGACGATTGTCCCAGTTACTGTCTCTTCACTGGTACGTGCCTATATACGGTACAGGTGTTTACATGATAGGAATCTGTAAGTAGTGCCTGTTTTGTGGATGTAAGGGTGTTCATGGGCAAGCAATAACACAATGCTATCATTGTGTAAGGGACAGGTAATTTCCGAGCCTCGTCTTCTAATACCAAATTCAATCAGAAAAGTAGCAGGCCTGATTTTCACTGTGTCCACACCTACTCTGTACCCAACAGCAGAGTATTGGAATTTTGACATACATATAAGGGTAATGGATTAATGAAAAATTAAAAGATGTTGGATGGAGACAGTTTTATCAATTGCTTGTGGATTGAATTTTGAGTCTGGCATTTAATAGCAAAGATTCCGTGAATAAAGAAGTTGCAAGCAAGCGGCAAGTTTAAACTAGACAGACATTTAAGGGATATGGTACAGTCATACAACTTATTGCAAGGCATTTTGCCACATAAATAATTATGGGGATAAGAGCTATTACCTTGAGATGAAACAGAGCAACTGGGTACAAGCAGCATAGACAGACAACTAGACAGGACTAAACACAGGACTTAAATACGCAGCAAACTGATCATAGAGACGAGACACTAAAAAATAGTTGTCAAATTTAGCAGATGGGAAAAACTCAACTAATGCTGACAGATACAACAAAACAGAGAGAACACTAACCCAACACCAAGCCCAGTTGTTATAGAACGCCCCCCTTCTAGAGCCCACAGGAGTGAGCGGCAACAATTCAGGGGGCCAGGGCGACATCATCAGTTCAGGGGGCTAGAGCGGTGCCAACAGTTCAAGGAGCTAGAGCGGCGCCAACAGTTCAGGGGGCCAGGATGGACCAGCCTTTCTGGGTCACCATGTCCAAGATTCAAAATTTTCTTGGGGGAGCTTGTGGGCTGATGCGGACTCTGGAGCGGGCTCGTGGCTGAATTCTGGAGAGCATTCTGGAGTGGATGTGTGGGTGGCCCACACACATAACAGCGCTGTGGCCATCACAACCATCACCATCTCCTCGCCGGTGAACATTCAGGGACTTCACTGTAACAGACTGGGAAACTTCTCTCGCTGGAGAGCATTCAGGGAATGGGCTTCACTGCAGCAGTGGTGTTGGTTTCTTCGACCTTACCAACGGTACACGGTGAGCCAAAGTACCGCAGCACCTGGTGTAGGTACCACTCCAGAGTCGTGCCCGCCTCTCCCGCCACGTTTATTATCACAACCTTAACCAACAAAACTCTATGGTGCAAGAACTTGCAACATCGATAGACAACTAGACAGGAATCAGAAATAAACACAATGCTTAAATTCACAGCAAACTGGTGGAGACGAGACACAGCTTATGGGATGTAGTGATTACACGTGGTGATTATAAAGACACAGGTGACTAATATGAAAACAACTGAGCACATGGGGAAACGCAACTAATGCAGACAGATTCAACGAAACAGAGTGAACACTAACTTAACACCAAGGCCATTTGGGACCGATACACATGTTTTGGCATTAAAGTCCTTATTGTGATGAATAGCAGAGTAAAATGGCTTCTTGATAAAAGAAAAAATGTTGGGTGGGATGTGATTTGTCCCATTGATTAGAATTGATTGGATAGCTGTGGTTTGCTATTGCTGTTATCTCATGTGAGTGACAGGTCATCCCGCCCTCACACCAGAAAACAGCAGCGAAGAGATGTCGCTGCAAGAGTTAGGAGAAATGATTTTGATTAAAGATTACAAGGGTACAAGAATAAAAAATAATAATAAAGATGTGCACTGATAATTCATTTATAATGAATACTGCAATATAAAAAAAGAAGAAGCAATAATTGTCCATTTTGATTGCATGGGGACTTTAATTATGAGCACACCATTGTTTATTCTTGGTGTGTTGCGTAGAGTGGATTAATATAAAGGAAAGCAACAATAATCTACAAGCCTATGTTTTTTATTACTTAAAATGCCTGTCTAAACGAGTAAAGGTTGTCAAAGTGAGGGCAGAATAAGAGACATGCTGAGAGTGTCTACATGCAGGAGGACTTTATCGTAAATATAGCCACTAACCAAATGCAGCTGAGCAGAGCGGCTGCCATGATTCAATCTGCCTCCTTTATGACAGCTGATTATAAATATGAATGAACCTCCGCCATTTTTCCTTCCCTGATATAACAAGTCATCATCTCCATGGTGACGTCCAAGGCTTATCGTGGTCAGATCTTAAAACAAAATTAGGCAGAGCACAAATAAATATCCAGTAGCTCAAGTTATATTTGGAGAGGCACATTCAAGAATCAATTACTTTTGTAGCAGAATGCAATTTAGTTATAGTAAACATTTTGATGAAAACATTTGAATTCAAGTGAAGATTGAAAGTCCATTGAAATCTTGTTTTCACTGCCTTTTCAGCTTCTTGAGAAGAGGAGCTGCTGGGTTCTGTGGTTGAAGGTGCAACTCAGCACAACAAAACTGCATGCTCGACAACACACACAGAAACATGATTGGCCTGGATTAATAATTTACAAGTATGACCCTAGTTACTTGCAGTCCGTGGAAACTTCTCCTTCCTGTCTAATTAGGATAGAGCTTGTTCAAATCTTTAGAGAACACAAGCTCATACAGCGACCCACAAAAAATATTTGGACACTTAAGCCATGGTGATTATTATCTTTTTCATTTCTATAATTATTACATTTTGTTGTTCTTTCTTAAGTAACAGCACAACAACTTTCCAGTAACACTTTAGATTATTACACACATATTGACAGTTAACTTGGAGTTTTCCCTCAATAAACTCCTAATTACTGCTTATTGACAGTAAGGTAATTGTTGTAGTGGTTCTTTTTCTAACTCCGGTTGGTGTTTCACTATTGGAATCGCTTTAGGTGTGACCAACAACGGAAGCCCCTATGACACCACATCTGTCTTAGACAGACAGGTTGACCTGTGATCAGGTTCCGCCCCCACCAATATCACTCAGGTCGACCCCTCCCCAACTAATAACAAGCTCTCTCAGCACTTCCAAGATCTTTGCTGGTTTCGCTAAACTGTTCAATAGGCGGACCTTTATTGGATTACACCACCGAATGCGACATCAGTTAGATTGGATTGTGTTGAGTGACATTGCAAAATTCAGAATAGTGTCCACGTCAAGGTAAGCTCATCCGTTTGGAATATCGAGTATTAAATTACTATAAGCGACTTCAGGCTTCACGCGTTAATTTTTCCATTTTGGCCAATGTGTGTCCAAATTATTTTTGGAGGCACTGTGTGTCATAACAAACTGTATTCTGATCGCATGGTATTTTCTGCCTAAACTCCCATCACCCATTGAGTGTCTACTCTATATGCTATGATGGCATCGGTTCTGATAGGCACCTGACAGTCGGAATCCATTACTCAATAGTGACAGCTAAAGCCTGTCTGACAGATGGACCTACGTCAGATAACATACAAAACAGACTTCAGACACTGAATGCAATATTAGAAGCACCCTGAATTTTGCATGGAAAGCAGCTCCTGTTCATTCATGCACCCTTCATTCTTCTCATACAGCTCATTTAGATTCCATCATTTTGGGCTGTCAAACAGTCTTTTTACTTTAATATTTCTAACACATTTTGAAGACAGTCAATATTTGACGTGATGGAATCACTGTTGGAATATCTATAGGTTCTCAGAATATTTTTCCCCTGACTCATTCCTACAGTGGGAATACAATGAATGTTAATTAAAAGAACAATTTAAACGCCAGCCTTCTAATTTTAAAAGCACAAAAAGAAAGAAATGAAAGAGGAGACATACTTCAGCAACTTCAGTTCTGCTTTAATTCAGTCAGTTTAGAGAGCTTACCAAAATGAAACAACCTAAAACAGATAATTATAATAAACATATGTCTTTAAAACAGCAACGGAAATATATTATTGCAAGGCAAATATATATGTGATAAATATATATATATATATATATATATATATATATATATATATATATATATATATATATATATATATATATATATATATATATATCAAGAATGGCACTAATTTGGTTTCTCCAGTCTCCAATACTGACATCACAGACTGGGAAACTATAACAGCATGCCAAACATAGTAGCGGTAGCTTCTAAGTGCCAGAAGTAGGTAACTGACAGGCACGCAGGAGATATGGCAGGGCGACGCAGCGTCTCGTTCCCTCTTCAGAGAATCAAGGTTAAAGTTATAACCGAGGCATTCCCTTTGAAGTGAACTTGCGCTGTGTCGATTGACGCTGTGGGAATGTTAATACACACACTGCCATGAAGACAAGTGACTGTCTAGTGTGAAATCGTAGCTAAGACGATAACACCTTGGCCCCAGGTGCAGAGTTCAAATCCAGGTCATAAAACCTTATGAATGTGTGCAGCGAGAACCAACCTGCTACATCAGAAATGTCTTGAAGAGGAACTCCTGACAAGAGGGCCTTAGAGGGCCATACTCGTAGTTAAGTAGGCTCAGAATGACAAAGGGGAGGGCAACCCGGCCGACTCATAAGCAGGAGAAATAACCATGACTATCCACTTACTCATCCTCTTCTTAGAGGCTTGGGACCCCTTACCAGGAGATCCAAAATACACAAATAGTTGATCAGATTTATGCCACAGGGCATCTGTGGACATGAGTATCTAATGCCTGAACTGGGCAAAGCAGATTGCTCTTTTCTTGATCAGGATCTCGTAAGGGAGGAGGACAGAATGCCTACAGTAGATTGGATCTGGCCACATTAATGGAGACCTTGAGGATTGTAAATTCCAAGCACAAAGGGGCAACTGACAGAGCTTGCAAATCTCCTATTCTTTTGAGAGACATAATAGCAAGGAGGAAACTTTAAGTCTCAGGAACATGACTGGAACCTCTTCAATAGGCTCGAGGGAAGCTAGGGATAAAATCCCAACCACGGCCAAATCCCAAGCCTCAAAGTGCCACAGTGGAAACTTGTTACCAATGGGTCTCTCCCTAAGGACATTCCACCCAAAGGAATATGGTTAACAGCAATGAGTCCAGTTAATTGAGTCCAGCTGACAATCCCTGCACCAAGAAGTGAACCTTTTCCACTTCAAGGTGTACGGTTTCTTCATGGAGGGAGCTCTGTAGTAGAAAATGGGATAGGAACTAATGTTTCTTCCACATAGCCAAGGCACTCAAGCATTGCCGCATGACCTTAATCATTCGAAAAGCACAAAAAGGGGTTTTGGGTTTTCCCCAAGGGGCAATCCCCTTGGTCCTGAGCCACCACTGCAGGGCAAAAGGTATCACATTGCCATCAGACTCAACGGTCTCTAAAACGGCTTCACAGTGAATGCTGAACCACTAGCTGTTGTGACTGAGCTAGAATAAACCATTCATTGATGTAGTTCAGATTGCAGATGCCTTGCGGTTGCAACGGTACTAGTGCTGCATCCATGGATTAGGTGAAAGTGCAGGGTGATGAATCTAGACTGTAAGACAAAAGAAATAATGGAAGATGCTGAGATATCTGAATTAGAGAAGGTTTACTCTAGAGCAGGGGTGCTCAATACGTCGATCGCGATCTACCAGTCGATCTCCAAGGGACTATTGGTAGATCGCATGACAAGGTGATGTGACATTGTCATGAACTGATGCTATACAACTAAAGTTGAGTTGTTTTGAATAAAAACTAGACGTCAGCGTATCAGCCATCCCGTCACTTGATTGATACACAGGACAACCAGTCAGATGACATCTGATTTTTTTCCGTACAATTAGGTCACTGTGCGTGCTCAAACAACGCCCCTGAGCGCTGCAAAGCTAACAAGCTAGTCGTTAGTTACATCCTAATTTTTCGCTCGGTTTTTTCCCTCTTAAACGTAAGACAGGGTATAAAAATGAGTGGGGGAGCTGGACCAAGTAAGAAGAAAAAAACGTATCACTTTCATACGGAAAGGGAGGAGGACTTTTTTTTCACGTTTACATTTTCAAAGTGCGTTTGTCTCGTCTGCCAGTCTACCGTCGCAACACCAAAGAAGGGAAATGTGGAGCGGCATTTTCGGACTCTCTCTCTCTCTCTCAATTTCGAAAGCTTTATTGGCATGACAAAACAGATACATTTTGTATTGCCAAAGCATTGAGACAGAAAATGGGACATTTGAACATGAACATGGAACAGTATATGAGAAAGAATGAAAATAAAGAATAGAAATTAAATAATAAGATACCAAAAAAAAATCTTTTCTTTTAAATTAAAGTAAATAAATAAAGTGATTTTAAAGCTAAATTAGGACAAAATAAATGTATAAATACACATATCTAAATATATACACATTATACACACACAAAGCATTATGAGTGTGTGTGTGTGTGTGTGTGTGTGAGCATTAATGGGTCTGATGGGGTTCTGGCTGGTTCTGGTTCCTCAGGATATGGAGAGATGAAACGAATCTTGCAGCAATATTTGCACATTCAATTCTTTCTCCCAGAATGTAGGGGAGTTTTTCTGTTGGGTTGTAGGTGTCAAACTGGGGAAATATTTTATGAATTTTTGGGAAATAGTGTTCTCGAATGGGCTGGAATTTGGGGCATTCTATGAGGAAGTGCAGTTCTGTTTCCGGCACTCCCAGAATGCATTGCGAGCAGATCCGGTCCTCCCGGGGGAGCCAGATCTGTCTGCGCCGGCCCGTCTCTACGGCCAGACTGTGTTCACTGAGTCTGTACATCGTCAGGGTCTTCCGGAGCTTCCCGTCTCTCACGGCGCTCAGGTAGATCGCTGCAGTGTATTCTCGATTCAGGGCCGAATAACATTCTAGTTTGTGTTGGTTTTTGATGGTGTTTGTCCAATGGGTGATGTACTTTTCTTTTTCTGTGTTGATGATTTGTGCGGGCCGAATGTGTGTGAGTGAGTGTGTGTCCTGCGGCCGATTGACCTCTGCGGGTGAGAGGTCAGTCAGTCTCAGCACCAGTTGGCACAGGGCACTCCTGCTCACGCTCAGCTCTTGGTGTTTCAGGGCTTTGTAATGGTAAGCGTTGGGGTCGCTTGTTTTTAGGTGTTTCCAGAATTTGATGGCTCTTTCTCTCTCTCTCTCTCTCTCTCTCTATATATATATATATATATATATATATTTCTCAATAAATATAATGGGTAGATCATTTTGAGTTGGTCATTTCAAAAGTAGCTCCCATGCTGAAAAAGTGTGAGCACCCCTGCTCTAGAGAAATAAACATTTGTACTCTCTCTTGCCCTAATTAGCCAATGCTCCACACCAAGCAGTTCCCAAAATGCACCAGGCTGAGCAATCCACACCGCACCTTAACCTCTTTTGCACTTTTCTTTCCCTCACATAAAACTCACTCAAAATCCATGCAATGATAAGAGTGTGCCATAAGTGACTATACATATTTGGTAACTTTTGAAATGTCTCATTGCGACTGGTACAAAGGTCTTATTTCCACAGAAGTAAACCAAAAGGCGTTAATGGTTGAAGAGTTTAGAGATGTTTTGTTTACTGTGTTGGGTGTACCTCTCCCAGGGTCTTTCATGAAAATTGCCTTCTGTACTAGTCAATAAAAACCTTTAATTACAGTGTATAGTCTGGACAAACAGATATTCCCCAAACCACTCAAATAAACAGTTTTTACACTTTTAGAGGGAATCAACCAAGAAATTACTTATAGCTGCTTTTGAACATGAAACTGGGATAGGAGTGTTTTACAAAAATGTTTCACTCCACCTTTAAACTTAAACAAACTAAATCTCGTTCTAATGCTAGAAGAACTTCAGAACTGCAGTCAAAGCACCCGACTGCCTGTAAGGCTGTTTGTATTCCAAGTGTAAAAAGTGTATAAGGGAATCAAACATTGCATGTATGATTTTTCAAAGAATCAGTTGGGGAAAATGCATTTGAACATTATATGTGTTCAATCAAACTCTTCCTAAAATGTTTGTTTGATTCTCTTCCATGTCACTTGTGCTTAGTCAAAATGACATATTGTGTTGGAGAAGACCTTGTAAAGTGTGAAATAACCCACGAGACTGTGTGCAAGAAAGGCAGAGGCTCAGGTTTGTTCTCATAGAGAGAGAGACTCTGTCTGTCTGTCTCTCTGTCTCTCTCTCTCTCTCTCTCTCTCTCTCTCTCTCTCTCTCTCTCTCTCTCTGTCTCTGTCTCTGTTTCTCTCTCTCTCTGTGTGTGTGTCTGTGAAGAAGACGAAGACGTTAGCCTGTTGAAGTGCAAAGCAGAGACTTCACAGAGAAATCTCTGGTGGATGGAATCTCAGGCCCTACAGTGTTTCAGACTTCACTGAACGCACACATCACAGGATTTAAGTCTAATTGAACCGCAGAATCTACCAGGCACAGAGGGTGAAAGCTTTTCTTGTATTATATAATGCAATCTTAAATTTTTGATTAGAGAGCTGTCAAATACTATGCTTTGTACTGCAGGAACTAAAGCAAGATTCAAACAAAAACAGACATTTTATAACAACTTCTATTATAATTATTATTAATTATTATTAATATTAACAAAAACATATATTTTTCCAAACAGATTCATTAATGCTATTCACGTTGAACAAAAAAAGTGGCCAACAATTGTTACAACTATGTTAATTAATTAATAATATTAAATTATAATTAATAATTAATTAATAATAATAGTTTTTTTTAATAGCTTCACAAAAGCTATATTAATAAAAATAATAATACATTTCACTAATAAATATTTTTAAATAATTTACGTTTTTTCAATTAGCTTTATGAAAGCTATTCATAAAAAAGTCAAACAGTAAAACAATGGTCAAAAGGTCAAACTAACCTTTAGAAAGCTATTTGTATATACTTTTATAACAATCCTTGTTTACAAATATTTTTTATCAATGCAATCATAATAATAAACATTAATATTTCAATATTTAGTGTTTTTCAAATATTCAGTTATTTCAAAACGTTTTTTGGTAACACTTTGCAAAAATGTTTTATTAGTTAACATTTGTTAGCTACTTAGTATACCTAACATGAATTAACAATTGAAAATACTTTAACAGAATTTATTAAACATAGTTAATGTGAATGTCAACATTTACGAATACATTACTAAAATCAGAAGTTGCATTTTTTTACATTAATGCATTGTGAACAAACAATGAACAACTTTATTTTTATAAACTAATATGAATTATTTTAAATATGAAAGATTAACAAATGCTGTAAAAATAATGCTCATTGTTAATGCATTAATGTGATCGGATTGTAAAGTGTTACCAGTTTTTCATAAAGTAGCTTCATAAATGTTATATTAACAATAATAATAGTTAATTTTAATATTTCACAACTACCTCCAGATGCGAGCGTCCCTACATACGAGTATTATAAATATTCGAGATAAGAGCATGCATACTGACGCCGACATACTTTCATTTCATGTTCACTGACTTCTGTACGCATCGTCCGCGTGTAGCTGATTTTCTCTCTATGTTGTGCATTATTCTCGAAAAAAGGTAAGAAAAGTGTAAAGAATACAAAAAAATTAAATAAAAACAACAATATAAAATAGAAAAGGAAAAAAAACGTAAGCTAAGTTCAGCAATGCTTAGTTCCTGCTATTCAAGAAAATTACAGTTTTTACTAAACGAAAAAATTAACGAAAAGTGATCAAAAGCAAAGATTACAAATCGAAAAAAATATCAACAATAATATAAAAAAGAAAAGTAAAAAAAAAAGTAAGCTATGTTAATTTAAGTTATGTTTTGTTGTGTAAGTTATGATACAGAATCAAGTGTCTCCTTCCAGCCCCCCCCTCCCTCCTCTGAACCTGCCGCTACTAAATTTATAATTAAAACCACATTTTATTTGACATCACACATGTATAACACTGTATACACATACTATAATTGTGTGTGTGTGTGTGTGTGTGTGTGTATACCAATCAAAAAAAATGTCTCCATTGTTACGGCTTTGGAACGAATTAATTTGTTTTCTATTATTTCTTTTGGGAAAACATGATTCGAGATACTAACGATTCGAGTTACGAGCTCCGCACTGGAACGGATTATGCACGTATCTAGAGGTATTACTGTATATGTTTTTCACAAAACTTTATAAAAGCCATTCATAAAAACAAATGAACCAGCAACATTTTAAAATACGGTTTCTAATGTTAACTAACATTCCCTGTCAAGGGAACTCAACACTGCGTCGGAACGCATATGGGAACGCATTAGCGTGATTGTCTCTTGAAGCGCAATTGAAACCAGGTGTGCGAGTGCAATCACCGAGGGTGATATCATGAGCCAGGAGTATAAAGGCACGCAGTGAACTAGAAGCCTCAGCTTTTAGTGTCTTCAACAGCGCTCGAAGCTAACGTGTGTGTAAAGTGCATTGCTGGCTGTAAGTTTGATTTTCACTTACCTATGTTTTGATGGCGGGTACACAGATTTCTGCGTTGTGTCACTCCTGCCGCGTTTCATCACGGGCAGTGATATACACGCTCTCTGTGTCACATGTTTGCATGCATGCTCACTGCTCGAGGGCTCTGAGTGTGCAGAGTGTTTGCGGCTGCCGCCGCGCACTCTCCGCTCTGCCTGGCAGTTTTTGAGGGAACTGCTCAGGCCCGCGGTCCTCGTGATCTCGCCCCGCTGCAGCTGAGGCTCAGCGGCGGTCGCGCTCATGAGGATCACAACTGGGTTTAACAGCGGGGTTGGAGACGGGGACGCCTTTTCTTCTCCCTTTCCTGTTAAATCTACCCTCACGCAGGACTCGGAAGCGCACCATGTGGTGACTACTTCCGACCAGGGTGAGGAAGCGTTGCTGAACTTCTCCAATTTTGAGAAATTGGAGGTGGATTTAGTCAGCATCGATGTGGATGAGGTTGAACCGCCATCAATCTCATCTGCATTTGAGGAGCTGCTTGAGGTTTTGGGCAATGGCGAGGCTGGGTCTCGAGTGACCAGCTGAGCCAAGGGACGCTCGTTCAAGGACAAGTGTTGCCTGCCGCCCGAGTACAGCCTCAGCGTCGGGATTTGCTTTTTTTCCCGAACCTCCACATCGAGGTGTTGAGGTCATGGAAATAGCCCGCTTCTCACAGAGTGTATAGCAGCGTTGAGCCGTTAACTATACTACTCCTGTGGCCGGGTTAGGGGCGATGCCTAGAGTGGAAGTTGGCGAGTTATTTCGCGCACCATTCATCGCCGCCCCTGAAATCCCGACGCCGCCCATATCCTCGATGACGGCGGGGGATGGCCCTTTGGCAGTCGCCGAGCTGCGCAGGGCCACTGCTATCTCTCTCTGCGCCATGCTTTTTGACCGCGCTGAGAGAGAGAGAGAAAAATAAGAATATCCTCTTTATGCCCCTCTTATGCCTCCTGGCCTCTTCGGCGATGCTATCGAGATGGCAGTCGAAAGGTTTAATGAGGCTGCAAAGCGGGAGGTAGCATTCAGGAGAATTCTTCCCCGTCGCTCTCGAGTGTCTGGGACTGCGAGCCAGCCGCAGCCCAGCAGCGGCTCCTCCTACCGCGCTGCTCAGCGGCAGAGCGTTGTCACCTGACAGCCCCCTCTGTTGGGTGGCAGTACAGGTTGTCACGCTCAGCTGCAGCCTTCTGGCAGGACAGATCTGAGGGCTGTCCTCCAGGCTAGGCAGGGGCCCCCCGCTGGTCTGCCTCGAGGGGTAGATCAGTGCCCTGTAAGCGCGGTAGCAGGCTCGGTACCTCGAGGGGGCCGGGTCATGCTCATCGCAGGTAGCTACTTCCGGTTGTGCCCCACACGGGGCGCACTGGGCAGGCTGCCCCCTCTGAGGAGGGTTTTAGAGCATCTGCTCCGGAGGCTCTCTGGTGCCATCCAGGGCCCCGAGTAGAAAAACATATCTGTCCAGAGGTCAGTCTCGAGAGACTGATACCCTTAGTAGATTTCATGGTAGCGTGGTTACGTCTGCCAGGTATCTCTCAGAAGGGTCCTGCGTACCGTATCAGAATGATATGCTACTTTGTTCCGGGTCTATCCACCCGGATTTTTCGGGGGTTCTGCCTACTCTGGTGGTCCCCGAGCAGGCTCTGGTCATGGGATAGGGAGTCGACCCATTGCTGGGGAAAGAGGCCATAAGGTATGTTCCTCTCTCAGCCAGAGGTCCGGGCTTTTATAGCCGATACTTCATCGTCCCTAGAAGGGATGGAGGCTTGCGTCCTACTTTAGATCTTCGCCACTGAGATTTAGAGAGTTAACTCTGAAGCAGTTTGTAGTGCAAGCCAGGCCTGAGGACCGGCTTGTCGCGACAGATCTGAAGGACGCATATTTGCATGTCTCCATCCTTCCACAGTACCGGAAGTTCCTCAGATTCGCCTTAGGGGACAAGGCTTATCTATACCAAGTTCTTCCGTTCGGCCTAGCTTATCTCCTCACACTTTCAACAAGTGCGTGGATGCAGCTCTAGCTCCGCTCCTGGGAGTTCTGGAGTAGATGTGCTCGGCCTCCGAGGGGGCCTAGCGCATGGTATTGGTCTCACAACCGAGGTTGCTAAGACCGCTCTCCTCTCCAGAGCCGTTGTATCCCTGCCGGCTGTTTCCTGCGGGCCAGCTTGGCTTCAGGGCTCTTCTTCCCGGGAGGTTTATGTATGTATCTCTTCTACGACTGGCTCTTTCCGGCCCAGTCTCGGGAGAGCGCGGTGCGACATCGAGATGTTGTTCTCGCACACATTTAGGAGCTCGGGCTGAGACTGAATACCGGGAGGAATGTGCTCTTGCCGAGGCAGAGCACTACGTCCCTCGTGTTGTACGGGACTTTGGGTCAAACTCAGCACGGTTTCTACCCGTGCGTGTTGCCTCCACCCCGTCCTCAGTCGAGAGCATAAGGCTAGGTCGGCCACTCATGGTCAGACGCTTCTAGGAAGTGTTAAATTTTGTGGCGGCAGTTCCCAGTGCTTTTCCACTAGGCCTGCGCCATCTGTGACCATTATGGTGGCTCAAAAACCAGGGGGTTTTCCTCGAGGGGCAACCTTTTCCGCTTGATCAAGGTCTCAAAGCGATGCTGCGGGTCTTGCATCAGTGGAAGAAAGCCTGGTTTCTTTCCCGAAGGCCCGTACTGGGATCACTCTGTCACCGCGTGACGCTGTTGACAGACGCCTCCCGCTCGGGTTGGGGGGTGGCCCCGAGGGGCCGCTCGACTTAGGGTCTGTGGAGCAGACTCCACCTCTCCTGGCATATAGTATGTGCCGGAAGCGTGGCTGTCCGTTTAGCACTTCAAGCTTTTCTCCCAGACCTCCTGCGGACCCAAAGGGAAACTCAGCTCCCTTCGAGCAGTTTACATCCCGGGGTCCCCAAATTCGGGGGCAGACTTCCTGTCGAGACAGGGGCTGAGGCCCGGGGAATAGGACTCCACACCGAGGTGTTGGAGCAGATGGGGGGAATTCCGGCCCGTTCCGTCTCGAGAGACGGCTCGCTGCCTGCTCTATTCCCCCCTGTTCTCCCAGCTTCTCTCTGGCTGGATGCGATACGACATGAGTAGCTGAGGCTCCTCTTGTACACCTTTCCCCGGTTGCTCTGCTCCCAGGGTTCTAGAGAAAGTTCGCCAGGACAGGGTCCGTCTCACCTTTATTGCCCCGCAGTGGCCGGGCAGGGTGTAGTTCTCGGACTTGGTGTCCCTCCTAGACGGCACTCTTTGGAGGTTCCCGTCAGAGTGGACCTTCTGTTCCAGGCTTAGGGCAGGATACTTCATCCTCGCCCGGAACTGTGGAATCTGTGGGTCTGGCCTCTGAGGTGGCCCGACTCATAGACTCAGGTCTCTCGACTGAGGTCGTTGAGACCAGTCTCCACTCTAGAGCCCCGTCCACGAAGAAGCTCTACGCTCAGAAGTGAAATATTTTCACTTCCTGGTGCAGTGACAAACATTTAGACCCAGTGACCTGCCATGTGGTATCGTCCTGGAGTTCTACAAGAAAAGTTCGCTGCCGGGTTGTCCCCCTCCACGCTTAAGGTGTACATGGCTGCCATTACGGCTTACCACGTACCCCCAAGTGGTACCCCTCGGGGTTGGGACCCCCTAGTAGTGCGTTTCCTTCGTGGCACTTTGAGGCTAAGGCCAGCAGTACGCTCTCGGGCTGGGACCTGTCCCTGGTTCTCCAGGCTCTGTCCCAGGCACCCTTGAGCCACTCGAGGACATCTCGGAGGAATTACTCACCCTTAAAACGGTGTTCCTTTTAGCCATCTCCTCCTTTTAGAGGCTTGGTGACCTTCAGGCCCTCTCAGTGGCCCCTCCTGTTTGGAGTTTGTTCCTTGTCTGGCGAAAGCTTTCCTCTTTTCCAGACCTGGATATGTTCCTAAAGTGCGTTCGAGCCCGGCTCGTCACACTATACTGCAGGCCTTATGTCTTCCCCTCCAGTCGTGACCAGGAGTCCAAGAACAAGGTCTGTCCAGTGTGAGCACTGGACACCTACGTCCGCAGAGCGGTTTCATTACGTAGGTCAGACCTACTCTTTGTATGCTTCGGGGCTCCTAAGGGAGCTCCAGCGTCAGAACTATCTTTGAGCAGGTGGATAGTCGAGGCTATCTCACTGACTTATGGCTCGGCGGGTCAGCAGTTCCTACTGCATGTCCACGCCCACTCTACCGGAGCATGGCTACCTCTAAAAGCTTTTGCGCAGGGGCTCCCCTTGCTGATACTTGTGATGCGGCTGGCTGGTCCTCACCGCATACTCTTATTAGGTTCTACCAGTTAGACCTTAACCCCGCTTTGGGAACCTTGGCCCTTTCGTAGTGAGCTACGTTAGCTTGGCGTACTCCGTTCGCTGAGGCGGCGTGGGTATTCTCGTTCCCATATGCGTTCCGACGCAGTGTTGAGTTCCCTTGACAGGGAACGTCTCAGGTTACTTACGTAACCCTAGTTCCCTTAGAGGGAACGAGACACTGCGTCTCGTAGCCTCAGCTCCATCGCACGCCGGCTGTTTCAGACACTAGTTAAGCTGAGGCTTCTAGTTCACTGCGTGCCTTTATACTCCTGGCTCATGATATCACCCTCGGTGATTGCACTCGCACACCTGGTTTCAATTGCGCTTCAAGAGACAATCACGCTAATGCGTTCCCATATGCGTTCCGACGCAGTGTCTCGTTCCCTCTAAGGGAACTAGGGTTACGTAAGTAACCTGAGACGTTAACAAAGATGAATAAATACAAATCTATTGTTTTTTAGTTAGTGTTAATTAATTAGCTAACAAATTAAACCTTATTGCAAAGTGTTACCAGTGAACCAATAAATCCTTTTGATAATAATAATAACTATTATTATTATTAATCATACTAATAATACTACTACTAATAATATTAATAATAATTTTAATAATAATAATCATGTGTTTTTCTTAAAATCTATTTTGTATTATTATTGATCTATTGGTCCAATTTCTGAGGTCAGTCCTGTACTGCAGCAAAACGCAACAATCATATTAATTATGCATTCATAACAAAAACTGCATTTTCAGTGTTGTTACACAGACTAATTATAAGTGTTTGGAAGTCATTAAAAACTCATTGACAGATACTTGACCAGCTCTCTGCTCTAAAGGATATGAGAATATTTCTGCAGTACTACTGCGAGTCCAGTGTTTTCAGCATGCTCAGGACATTTTCTAAAATCTGTCCAGCTCTTCTCAATAATCCGCTCAAACAATATGCTTTTCTGTTGGTTTGCATCACTGGTCTGGCAACGTTTTCTCATTTGTATGTTAAGTTAATATTTTCACACGAGAGAAAGTGGGGCAAGGAGAGAGGATAGAGAT